>BNST01000647.1:0-266920 GCA_019650275.1 Xylocarpus granatum
ATCTGTCAAAGCTTAAACCTCCCGCCCCCGTCGCAAACGCCTCGTACTTTTTTCAGTCTATTTTCATGGTACATTGTATCGTATTACTCTAGATGTCATAGCTACTCAACTCAACATTCTTAGAGTATTTCATCCTCAGTATCCCTTTTTAGGTACTAATCAAACAACTTTAGTCGATATGGCCGCGACTTTATTTGGACGACCATATCATTTTGATGGTCATACCTTGAGTACCACTAGGTTCCCATCGAACACAACAATCTTAAATAAGATCATATGTATCAACCTGTATCCCACTAGACATTAGTCTAGCTTGCTTTTGGCTCGAGTTAGTTTTTATATACCATATTTGAGGTTTTTTCTATTGATGTTCCTCTCCATATATGTCATATTATTATTCAGACCTTTCATGGGTGGTTTAATAGATAGATAATATTACCATTTTCTTATACTCTTACTTGTATTCTTAGGGGTATAGTATTTCATTTTTCCTCTTCTCTTTCTGATCTTATGACTTTGGCGTGATTGATTTATGCTCCCACTCTTTCATTGACTCGAGCTCATAAACCCATACCTCCCTCTACTTCCACCTCTATAGGTCCTTCTCATTTTGCTCATTCTTTATCATCTATTCCTCTTTCTACTTTAGCTCCGGCTTCATCTTCTCCTGCGTTATCTTCTTCCTCTACTGTACTAGAGTCATTAGTCATTATGGTTACATCTATATTTGCTGAGATTAGGCCTCTTAATGCATTTTTGTCAACATTAATGACTGAGCTTCATTGTGTTTCAACTATTCAACAGTAAATTTTCTCTTGTCAGACATCATTGGAGGCTTTTATTCAGTTTGTTCAGAGTCGGACTAGTAAGATGCATGCCATTCTCATTGAGATGCGCTAATGAGATAGGGGTGTGCTTGATGCTGAGGCAACAAATGAAGATGATGATGCTAACTTCATCATTCCTGAACCTCACAATCATTTATTTGTTCCTAGACGAGTTGATCTCCTTCCTCCATTACATTAGTTGTTACAACTTCTACTCTATCTATTTTACTACTGCTCTTGCTCCGTCTACTGTTGCTACTGTTACTGCTCCCACTCATCAAGAGACTACTTTAAGAAAGACTAAGGAATTTGTTACTCCATCAAGAGGGACAGAGAAGATCGATTTTAATTCTAATAATTAGGATTTCTTTGGCCGGCCTTGACGAAAAGGGGGAGTAGTTTAGGAGTTACATTGAAGTTACATTATATGATGTACATTTTGATGTTGCTAACTTTATTTGATGATGTGTTGTTGTGTATATTCATATTTTGATGTCATCATTATTCAATAATTTTTTATTTCTTTATTATGTATTTCTTTCTTGCGATTTTCTCATGTGTTTTTCACTTGATTTGGAAAGTTTTTTTGAATTTTAGATTATAGAAAGGTATAAATCACTTATTTTTATTCTTTGAAAAATTTGTGTTAAATGATTAGAATGTTTAGGAATTATATTCTAAAAAAGGTTTTATTTTAATGATTATCAAAAATATTGTATTATTTTCTTTATTTAAGTTTTGCCATGGAATGGCCAAATGGGGAGTTTATTAGAATTTTTAAGTTGACTTATTTGTGAACAAAATCTAGTGCTCAAGTGGTTTTCACAGTTGTATAAAGATAAGTGATTGAGTGCATTGAAGTGAAGTCATTCCAAGGGTTTTAGAGGCTTAGTGCTTCACCAAAACTTGATTAGTGCTCAAGCATTTTTAAAGAATTTAAATCAAAAAAGCTGGCACTTGACTAACGCTCTACTAATGCTCGAGCAACCTCTATTGCTCGACTAGCGCTCAACAAGCACTTGATTAACGCTCGAGCAGTCACCTAACAGAAGTTTGGCGCTCAACCATGCTTGACATCTGCTCAAGCTATTAAATTACCGAGGCAGAATGTTCGACCTCCACTTGAAATTTGCTCAAGCAACTTTGCAAAAAATATAAAATCCTGAGTTGCGGGCTTGGGGTTTTTGGACAGTTATTCATGTATTTTTTCTTCCTTCTTAAGATAGTTCTATCTTTTAAGAGTGTTTATTAGCTTTTCCAACCTGATTAACTTTCTATAACCACAAATTTTAGTTTTATTATTTTGATTTGTAATTATTTATTTTTGAGAGTCATAATTACCAAAATTTTTTTTTCTAAAAATTCAACTATAAACCTTTAAAGTTCTGTAAAATATTAGTAGTTGAAATTTTGATTTTTGAACGCAGTGTTTATGAATTTATAAAAATAAAAAATAATTAGAATTCTAATAAAAATTTTTGTTGGTTAAATTATCAGTTAAAAATTTTTATTTTTTAGTGAATTTTTAAACGACACCTGAATAATTTAAAAGAATTTTATTTATGAAGAATTTTTCGTAAGATTTTCTTTTCATTAATAAATCTTTGTGTTTTAATTTTATTTATTATTTTATTAATTATTGTGTTTAAATATATAATTAAAATTTGTTTGTAGTAAGTTTAGCATATTATCTTAGAGATTTATTAGCTTTTAGTTTGTTTAGAACAAAATAAATTTCTAATTTACTTGTTTGAATTTTTAATTTTTGTGTCAAAAACCATTCAACCCTTCTCCTCTTCCATCTTATTTTGGTTCTAAACTTACGCATAGTTTTTCGAATAAAATACCATAATAAATTCTTACTAGACTTTTGTGGTTTGCAAGTACATTTTTAAGAACTAAAATCCAATCATTAATGCATGTTGCTCGTCTTGAAGCATGTTCGTAGTTGAGTCTTGATAGCAAGGTTTGTGTTTTGCACATTGTAGTAGAAGAAGTGATGGGCCAACTTGTAAGGAAGGTTCGAAGCACGAGACATATACAGGAACTTTCTTGATTGTTTTGGTTCACTTTGATGCAAAGCTTTTGGTTCACTTGGATGCAAAGCTTAGGCAAGATAGTTTACGTGCCCAGTCTGGAAAAATCTTAAAGAGGTCCTACAAGGGATTGTTCCTATTTAACATATAAAAACAAGACATATCTATGAATGATACTCAAAATCTTCAGTTGTACCTAGAAGAATCGTCCTACTTAGATTATATTCTAAACTGAGTATGAATTTTACCGAATTAAATACAGAGAAAAATGGCATATTTACTGTTAAGTAATAACGAGTGTCGATATTATTGTACCCATAATCATCAAAGTTCTGTAAGAGGGTTTCATTAAATAATTTAATCTTGTGATCAGCAGCATTTGTTAGTACTCATGAAATGCTAAATATTGTGAAACGATTATACACTTTGGGCCTCTTTGACACTTAGAAGTGTCACTTATTCCTACACTTCCGAGAAATTAGGATTCCTCACGAGTCAACTTCTTGTAATTTTAATTTTAAATTTTACTTCCGAGGTTCTGCGCTGAAAAGTGCCCTTACTTCTCTAGTAGTATCCCATTTCCCGAATAACCATTTTTCTTAATTTTGATGTAAGATTCCATTAACATCATCAAACTTCACACAACTACCCGTGGAGCTGTTCGATAATTGTTACCCCGTTTGATGCAAAATAATCTTATTAAAACCCATGAATAACAAGAGGACCTTGGATTTGGCCAATTGCGACTAATAAAATTAGAGTTTAATAATGTTGTTTGTGCTCCTCTGTTGAGCATGATTCACATGATAAGCCCATTTAATATGGATCTTGTATGTAAAAGAATATGTCAGAGCTTATTACTAGTACTGAAGGTACTTGCTTAAAAATTTAAGATTTTAGGTGAAATGATAAATTAACATGATCATATTTTGCTAAGTTTTGAACAGGGAAGAGGAGACAATTGGTGACTGGTTTTATTCATTGATATTGTTAATGTCTTTTGGATGAGTCTCTTGGTGGCACACTAAGAAGCAAGAGAAGAGAGAATGAGAGAATCACGGAATACTAAGGCTAGATATATCCTACCTTTCTCATAGGTCACGAAGCCTAGTCTCACAATTCATTCGAGTTATTGCCCATTTTAGTGTTCTAATTGATTTCTTTTGCAAAGCACTGGCATTAGCATTGGATTCGATTCGAGACCACTGTCTAAGTCAACACTTTCCTTTTATACCTGAAATAAAAATAAAAAGGAAGAAAGTCAGTTAAAGACTCAAAAGATTGATGAACACCATGAAAATGCAGGCCCTGTATAGAATTCGGATTGTGCTGAAAAAATTAGTCACTCGTTAATATGCTACTTTTGCTAGCTAGTAGTATAATGCAAGATAATCTAACAAGTGAATCAGACGATGTGTGCCACTAACGATTCATTCTCACTCTATGATATTACACCTTGACCATTATAGAGCATCAGAAAACCCCTCCAAAAGAAATGTTTAAAACCCTCAACAAGTAGAGACTTTTCAGGACATACACTCAAGAAACAGAGGCACCTGAAAGGAGAGAAACCAACACCTCATGTGAGATGAGGAGCCTAGTTTGCGGTTTTTTGACTAAAAGGGATCATATTGTCTTCGTTTCTGCCAATTAAACAAGGGTTTCTTCTTCGAAGTTTTTATAGCAATTTCAAAGAAAATGTAGGGCACCGTTTGATTGAATAACATTGTTAGAAGCGTTTTCTCTCGTTTGAATGTTTAGTCGTGTCAAGTAGCCGTGTTGCTCTTGTGAAATAAAAAGGGCAAGGATCATCCTGACAGGGTAGGCCAAAAGTTAGGCCAATTAGTCTCACAAATACGACATGTAATGCAGTGTAGATCAGTGGACTTGTCAGAAAATGTAAATGTAAAATTGATATTATTTAAAGATGCAGATTTGCCAATATGATTGAAGGCAACATAACTGGCAATGCTGCAATTTGGAGGCACCCCTCAAATCTGGACCCCATAAATAAAGTCATTGAGCTAAATCCGAGCCAAATCCCTCGTCGGAGGGCGTCCCTCGTGGGGTAACCGCGAACAGAGATAGTCAGCTACTTTTACTGTGAATAGCTGTAGCATATATACAAGGAAATAGAATATAATAAAAACTCATTAATTTTTATTTTTAATTGTTGGGTCAATTATTTATTATCTGGTTTCTGGCCAGGAACAACCTGCCAATTTGAAAATAAAATGGTCGGTGTGATTGATAGGAAACGCTATAGGCAACTCCTGACCTAAATGTAGACCAAAAAAGGAAAATCTAACCAAAATATATACAATATAAATTTCATAAGTTGCCATTGGTACGCAATAATCAGAAATTTAGATTTGGAGACCATTCTGGTACCAGAACTTCTCCGTGAACGACTCATAGGCCAAGCCCAAGCCCAAGCAAGGCGGTGAGTCAATGAAGTTTGTTGGAGGGTGGTCGTGGTCAAAATAGGCATTTAACGATACTTTGTATTATTTTATTTTTTGGTATAAACAATTTAAGCATATATTTGAAAAGAAAATACCCAAATATATACAATATTTAAATATAAATAAATGGATATAGATGTATGTATGAATAAAAGAAACACTTGCTTGGCTTACGATGTAGAAGAAAAGAATGAAGAGGGTCTCTCCCTAAAGATGTTACTCTGTCGTAGCTTAGCAGTTTGCAGTCAAAATGTACCCTTTTCATGAGCAATATGGTCCCAATAGAGAATAATATCCTAGCCCTCTTTTTCCCTTTGTTGTTGTTACCAGTATTTTGGTGAATTCTCAAAATCTTTACATGTTCGACCGGCTAAAGACTGTGAATCCTTTTTATTTTTTTCTACATTCCTTTGCCTTTACTAAGAGTTTGTAAAAAAGAGTAGTTTCAAGTGAGGCAATCAAGTTGGTTAATTTAAGGTTGAGTGGCAGGCACCTAAGTTAGTAAAAGGGATAAGAATTTTATTCTAATTTTTTTATTTTTATTTATATTTATTAAAAAGAAAAAGAAAAAAACCAAGTCAAGATCGTTATTTGAAGAGCTATGACATGTAGAGGGGTAAATGGTAAATAAGAAGACTCCAAGGGCCGAAAAAAAGAAAGAGAGAAAAGAACAGAAAGTACAAACTGCAAAGTCAACAGGAAAGAAGTCTGGCAGCCTTTTTTTATTTTTTATTTTTTATTTTATTTTAGTATACTTTTTCTCACTGCGAAGACCCCTAAAACAGTTCTACAAATTCATCGTAACAAGCAACGCGCTCGCTTCGTCTCTCGATTCTTTCCATTCTCTCCACATCCCCCCTCCCCCTTCTCTAATCGTTTTTTCTTCAATAATTAATTGTTTTTTGTTTTCTCCTTTAGAAAAGGTTTCAAAAGTTCTCCTATCCCCTTTTCTTTCTTCTCCCTTTATCATCATTTCTTTATTCAATTGCTTGTACAAATTAGTTAACACAATAAAAAGCAAGAAGAAACAGCAAAATCCACCAAACAGCCCCTACGACGGGAGCAGGAACCTCAAGCTATGTCCATTTTGAGCTTTTAATTGGTCAAAAATAGGTAATTCTCCAATACCCCGCTTTTGCTTTTCCGTGGATTAATGGGGTGTTAGGGTTGTGTTTTACAGGATTTTCGTTAATGATCGGATCTGCTTTTGATGTTGCAGATTGAAAATTTGGGAGCTGGATAAAGAGTGGATGTTGAAATTTTAAGCTGAACCAGTTGGAGAAGCTTTACAGAATTTCTATTTTATGGATTGTTTCTGCTGTTTTAATGCTTCGTACTCGAAGGTGAGTATGTTACTAGGACTGTTTCATGTCCTTTTGTTTTGTGATTTTAATTGGTTTTATGCTTAAGTTCTGCTTTATCAAAGCTTCCTTAATAAATGGGATGATGAAAGTGCTATTTAATTGATTATGGGACTACTTTTTATATTGTTTTAAAGGACTTTTGAGTTTTGTTGCTCAATTTTAGTAGGGTTTTGCAAATTCGTGTTGGTTTCAATTCGGTTGCTGGATTCTTGTCGGATTAAATGATTACCTCTTTTGCATGTTGATATATATTTATATTGGTGCTGGGGAAGGGTGTTGACTATTTCTTATTGATCTTAAGGTAATCATAATTTGAGTTTATTTAATGAATTTCATTGCTATGAGGTTTTTAACTATTTATCTGCTGTGTTGGTGGTGATGTTTAAGCTCGTTGCATTTTTATTGAAATTTTAAAATGCTGCCATCGTCATAGCTGAACTGAACCTTGTTTGTCAATGTTAAGAAAACCAACAGCAAGTTTTTTTTAACCAACAAGCTTCTGTGTTTCTGAATTTAGGGAGTTAATGAATGAATTTGTTCTGAAGTACAAAGATTTAAATTCTTCTATTGACTTTTTCCTAATCCTTCTGTCCTCCAAAATATTGCCAGAAAAATCTTTAAGAAACAAGGAGATCGAGAGTATAATACAATGCTTCATTTACTTGGGGTTTTGTATTTGATCTTTTTCCTTTTCTCATTTCTACATGGTTATTACTGTGATGTTATGTGAGTGGTTTATAGTCATACAACCGGATGTACATTTTTTGTCCATAATTATGTTAGAAACATTTATACGTATTTCTTTCATACAGCTTGTGGGAGGACGTTTTTCGTCTACTGGTAAAGGAAGAAGCACTGCAGGATTAGTCAAGTTTGGCTTCAGCCTAGTAAAAGGGAAAGCTAATCATCCCATGGAGGATTATCATGTTGCAAAGTTCATGCAGCTTCAAGGACACGAGTTAGGGCTGTTTGCCATCTATGATGGCCATTTGGGAGAAAGTGTGCCTGCCTACCTACAGAAGCACTTGTTTTCCAACATCATAAAGGAGGTGGGATCTTGCTTTGAACTGTGATGGATAGCCACACTTTTTGGTCCAGTTATAAATATTGAATAATTTGGGAATATTTTATTCTAAATTTTCACCTTTGAACATTTTAGGGAGAGTTCTGGGTTGACCCCCATAGATCTATCTCTAAAGCCTATGAGAAGACAGACCAAGCAATTCTCTCGCACAGTTCTGACCTGGGCAGGGGTGGATCTACTGCTGTGACAGCAATTTTGATAAACAGTCAAAGGTTACTTGTAGCCAATGTTGGAGACTCTCGAGCAGTTCTTTCGAGAGGTGGTGTGGCAGTACAGATGACTACAGACCATGAGCCTAACACTGAACGAGGCATCATTGAGGGCAAAGGTGGCTTTGTCTCAAATATGCCAGGTTTTAACTGCAGACATTGTTCAGAAAGCTCAATACTTGATGTTTTAGAGGGAAAAAAATTTCACCTGGAATTTAATATAGATTAAACATGATTTCTTGAATAAAATAAAGTTGATGGGTTATGTTTGTTTGCCTGAATAGAGACTATTTTGAAATTTTCAATAAGCTCATTTCCATGTTCCTGAATTTTTTCCTCTGTTCAATGAATTGTCAACATAGCAATATTCTATGTGGCATTCAGATTGGAGTAGGTCATCAGAGATTGGCTAGTCCATTCAAATTGATGAATACAGTTAATAGTTGTTCAAAGAAGAAAAAAGAATATGTTTTATGACATATCACCTCCTGATAGATTTTGTGGTTAGGAGTGGGAATTTTTCAGTTCGGAAGATAACTTCATTGATTTCTATAATTTTTCAGTTTTGAAGATAACTTCATCGATTTCTATCACCCAATTACAAAACTTAGGATTATGCTCTAGCTTTTATCTCATTTAAGAATCACTTTCCTGCCTTTTTTCTATAATACCTTCCAATGTGTTTAATGTTAAGAAATTGAATGAGAAATGCTGCTTCATGAGATTTAATTTGGTACAACCTAGAAAGATACTGGCCTGTAACTCTGCCTATGTATACTAGAAAATTTAGAAGAATACGCTGGAAATTGTTTGTAGTCTTCAAAATAGGAACACATTGTTGCTTCTTCTATTTGGCAAATCTCTTGAAAGAATCCTGAAATTTTGTCCTTGTCATGTGGTATGGCTTTTGCATGCTAAGAGGTTGGACCAATTGGGAAGAGGAATGATCTTCTAATTCTTTTAGCCTTGTTTTGATTTCAACACCAATAGTGCTGATAATGCTATATTTGAATTACTAAAGACATATATATATATATATATATATATATATACATATATATATATATATATACATACACACACATATATGTGTGTGAAAGAGATGGAGTGTGGTAGGAGTTCAGAGCTCATGGAATTTTGTGGCCTCTTATAAGAGATTGTTGAAATACCTAGCTTCTCTGTAAACTGACCTGTTTGCTTGGTTTCATGAGAAGTACATTCATCTGCTGTCTTTAACTTTGTAGGTGCTGCAATTCACTGTATGTAGGAAGAAGTTGTCCATCCATATCTTAGTAATTAAATTTTTTCAATCATATTCTGAGCATAAGGATAATGTTTCGAATCCTTTAAAATATGAGAAAGATTTATCTTCAGTTTTTTTTGGGTCCTTGATGTCTAAAGTCCTGAAGGTGTTTTTACATTTAAGAAATCTGTTCAGGATCCCTGCCCTAATTCTAGGAAATTTTAAATGATTGACAATGTGTTCTTTGTCATGCTGGATGTGGCTACTGCAATTGTTACAGCCCTCGTTAATAAATAATTGCCAAAACTAGTATCTATGTATGAGTTGATGCTTAATCTACATGTAGATGGAGTTTTCTGCAAGTCCTCCAAAAAAAAATTATTTCTGCTTTTTCATTTTTGCTTGAGATTTATTTTTTGGTTTGTTGGGATTTCTGCCTGTCAGTGTATCCAGTTATTCTGACTGAATCCGAAATGATGGCAAGTTTTTACTTCCAGATTTAACAACTGTTGACAGCCAACTTCATACATGTCACATACAGCATAAACTTTTCATCAAACTTTAGAATATGTCAATGCATTCATCTTTTGTGAGAGATTTTCTTCTTGTTGTCTAGATATTAAGTGCATGTGTTGTGTTTAGCCGATTTGCTGTATAATATTTTGCAACAAGATTAAGCAAACACAGTACCTTTAACAGAAGAGCTGTGCCTCTTTTCTGGTGTCCGCTTCTTAATACTGAAATATTTGTTGGTATTCTTGCCTTGATGACATAAGGATGGCAATTTGGCTGATGTTTAGGTAGTGCTAATTCTGCTGTCTTGGCATCTGTTTACCAGGCGATGTCCCTAGAGTCAATGGGCAGCTGGCAGTTTCTCGTGCCTTTGGAGACAAGAGCCTTAAATCACATTTGCGATCAGATCCTGACATACAAGATACTACTGTAGAGAACCATGTTGATATCTTAATCCTTGCCAGCGATGGTCTTTGGAAGGTAAATCATGTTTTCTTGGCTTCCTTCTCCTTGTATCAGTGCATACTTATTGGTGCAAAATACCATTGTTTGAATGGTGCTTTTCTTATAAGCAATTATTCCTTGTATATGTATATTTTTTTTCTTTCCATACATGAAAAATTCAGGTGATGAGCAATCAAGAGGCTGTTGATATTGCAAGAAAATTCAAAGACCCACAGAAGGCAGCCAAACAATTAACAGCTGAAGCACTGAAAAGAGACAGCAAAGACGATATATCTTGTGTTGTTGTTAGATTTAGGGGATAAAACCCATATTGCTGCCGGATGCAATAAATACCTGAAATAAGAGTTTCTTTACATGGGATGCCAATTTCTGAGTAGACCAACCAAACGGAGAAGTTAAAAAAAGAAAAAGAAAAAGAAAAAAAAATACAGATAATTGGTCGAGGAAATACTCTAGAGTACTGCAGAAGGTTGGAATTTGTCAGAGGAACAAGAAAATAGAGAGAATAAAGAAGGACAAGGGTTCCTGCATTGTAAATTTTATTTGATTGGTTAGGTTCTGCTCTGGTGTTGATATTGTTTGAATTCTTGATGAAAGTGGATTAGGGACCTGATGTATATTATCGTTCAATTTGCTCTAAAGACAACGCATCTGCGTAGACGAACGAAGAATGTGGTTTTGAGTGTAATTGGAGTACTTTTCAAGCAGGAGGGTAATGCCATAGATTTAAATCGTTGTTTGCTTAGACACGTACGTACGTATAAGCTGTTTATGATACGGAAAAACAGGGAGATACCGAATTAATATCTGCGTCTTTTAAGTACAATAATTTTGCACTTGGTCTACATACAGTCCTGCTGTTGTGTTGTGCTGCTGCTATAAACTTCAACAAAAATAAATTTATTTTTAAAACATTATGGCTATTTTGCGTAAAATATACAAGTTAAATCACAATTGAACTTGTGAATTTATATTATTATTTATTATTCACCTGAATTCTTATAAAAATTTACTATAAACAACCTTTTATGTTATTCTCATTCGAGAATTATTCATACCCACTCGTTGGCATCTCGTTAGTTGAATATACATACATAGCTTAAAGCTCAAGGATAACTGGTAGGTTGCCGTCTCCTCATAATTATCCACTGTCGACAAAAGACGTGGATTGTTGGATGAAATGTCAGCAGAGTTCTAGCAAGATAATAGCAACGATTCTAGTGATCATACCCCTGACAAAGCGGGTTGTTGGAAGAGAAACGAAGGGGAATTACGATATTCTTGTAAGGCAAGTTAAAAAGAACAAGCCAAAATAGCGAAAGATGATGAGAATTTAGCAGGACATCATCTACTAGTTCAAAGACTATCCCAAGGATATGGAGTCGGGGAATAAAATGAAGTCTTGGAAAGACAAACCTAATAAAGAAGTACGAGAAACGCCAAGGATGAAACAAATCATTGGGAAAGGCTAGAAGAACCATCCAAAAATGTTGGGGCAAGCAGAGGACCTCACTACTTAAGAAAGGAAAATAAATTGTTAATTAACAGTAAGAGAAAAAATGAAGTGGGGCTTTCACTGCCCCCGTGCAGCAAATCCCCCATTTCTAATTTATAAGACAAGGAGAAATTGGCTCGAACTAGGGAAAGCATAAATGAAGTCATGAAGGTGCTCCAAAATAGAGGTATGATCCGAGAATCCTACAAGCACGCCAAGCCTACGACGCTTATACAAGTCAGAGGATTCTTAGAGACCTACAAGCATGCCAAACAGATCCAAGAATCTTCCAAAGTCACGGCGATCTAGCACCGTGGCCTTGACTTTCCAAAAGTCATGGCGTTGAAGTTCTGCTTGAAAGGTTTCTTGTTCTAGCGTCGCAAAACTGGCTTTCTCTCGTGTGTGCTACATTTTTGTTCAATCAACATCCATTCCATGTGCCACGATGCTGTGTGTTGACCAACATTACTCCTACTAAACTCCATGAGTCCCCATAAACTTCTTATTGTTATAATCTCTAAAACAAATAAAAAGAAGTAAAAACCTAATAAAAGATCATAAATGACTACTATTGTTATATTAAAGGTCTTGAATTATTAATATAAAATCAACTTATCAACGAGTAAATGATTATGCATATAAAATAATAATATATAATAAATGATAAAAATTAACATCGAGTTTACAATAATTTTTTTCACATGCCAATCAAACCGATTATAAAGGCAAGAGATGAAGTATAACTTATTTGGGATATATTTTTGTAACGTTTTGATTAAATTTTTTAGTGTATTTGAAAATGACACATAGGAATATATTTTAATTACTTATATTTTTCTATTTATTTTAGAATTTTTATCCCAAGTTATTTTAGATTAGACTTTTATTCCTTCTTGTTTTTGATTATAACTTTTAATATTAGTTGTTTAGGGTTTTAATTGTAAACCTTCAATAAAAGGGCTAAAATAATTTTATAAATAGATAATAGATTTTATTCACTTAAGACTGATATTATTACTCTTTTCTTTGGTTCTTCAGTAAAGTTCATGAACTTACCAAGAAATTTTTCTTATAACGTTTAAATTTTTTCTTATACTTTTGATTCGTGATTAGTGAATCATTAGATCAATGTATTTACTATTAGTTCTTTAGTTCCTTTAATCATTAAGTTAAAATTCTTTGATGTGAATTTAACTTTTTTTAGATATTTGAATTCTAATTCGAGTTATTGGATTTTGAGATTAATATTTTTAGGATTCACATTAGTTTGGTATATGAGCTTTGGTTCTAAAATTAGGTTTGATTATCTTTAAATTTTTTTGTATTTCTTATTTCAAAAAATAAATAAATAAAAGATGAGTTATTGTTCATTGTACTTTTCACGAGAACTATTCATTTGTGATACTATTTATCTAACATTTATCTTGTGTCTTTTATCTTTTCTTGTTAAAGCATATCTTCTTATTTCGTTTGTTTCATCGTTATTCATTCAACTTTTGTTAGAATTATAAAAAAAAATAATAATAAATTTGAATCCCTTTTTGTGATTAAGTTATTTATCTAACATAATTGTGTAATTTTCACCTTTTGATTTCAACATTTGTTGCATTAAGTTAGTAAAAAAAAAGAAAGCAAAAAAAAATTAATGCCAAAAAAAGAGTAAAAGAAAAAAAAGAAAGAAAAGTTGATTGCAATAAAAAGGATTATTAGTATCTTTATAAGAGATTATTTCAATAAATTGAATAACATAATTTCTTGTTGTTTTCATAATCAATTCATCATCTTTGTTTAATTGTGAATTCTTCTTGGGTTTATTTGCTTTTGAAAAAAAAAGGATTTTGTTATTAATTGATTATTTTTGTGCTAGTTTGAATACTATAAGAAATCACTTAGTTATATTTATTTAGTTCGATAAGAACTAAAAAAGGAAGTGAGAGTGTTAAAATGCAAGTTTATTACAAATAAAAGCTAAATCGAGTAAAAAGACAATTATGAGTGCAAACACGCAAGGAAGTATACAAGGACCAATTGAAAGTAAGAAAAAAGAAAGTGAGTTAGGAAAAGATAGTGAGATTGAGAATATAAAAAAAAAGTGAAAAAAAAACAATTAAGCTTTTATGCTAAGGAGAGTGATGTCAAGAGTGCTTTTTATGCAAATTAGCTTATATTTATATTTTTTAGAAAGAGATTTATTTTAACACTAGTAATCTTGTTAAATCTTTACCTAGTATTGCCATTTCTTTGTTGCAAGAATATTATAACATATTTTGGGATGATGTTTCTTGTGAATCATCATTTGTTAGAGGGATGAAGCATCAAATTGATTTTGTATCTTGTGCTACTATACTGAATTGACTAGTTTATAAAATAATTCCAAAGAAACAAATGAGCATTAAAAACAAATTGAGGAGTTGATGGCTAAAGAGCATGCGAGGGAGAGAATGAGTCTATGTGTAATTCTAGTATTACTTATGTGTATATCAAAGAAAAATAGATCGTTAAGGATGTATGTGTAAGCAAACTAATATATACACACAACGAAAAATATTAAAATTTGTTTGTTTTTCAAGATTCATGCGATAAACTGCAATATTACATATCTACATAAATATAATGTAGTAGATTTGTACATACTTGTATATTAGATGATTTGTCAAACCATAAGTACAGATTGAATATCTCTGTGTTTCTATGGTATTCACACGGTCAGGAATCAACTTGGAATACTAACTCTTGTGTTTTTGAGTTTCAATTATTTTGTATATTTTTTTTTCTCAAAAGTAAATATGTAAAACAAATTCTAAGTGCACACTACAAAATACAAATATCATATATTTATAATGTTATTTTAAGGTTTTGGTTTAAACTTAAATTCTTAAGTTAGACTTTCTTTTAGAATTCAATCTATTTAGTAAAGTATGTATTAACAAAAATTAATTTTGGTATTGCAAGCAATGTGTGGTATCTAATAACACATCACAACTACTCAAATGATAATAATATCAGAAGTTTGCTATTGTCTTATTCGTAATTAATGTTAGCGTGTAATTCAATCTCATTATCTTAGATATTTTAATTAAATAAAAAGCATAGAACATGTCACTTTCATACAGTTTAATTTTACATTTCTTTAATATATAGAATAAATTTATTCTATCAAATAAAGATAATATTACATATCAACTTATTTAAATATAACCATACATTTTTATAGTTTCACTCAATTAAAGGACCTAAGATATCACATTTATTATATAAAAAGAATAAATATTATTTTAGTCACACACATTCCTCTATACTAACCATGATATATTTAATTATTTTTTTTATAATCTATTTCATTACAAAGAATATTTGAAAATATAAAAAATATATCATTATCAAATAAGGAACCATTCATATACACTATTATCAATATAAGAATCAATTATAAACGTTTATATAATGATATATGTAATATTTTCATGATGAGTTGGTCCAATACATTGATTTACTAACTTGTACCCATGTATTAGCTTAATATCTCATATCATAAGACACATATATTAGTTTTTATGCATTATTATTGTCCTATTTATAATAATGTTTGACTAGGAATATTTAACAAATAATATTGAACTAACGGAACCTATTATTCTAAAAGCATTATTATATTTATTAAATATACAATTATGTAACAATGAGATAGTAAATTATTCACACCCATGCACACACACCATATAAATCCACAATGTCATAATATATAAGAAATAATATGCTTAATATCTAAAAAAATACTATTAAATTTAAGGCATACACTAATAGTATGTTGATTTTAAAGCTATCATATCATAGAATCAGGACAAATCATTTTTAGGGGGGAGAGAATGATAAGAATTAACACCAAGTTTACTATAATTTTGTCATGAGCCAATCGAATCTATTATAAGGGCAAAAGATGAAACATAACTAATTTAGGATATATTTTTGTAATGTTTTAATTAAGTGTTTTAGTATATTTAGAAATGTTACATAAGCATATATTTTAATTAATTACTTTTTTCTATTTATTTTAGACTTTTTATTCCTAATTATTTTAAATTAAATTTTTTATTCCTACTAATTTTAGATAAGACTTTTAATCCCAATTATTTAGAATTTTAATTGTAAACCTTATATAAAGAGACTTAAACAACATTATAATTAGATATATTATATTTTATTCAATTAAGACATAGAATATTGCTCTTTTTTTTGGTTATTCAAAGAACTTTGTAAATTTATCAAAAAAATTTTCTTATATGTTCAAATCTTTTCTTATTCTTTTGTTCCGTGATTATTAAATTATTGGGTTAAACCCTTTATCATTGGTTCTTGATTCCTTTAATCATTGGGTTAAACTTCTTTAATATGAATTTTAGCTTTCTTGACAAGTTGAATTTCAATTCAAGTTGTTATGTTTCAAGATTAATATTCTTAGGGTTTTCATCAATAAACCTAGTGATCAAAGTTAATAAGGAATGAGAACTGCACATTGTCAATATCTAACCTTATTGTCATCCTATGAAAATCAATGGTGTTTCCATGATTTGTTTAACAAGTTGTCAACAACGTGATTCCTCCTTTCCCCATGCAACAAAGTAATGCCAACACAAATTTTCCCTTGAGTTGCTCTTAAAATGGTACAAGTTTTTCAATCCTTACAAAGTTGGCTCATCTTGGCTAGTTTCTCTTCATAATATTGCATGCTAATAATAGTATGCCAGGCATTTAAGTTGGCATGGAGCTAAGCTCATTACATACAATGGTTTCTTGGATCAAGGAGAAATGTTGTTTTTTGTATTGAGAGCTAAAAGAAGTACTATAGAAGAGATGCTACTAGAATAATCATTGTCCTCCTCAGGTTTTCCCTTACCCTTGTTAAAGTTATCTTTTTAAAAGAAATCTCTTTCTATGTGCGAAGTGTTTGAATTGAATTGATTCTAAGCTTCCCAATCAGTTGAGGTCTTGGTTGTAAAAGTTTTAAACAAAAAGGCAATAATTAGAAAACTCCCTTGATAAATCCAAAAAATTAGTTTGATTAAACTTAATTGTTTTTACAATAACTAATGACTTAGATAGATAAAAACCAAATAGATTAGCCAAAATCTTAAACTTTTCAAATCAAACTCTTATTAATTCTAAGTCTTTTACAATAACGACAACTTAGAAACCAAACTAAACATAAGTTATGTGCAAAACTCATCCTTTCAACAAAAATATGCATATTACAAGAACAAGAACCATAAACACTTTCTCAAAACATTCACACAAATATCAACACAAATAGTTATATCCCACATAAAATATAGTGAATAATAGGGGTTTTAGTAGCTAAGAAAAAACACAAAATGGAAAGTAAAAGAATAAGAAAACTAAACTCAAACGAACATAAAGTATCAACATGATGGATTCAATAAGAAGGCACAAAGAATTACGTGATTAGACTTTGTTCTCCAATTGTACTAAGCTTGCAAAATGTTTTGTTTTCTCTTTCCACAATGTAGAAAAATGAAAAGAAAATTGGAGAAGAGCAATTACTTATATTTATGAAACCACAAGTGCTTAAAACGGTGGAACTCAACTAGTCTCACCAATAACAATCATAATGAAAAGGCAAAACATGGAATACAAGTATTTAATGTAGTTGCAATTTTTATTAGTTTTCAAATTTTAAAAAGATGTAAAGTTTGAGAAGATGATGCGACACTTGAAAAAGTGAACACTTCCACTTCATAAACCAACTTATTGAGAATTCATTTTTTAATTTCTATTACTAAACTTTTCACTAGTAAAAACTGAGGGACTATTATCATTCCCATAATCTGCTAAACTCTTGAGACCTAATCATATGCACACATCAATGTCCTGTTATCCAATACATATCTATATGTTGTATCTAGTAATTCGACATACATAAATAATGTAATCAAATGAATTTAACTTGTATAAGGTATGAAAAAAATTGTGAAATACTAAATTAATATATACATTTTGTGAGATTGTCATATAATTTAAGCACGTGGCATTTAACTTCAACAAATGTAGTTAGTTAAATAAGTTTTATTTCGATCTTTTTTCTATAATAATTATAGTTATTTTGGACAAAATATATACATGAATAGTAATTAAACTTATAAATTTACGTTATAACTTTTTTTATTTAACTAATTTTATTTGGAATTTTTAAAAAATTAATATTTTATGTCATTTCCATAATTTGCTAACACCCTAGAACAGATCATATGCAGGAATTTGCAACTCATTGTCAAATATACACATATAAGTTATATTATAAGACCCTTATACCCTATGACCCAATGATAATTGAAAGTTGAAAGGTCACATTTTTTAATACAACCACCATCTTAAAGGATACATGGGGCCCATTACTTAAACAATCGACCATGAACAGTGAAGTTATTACCAGGTGGCTGGAGTCCATAAGAAGGGTAGCTCATCAATGAGAAAATGGTAAAGAAAAAAATATTGTTATACTACCCAAAAGACTACAGGTATATCTTCCCAACTCAAATTATATTTTTCTCCCTAAACATTGCTTAGTCTAATCTTCTAATGATTGTACATGAAAGTTCAAAGTATGACTATTAGGCCATCCACTTCAATTAGCCAACCACTTCAATTTTGTCAATTTCTTCATCATCTAAGCAAACAATCATTGCATAAAATTTCTTGGAAAATGCAAAATTAAATAAAATAACAAAACTCATATTTAGGTTTATAGTAGAAAAAAAAATTCATTTTCTCAAATCAAATCTGGCAAGCGGCAAGAATACTTGGTAGGTTAAACGGTTTCCTGTAAAATCCAAGACACGGGCCGAAGCCCAACCGTGTAGAGGCAACCATTTGCTCTATTTTAGGGTTTAGGATGCTTGCCTTCTATATATTGTATCGTTCGTTGGTTGATATTTGCAGTGTCCTCCTCCCCATACTCTCTGTCCCTAAATGTCACTCTTTTTCTTCTCTCTTGTTGAATTTGATTTGAGTACTGGTTGTTATTTTTTTAATTATTGTGCAATTGCCTCTCCTTTCGGCTGCATGGGTTGAGGTCTTCGGATCGATTTCTTGATGGCTTTGTTCTAGAGGCATATATTAAATCCAGAGGATTACGGGGGTCATTTTAATCGGATTATTTGCACCTTTTTCGCTTATCTGGTTCCCCTTTCTTTGGTACATTTAATTTTGTTTGTTGACAGCATATAATTTTGCGCTTACATTTTTGATAAATTAATGATTTAGTTCGTTTTCAAATGCAAGCGATTTATAATGTAATTGCAACTGGAAAATGTTGAAACGTGTGCTAGCAGTCTGAAGTGGTGAAGATGGAATTTATGGAGCAGCTTGAGTTGAAGACTGACATATTTAGGAATTATGAGCTCAGTGTCTAAATTAGAAGTTCATTTTGCCCCCTTTTTAATGGTTCGTATTGTATAGAATTTTGATAGTGATTGAACTATAGAAAATGCATAACCACATAAAATTATGACAGAATAAACAATTGCCACAAATGGAACAGTGAATGGCTGGAATTCATTACTGGAAAATGTCTGGGAGATAGATTCTGAGATACATAGACTCAAAACATTCTGCTTTCGTGTTCTTAGAAATCTATTTGTGGTTTTGTCTTTAACTGCGTTTTTGTTTGTAGAAACAATTTTCACCCCGTAGAAATGATTTTCAATTTTGTTGTTTGTGATTTTGTTGTCTGGAGGTGGGAATGTTTAATGAGACTGACTGCAAATCAACTAGGAAGGATTGTAAGTGTTTGTAGTACTCCTTTGGCTTCTCCATATTGAAAACGTGCACTGGCTGTGCATTTTCACCCAAGTGCCCTGCTTTCTTGATGACTACTAGCTGTGCATTTTCACCCAAATGCCTGCGGCCAAGTTTGTTATCAACAGTTTAAGCACCGAGTCAGGGGAAAGTAACTGATTTATGTGTTTGAGATTAACCTTTTCAGTCTGTGACCGAATTCTAACGGAAATATTTGATCCGTGTTCTCCCCAGAGTATCGAAGTAGGCTGCATTGAAAGTGAAAGCATTCGCTGAGGTTTGGTTAATAAGTTTTAACCAAGTGGACTTATGTCGAGTGAACGAACTTACAGGAAAACTACCTGAGTAATCTTAGAAATGTCTGAAATCTTTCGGTCTTTAGGTATGGCTCGTATCAAATCCCTCTTCTCGTCTCCATGCTCTGTACACATTGCCTGCCCATCTCACTAAGTATTAATATACCCAAACTCATATGCTGAAATGTTAAAACAGTATTTAGTTAGAAACTCTTACATCAATGAAATCGGAAAGCAAGCATGATGGCACCAAGCCCATCGGTGGCAGCTTAAAGAAGCTGTAACCGAACAAGTAAGTTTTCCGGGCGTCTGTGGCACTAAAATCTTTGTAGCATCCTCCTAATTCGAAACTTTAAACATCCCATCTCAAATCTTTCTCTTCCAAGCACACCGCGGCGCAACATATCACAACCTTGTCTATTATTTCCATAGACTGTATGGCCATACTGTATCCAACAAACCCGCCATGAATCAGCCCCACCGGGCTCAGTTTCTTGACCGAGTTAGCCTCAATGACTTTCATCACACACTCAGCTTGGAACGACCCTGAACTTTCAGGCCGAGTGGCGAACGAGTCACCAAAAAAGACCCAAGTCTGGAACATAAACGTTGAAGTAGCGAATCACGGTAGGAATTATATTAGCCCATTGCCATAACGCGTTGGCACCGAGTCCGTGAATGAGGGGAAGGTCCCGTTTTGATTCATTTCGGGTCTTGGGAACCCAGCAGTGCATGACTGTGCCGTCTTTCAGGTCCGTGACTGTAGATCGGTGGCCTGATTTGGTGAAACAGGACTTTAAGCGCTAGTTCTCGGCTTCAGTGAAGCTGAAGCAGCTTGACATTTTAGAAGTAGAAGAAATTTTGGACTGGTAGCCGGTAAATGAAGAATTATACTCGGAGGATTAATTAAAAATAGTCCTGGGTTTATCTGAATATGGTGTGCGTTGGTGGACAACAAAAAGTTTTAAGGAAAAAGAAATAATTGTTGTAGGGTTGAGAGAAGAATGAAATTAGAGCAAGAGGACCAATCAACATGAAGATGATGGAGTAGAAGTGCTTCTAGCAAGTGCTTTTACGTCACATCTCTAGCAAAAGCTGAATTTACATAACCAAAACTACGTAGCCGAATGCATGGTTATATAATAATTAGTTATATTTACATAACCGTGCATTCTGAACCACCCTTGGTGTTAAATGAAACTTTCTTTATCAGTGTTAATGAAATGGATGCTATGAGAAAGCTTTTCATTACTTCTGTTTTCTGATTTTGTTAGGATCCGCTGCATGGGTAGTTGCAAACTTACTGCCGGTTAATAATGGAATTTCTGACCATTAGGTAGACGGAATTCATGTCGCCATTTTCTTGGGTTGGTGGATTTCTGAAGCGAGGCCGCCCATCCTTTTTCTCTGAGTGGAATGGATTGTGAGTCACTCATTCATGCTGATCACCATCTCAGCCACGTTATCCTACAATAATTGACAGCCAAAAGTCATCCCCATCCACCAGTTATTAGTAAAAAGGTATTTAATAGCATCAGTTTTTAGCAGGAAAACATTCATGATTTAAAAGTTAAACATGTCTCAATACTCTCGATCTTACAGACACATACATGGAGTTACGTGGAAAAGCCCTATCTGATAAAATTTGTATGTATAACTTGACGGCAAATCTTCCATATCCTTCGACATTCATCCCGCGGTATAAAGTTTCAAAAAAAATTAATAAATTATTTTAATCCTTATAAAAAGAAAAAGCAAATTCCTAAACTTCTTTCCGTATTTTCCAAACAGATTCTTTATTAATTTAAGGATGACTATATACTCCCTTAAAAAAAAATGCATGTAGAATATGCTGCCATGCCATCATGCTTGGTGTACCACTTGTATCGCATCTGAAATTAATTTGTTTGTCCATAATTCATTTTATCAAGTAAAACTCAGCCCGCTTTCGTTTTTCATAATTTTAGAATTATGAAAATTTTCTAAAATAAAATAAAAATTCGCTTAAATAAAGAATAATAATAATAATACAACACGTGGTGGTAATACACATTATTACCAGCATTACTACATTCTCTCAGTAGTACTTACAGTAGTGATGAAACTTTTGGAATTTTTTTTTAAAAAAAATAAAAGGAGAGAGAGAGCATAAAATTAAATAGGTAATAAGAACTACTATGACAGGACAATGAATTATAGACTGAACATCCACTAATGAAATTAGATCTTGAATGGGAAATAAATTAAACAATCACGACCATAAAAATCCAGTTTCATAAGACAGTCAAGTCTTGATCAAACCAATACCTTGTTTTCTGTAAGCTCACCATATCATTGTTCTTTTATGGAACCACAAAAAATGTTCTATTCACTCCTTATTCATCTTGTAAGTTGTGCGCTTGCTATTACGCTTTAGCAACGGCGGACGCAGACTGCGACAAATGCCTCGTAGACTTCGTGGAGTGGAGACGTACATAATCATTACTTGCCGTCATATTTAATGGCAAATGGAAGAGCGGAAGAAGAACAATATCAAAGCTTTCAGAGGGTGGAGTCTCATTTCGCCATTGTCATTGCCATTCGCCAAAGGATAAAAATGGTATTGGCTTCGAAGGAAGGTTAGGCAAGATTCGGAAGCGCATCACAACCTCCTCTTGTACTGGTTAGCACTGAAAACTCAACTACAAGAATTTAATAATTTAGGAGAACGGGTGGTTAATAAAAATGGAACAAGAAGAAAAGATTACGCAAAAGTTAATAGCCAAATGGAATTATGTTTGAAAAGAAAATAACACACAATCAAGTCTGAGAACATCATCTGTGTAACAGATACACGCAGATGGTCTTTATATCCTTATACCAACACTAATACTGAAATAGATCACATCCAGTTCCATCGATTTCCACTCCCTTGATGCTCCAATTAACTCTGCCAAAATTTCCAATGTAAGGTATATTCCAAATATGAGGTAAAAATACTGTCAAATGAGAAAAATTAACTCCCTATTAAAATAATCAAAACAAAAATCATCGTTTCCTCTGATCCATAAACTTACTGCAGCACGCACAAAGCAAATACAATAAACCAAATAAAGTTACAGAGTACCAAGAAAATCAAAATGTCTTCTTTTCTTTTTATGAGCAGGATGGATACTTTCAACTTCACCATAACTCAATGCAAACCATGTGAGAAAGATAGATTATCAATCAACCAATGAAAACAGTCAGAGGCTCAATTATCTCACCTCTGCTTGAACTTGGTCGCCTTTAGATTGCTCACCTGCCAAATCAACAACAAAATTAGAAATAATGCATCAGCATCCCTTGAATTCAGATGCCATAACACTGGTAAAAAAATCTCAGTCTATTGTCAAGGAACCAAATATACTAAGGCCCAAGAGAAGAAAAATAAGTAACTGTTGCCTACTTCTTGAAGTAAATTGATGGAGGAAAAAATACAAAATTGGAAATAGAGAAAAGAAAACCTGCCAGAAAACACTATGCACAAATGAAATGTTCAAATCATGATATTCTCAACCCTGTATGATGGTGTGCTCTTTGAGGGATCAAATGATTAAATTTCTAGCACAAAACAACATACTTTTTTGTGTGTGTATGTGTGAATTTAAGTCTTCATTTGCTTATTACTACTTCTTCAGAATACTAGTCAAAAGCATAATTTATTCATTGCATAAAAGTTTGAGACAAACATATTTCTTAAGAAGGGCCGCACCCTTAAAATTCTAAACAAATAAATAAAGCTGACAAAAGCTTCAGGCAAATGGAGAAGAGAGGAATTTATAGCAGCATTTACCTCCCTCCTCTGGCAGATCTGAGGTCCATAATGTGAGATTATCCCTTAGAAGCTGCATAATAAGGGTGCTGTCCTTGTAGGATTCTTCATTAAGGCTATCAAGTTCTGCAATAGCCTCATCAAATGCCTGTTTCGCCAGATGGCAAGCCCTATACAACAATGATAAAGTATCCAATGTAAAAACATTTCCAATGTGACAAAATGGCCACTGCTACAGTTAGAATAGAAACTATAGAGCCACAGTTAATCCAAGGATATGCAAGCCATGGCACAGTGTGCACCTTACTTAAAAATAGGATTATAATGAAAAGAAAATTTGATCGCCATTTTCCTGACAAAAACAAAGTCTTAAAACTAGAATATAGGTGTTCAGCAAAGGAAAGGAAAGTTGCATTTTAACCTTTCAGGTGAGTTCAAAATCTCATAGTAGAAAACAGAAAAGTTCAGAGCCAGGCCAAGTCTTATTGGATGAGTAGGGGGCAAATCTGAGCTTGCTGTAGCTGTGGCAGCCTACATAAATAACAAAAGCAACACTCTAGTTTCATGTTCTGCAACAACATAATCCATGAAAGGGGACAAGAATAAACATCAAAAGAGAGAGAGGGGGTAGAAGAATCTAAGATACCTCGTAGGCCTTCAGTGACTTATCTGCAGCTTCTTTACGATCATCACTACCTTTGAACTCAGCCAAGTAACGATAATAATCTCCTTTCCTGTCATAGAAAAGGATAAACAAGGATCTAAGCAGCAGAAACTGTATAATATGTTTTGTTGGTTGTGAGAGAGTCACAGTTAGAAGACCTTAAAGAAGCAACCCAAACATGGCAGAAAGTTGAAATCCCCTTTGTATGCACAATTATAGAGCAAAAAAAAATTATCTTGTGCCATTCATTTCTCACCTTTCCTGTGCTTACTCCGACAACAATATCTTAACTAAACAATTTAAAAATGGCATCCAATTTGATCAAAAGGTGTATTTATTGAAAGCTTCATGGGTCTCCAAATAGACATTTGCTTTCTTCCATTCCCACAATCAAGTACTTTTCGTTTTAAAATAACTCAACAGTAACCACAAGGAAATAAAAGCATTGTAAGAATCCTCACATCTTATGGTAAAAAACAGTTGATTCTCCAGTTGTGGAGTTTGGGATGAGGTGATTATCAATGATTGATAATATATCTTTGCAGATCTTTGCAAGCTCATCTTCTACCCTATGCCTGTAGTCCTTAATCCTCTTCACATTTTGTTCATTACCTTTGGCTTCCTCCTTCTGTTCAATGGAAGACAAAATCCGCCACGATGCCCTTCTTGCCCCAAT
The DNA here is from genome assembly GCA_019650275.1 of Xylocarpus granatum. Classification (NCBI taxonomy): domain Eukaryota; kingdom Viridiplantae; phylum Streptophyta; class Magnoliopsida; order Sapindales; family Meliaceae; genus Xylocarpus; species Xylocarpus granatum. The sequence goes on from BNST01000647.1 coordinate 24,943, forward strand.
CACATTCTTATACCCCACTGATATCAGATTCCTCTCCTCCACTGTAAGTTCCACATCCAACTTGGCCACTTTCTTCATGGCTTCAATCATCTCTAAAATAAGAAAATTGGCATTGAATGGGAGAATATTGCATGGAAAAGCACTGAAATGTTCCCCTAAGAGGGTAAGGCAATATAAAGACTCCTTTGAAAATCCCAAAAACTGAAAAGTTCAATTTCATCTTCAAATATGCAAAAGCAATAAAGCATCCAATGAGACATAATTGCTTAATTTGTAACAGTAGTGTCACCACATAAATATTCAAATGCAAAAACCAGAACCTTCAATATACAAGCCACAGCATCCATAAACACACCAAATGCCTGATCGAAAAAAATAAAATAAAAGAAATGAGTTTCAGAAGCTACTTAACTAGATTGCAACACAATAATAATACTAAGGACCTTTTTACTCGAGGTTTTTTTTCTTAAAAAAAATTATATTTCATTTGCATACCATTTTATGAAATGTTGAATATATCACTCAAGACCTCACGGCTTCAATTTAAACAAAAGAGAGAGCCAATAAGCAAGAAAAAATATTTGGTGGATTCACGCTCACGAACCGAGACTGTATAAGACAAACACAACATCGTTTCCAAACTACAACACCAATTTGGCAAGTGACCTAGTTCAATTTTGAAATATTACTCCCTTTTTTTTTCTTTTTCTTTTATCATTTCCACTTGCTTCTTAACAGAAAGTATAAAAGAACACTTAACAAGAGTGAAATATGCTCATCACTGGAATGCTCTGCATAGATTTTATGGATCGGTAACCCAATCGAAGACCAAGCCCTCGACATATTCTCCTTTAGCAGCATAAAACCACTTAAAGAGAGAGAGAGAGAGTAGCAAATATAACTGAATATACCAAGCAATTGGCACCAGCGCTACTTGGTAGAATATATCAGTTGCATGAATCAGAAAACAAATTACAACACATAAAATACAATAATCAAATTAATTAACACTATCAATTCCACAATTTGAATTCACTTCTCCTGCACCAGAAAAAGGAAATACAGAAATTGAAACGATACCGTCGTATCTCTCCGCTTGCTCGGCAAGCCTGGCCAAGTAAACAAGGTGCTCTCTCTCCTCCATCTCGTTCTCTCTCTTCCTTCTCACGCTTCCCTGAGCTTGAGTACTTTGGTTTTGCCCTTGCTCGGTAACTGCTGTTATTAGCTATGCCTCATAGACCGTTGGATTGGATTTGAAAGGGTTGAGAGTACGATGAACGGTCAGAAATGAGTTTTGGAGTTTGAGAGCACTTCTCATTGGTTTAATTGACGATGGTATCTGAGGGCGTTTGTGTGTGTGGGTGAGATCTGACCGTTGGACTGAAATTGGAAGACCGCTGACGGCTGTTTTGATGATAATACGGCGGGTTCCTTTAGTACTTTTCTCGTACAATTACGCACTGGCCAACAAATACTGATCAAGTATATTTTATACATTTTTTTTTAATTTGATGATATTTTATTAATTTAGGAATTAACTTACGCTAACATTAACATAGAGAAATAATAATAATTTTTAATAATAAAAACTTAATATTTTTTCAAAAAAATTTGAGTAGCCTTGCATAATTTGAAATTTCAATAAAAGAAAATTAAAATTACGTATTTAAATTTAAAATATATGGATATATTTTAAATTAAATTATAATAAATATATAAAAATAAACAACCCCCTTAGTGTCTTAATGATGCATAAAATCAATGCCACAAGATCACATATTCCCTCTTTTCTCCTACAATGCTGCCAAAACAAGAGTTAATTCGGGTTTACAAAAGTCAATTGTATTAAAAATTAAAAAAAAAGTTTTGTCAAATATCTTTTTTAAAATTATAAAATTTTATTTTATGATAAATTTTATAAATATATATATTTATATTAATTAATTAAAAAATAAATATATTCCTAATTATTTACTTTTTATAATTAGAATTCTCATTTACTTATATTTATTCAATTTTAATTTATTTATATTAAATACTAATTTATATTCTAAAATTTTAATTAACTTAAAATAAATATTATTAATTATTTAAAAAATAATTTATGTTAAATTCTTAAAATTTTATAATTTGATTATTTAGTAAAAATAAAAATGTTTTAAATAATAAAAATTAAAATATTTTATCATTATTAATTTATATTATTTAAAATTATTTTTTAATATAAATTATAAATTTTATATAAAATAATAAATAATTCTAAATTAATTTATTAAATATATATATAATTTTAAAAATTAAATAAATATTATTATATATATAATAAAAAATATATCTAACAAATTTTAAAAATTAAATAAGATTAAGTACAAGATTTTATTTATAAAAAAAATAAATTAAATTTTGAATTAATTTAAACTATAAAAATTTTAAATATATATATATTTATAAAATAAAATTAATATAAATATGGAGAGTTTAAGTGCTGGACAAAACCCCCTAAAAAAACAAATTGAATCCTTTCCTGACTGCGACTGCAACTAACTTTAAATTCACGAGGAAGAGATAGTTATTTATTTGTCTTCAACACATAATGATTATTATGCAGTAATCAATGACAAATGCTTGCTGTTCGGGACCGTATCCAAGATTTCCCTCAATTTGATATATGGAAAGAGCTGACTTTGATTTTTCTTTCTTTCCAATTTCGAAGCTTAGTACGTATTATGGGAAAAAAAATTTTAAAATAAAAGAGCAAAAGAAGCATTCTTGTTTGTTGTAGGAACCAGATGAGCTTGTTGCACAAATACTAAGCTATGTGGTTTTAAGAACCCCCAGAATTCAGGATGTTCAATCAAGAGAGTGGATCTCGTTCAATTTGTTACAAAGAAAACTACAGCCAGCATGCTCTTTCTCATTATGTGATCAATGCTGCTGCAGAGAAGCTCTCTGGCGCTTTTGGTTATGGGTTGAGAGGGCTTCAAAGATCCCGCCCCCTCATCCACTAATGGGGGCCGGTCTTCTCAGCCAAACGGTGAGAGGAAAAGTTATCGTCTTTTTATTTTCACGGTTAGACTATCACACCAAGTAGGATCAAGGGATTTGGAAAAGCAAAATAGTTTTTTCGGCATATTTCTCTTATGGAAACATTCTTTTATAGAAAATAGATATAGGATCAAGAAGTATAGAAACATTCTTTCTGTTTTGGCAACAATTGTAGCCTTTACGATGCATTCTTCTGGGGTTGCCGTCGCAAAATCTTATGTTCTTATAAGTTAGCTACCTGCTGAGGTGTATATACGGCACATCTAACTGGTTTTACATTTGTTATAATTAGCATTGTGCATCTTGCTGGAGGTAAAATCCCAGAAGGTACAATTTATGGTTCGATTGTATAGTAATTGTAATTCCATAGATAAACTTTTGCCAAGTCTGAGGGTCGAGATGGATGATAGAAATTTTGGATCAGAAGTAAATTTTTGTTGAGACAATTTCTTCCTCAGGACCAACCCTTGTTCTATAGGACTGTAAAATGTTTGTTTGGTGTTCTCCACTTCAAATTACTTTGATTAATAAATCAGATGGTTATAGTCACCACAGGAAGTTGGTTTTGACAATTGACTTTTGAGAAATTGCAAGGTTCATAGTTTCTGTGTATCATGTGTTGTGTTTTTGTTTTTTCTGAGATAAATTGAATAAATCAGATGGTTATTGGTTATAGACTTATAGTCACCACTGGAGATTGTTTTTGACAATTGACTTTCTTTGAAAGATTGCGAGGTCTAAGTTTCTGTGTTTGATGATTTCGTTTTCTTTTACAACATATATGAATAAATCAGATGGCAATGGGGACCTCAGGAGTTTGTTTTTGACAATCGACTTTCTTTGAAAATTGCAAGGGCAAAATTTCTGTGTCCTGGTTTTGATGTTGTTTCCTTACATAAATGAATTAATCAGATGGTCATCGTCTCCAAGGGAGTTTGTTTTCAACCATTGACTTTTTTGAGAATTTGTGTGGAAAGTGTATATAGTGTTATGGTTTCATGTTCTTTTTGAACAAAAATCATACAATTCTTGTTGTGCAGAAACTCTTTGGTGGCATGTGAGCCGTATGGGATAGTGTGAAACAGATGAAAGCCACTGGTGCTTGGAAATGCCAAGCAGGCACTGGATACACTGGTCCAGCAAAGGTTAAAAAATTGCCTGACGAGATGGAATATATATAGTGTATTTGTGGTGCTTTTATGTGCTGAAGTTACTTGCTCTAGACTGATTCTAAGCATTAATCCCTAGCTCTTTTTCCTTCCTTTTCCAGATATTTGCTGAAAGACAATGTTAATGGCCCTGAAGGTAATACTTAGTTTTATGAGCTTGCTGAGAGGGTTCTAGATGGACCAGTGAGCAAGAAAATGAAAGAATACATTTCACAGATAGTGGTTTGAGAGATTTGAAGTTCCATGGTAGCTTCCTGTCATACTTATGGCTTTCTGTATTCTCATTCATCTGCATATTGGGCAGTAATTTGCATGCAGAACTGTAGCTACATGTGTAAAATTACTATGCCAAGGTTTCAGGGGACTACCTAGCGCATAAGAGAATCTCCTTATTTGGACTGGCATATGGAGTTTTAATTGGTTGATTCTTCATGGTAGCAAAGGAAAATGGCACGGTTCAATTCTCAAATGTTTAATGGGATCATACCAGTAATTTCATTTTGTTCTTGCAAGCTTATCTTTGATTCCTTTGTGGCAAAGTCACACGGGAGATACCAGGGGGAGGATTTTCATGATATATGGTTCAGTTCTTTTTCTTCCCGTTTCTTTGTCCTCAGATTTTTTCTTGGGCTTGGTACCGGAGAATTTAAAATTTGGAGAACTATGGAATTTGTTCGCAAAATGATGTAACGAGTTATTGCTATCATGTTATAACTAACTGACTGTGAACTAAATCTGATTTTCAGTATGTTATCATTTTGACATATAGTATGTTATTGCTATCATGTTATAACGATGCTGACTAGTGTCCTAACGCTAATCTTAATTAACTTTATGGAGGTATGTTGACAATGTTAAATATGCTGTCAAATGACCATAGGCTCTGCTAATGAGGGAAGTCTTGTTCATCTTTCCTTTCAAAGTCTGGGAATGTTAAAAGTTTCTGATCTTTGGCGAGGAGAGTTGCGAAAGCATGGGGGTCGTTCAGGTTGATAAAACGTTTTGAGCAAATTGGGAATTGGGAAGCAATGGCTTAAATTGCCAATCCTGTTTTAGGTATTTGATTTAACGGAGATTGCAGCATCGCACTATTACCCATTAGTGTATCTATATATTGCAACAAGTTGTGGGTTTAAATTATGTACATTGGCAAAGTTCTGTACTAACATTTGATGTTTTGGACCTGAATGTAGTAACTTAAAGATTAGGCTGACATTATTCTTGGATGCTTCTTTTAATCTGTTGAACAAAAACCTGCTTTCTAAACGACACGTACTAGAGAACCTATGATCTCTCCCCGCAAGTCAATCTAATGCCTCTGTTGATTAGTAGATACCCTATGCATCTCTGCCTGCAATTCTATCTAAACCTCTGTTCTTAAACAACGGTGATAAAATTATGAACGAGACAAATGCAAACATCATTTGACGGTAACATTTTACTTCACCATTGAGTAAAATGATCTGATACAAGGTGCATGGAAGGACCCAGCCTGTACTCTCTATGGTTGCTGGTGCAGAAGAAAGCATAGATGTTTACAAATAGAGCTAATTGAGCTAATTTATAAACTTATTTCCAAATTACAGTCTTTATTTTGGTTCTCAGATGTCAAATAACTATGGAACAAAAGCAAATGTCAAATCAATTGAATTCTAAAATATAGACAGGTAACAAATGGACTACTACCAATGAAGATTTAGCAACATATTTCACTTCTGTCACACAACATTGGAACCCAACCCAGAATGTCAAGATTATCCTGAAACTAAAAAAATTCTGGCATAGCAGATTGGACAGCCAAAACTTCCACAGGATAACCAAATATCTATCCCATATTACTGAAAGTTCAGCGGCACTCATTCACACAAGCAACCCTGCCAGCACTCGAATCCCCGATTGCAACTGTGGCAAGAGACTTCGAAGCCCATGCCCTGGCATTCATTGCTCCTCCCTGCAAGTTGCTTCTTTTGCAAGGGTCCTTTAGAGAATTCCACAACTGTATTGCTCGATTCAGATAGGTCCAAGGATGCTCCAACAAGCTCCCCAATTTGAGATTTCGAATGAGCCTTCTCCATGTAAATTGAGCAAATACAAGCAGAGTTGGGAATAATAGATAAAACAGTCTCAAAAGAACAAATGCAGTAGCCAGCGCCAAATATGTCTCCTGCCTAAGCAAATTCTCTGGTGATCTTGCCCACGAGAATGGGCAGCTTTCCTCTTCTGGGCTATCGTGCTTCTCATGATTTAACGGCTGCCCAATTTCGTCGATGGATATTGTATCCAATGATGCGGTATTGATGCCTATTCATAAGAACAAAGTTCATTTGATCCCATACAAGAACATTCATTCAACAATGCCATATGATTTAACAAAGGAAAAAATTTATGTTCTTTGCGATAGCAAGGTTTACTTGGCAGCTAAGTTACAGTGTTGCAGAACAATACAAGTGAACAGTTAACGGTTACACTCTCCTAAAAGAACAACAAAATTTTTTATGTTAACCACCCATCAAGTTTGATCTTTCCTACAATTACATGCATTAGGAATCATGTCTGACTGGAACAAGTACAATTATGTAACTATAGAATAAAAAAATGAAAATAAAATGAGAAAAGACATTTAAAAACACACCAAAGCACACTCAAACATTTATAAACTGTTCACACAATATTTCAGTTCAAGGAAATCAGGAAAACAAACTTATGGTTTCTTAGTATAAACAAAGAACTCTAAAAATAAAATGCTGTACCAGTGATATCACTATAGAAAGCAACAAGTGAACCGAGTGTTCGGGAGCCATGATATCGCACACGCATTGATGAATTAAGAAGAAAAAGCGTAGGGAAACCGTGAACTCCATACTTTGAAAGTATACTGCACAATTCATTTAAAAAGTTATTCCAACAGTCGCACAAAACTTATTCACATTTGTAAGTCTACAAAGATGCATATTCATCTGCATACCTTGGTCTGATGGTTGATTCTTCAATTGCAAAATGGGGGATGGAGGAATATAAAGAAGAAAGTATAGAGAATCTTGGTCTAAAAGTCCTAGAGAAAGGACACCAAGATGCATAGAAAAGAATAGCTACATATTCATGACTATTCTTGTGAACCATATTCAGAGCCCTTTGCAGTGAAAACTCATCTCCCTTCACAAAATCAAAATACAAACTTATTAACAATCATACTAACAGATTTAAAATAATAAAGCAAATCAATGTGTTGAAATCATAATCAGCACCAATGCCACCTAATTATCATCTGTTTTCCATATATCTCCACAAAAAAGAAAGTTCTCCCAAAACCAAAATTAAACCAACAACAACGCTGCCAATTTACCTGATTAACTTTGTCCCCTGTCAAATAATTTTAATAACAACTTTCTTTTATGAAGAGACAAGGTTTTGTTGCTTTTGCGAGTTAGGCAATAATTTTCGGGAAAAGCAACAAAACTACTTCCAAAACACTAACTCCACGGCGCCGATGCCTTTTCAATAGTTCTAAAATTCAAAGGCTTCTAGAATCTAAACACCAGATGGTCAATCACCCTTTTCACCAAAATAAAAGTAATTACAATTAAGTAAAGTTTATAGCTAGTTAGTTACTGGTTACATGATTCCTCTTAATTGACCGCAATAGCACAGGATGAAGAAACATATCAGACTTCCAATTTCTATATTTCAAACAGCCAGCCCTTTATTTACATTCCATCCCTCGAACCGCTATAAAACTTTACATAAAATAAACAAATTAAAACTAATATAGGGATGGAAATTCCAATTTCCATATGAAATTAAATTAAAGGCGTAAATACGTACCTCGATAACACCCACGAGGTCGTGAGAGTCCGTCTGGTTATTTAGACAGACGGAATCTCGAAGCCTTAAGATCGAATCCGTCACGGATTCCTTTGGACATAACGGAGCCCTAACTGCCTCGATAGTGCACAATAGCCTTCCCCACAGCACCAACATCACGATACCCGTTTCCCAGACTCTCGTCCCCATCATTAATAGCTGCCAAAATGTACCCACCGGAAAATCAAAATCAAAGATCGAGAAATAATTGAAGGAGATAAGAGGGTGGCCGGCGCATTTTAGCAAAAAGTAAATTCTTATGGAATTGCATAAAATAAATATGTGTGTAATCCTAACCCAACTGTCGTTTTTTTACAAAAACTAAGAGTCGAATTTTGATATTTTAATTCTCCCAAGGTTGATTCTTCTTACAAGGAAGGAGGAGGAGAAGGGAGTGAGGATAAACGAAGGGGAAGGGGGCGCCCAGTGCGCGAGGGTGCGTTTTGTGTTATCGACGGTGCCGTTTGGTGTTGGGCGTAGGTGGGTGCTGTCTGCCACTGATAACAAAAGCAAGCCCTCTAATTTGCAATGAGATGAAAATGATGACTGGGAAAAAAGAAAAAGTAAAAAAGAATTCGCAATTGGTACACGTTCGTAGGTGTAACCACGTGGACGAATGATTTATTTTGTTTGTTTGAAAAGTGATAAGATCATCCCAAGCTGTGAAACATGAAAAACAAGGATTTTAGCTGTTGATCAAACTGTTAATTATGGGTTATGGGTTTGGTGATGCCAAAATCCAACACCGTTAAAATCATAACACATACTAATCTATGGCTCTAAAATCGTTGCACTTCTCATTACCAACTGGACAATACACCTGGATTACAACCAAAAAAAAAGTCAAAACTTCGACTGACTTTGGCTTCAAAGTGATCGATTTGTCAAGAAAACAAAACTTAACAACAGGCCATTATTTGCAGTAACACTATTGGAAAAGAACCCATCATGTCAAAATCTACTTGCTGGTTTTTTTAATCAAAACACACACTCAGACCAACCACAGCGACAAACATTTGTGAGAGAGAGGGAGCGCCTGCCTCTTCAAACATTGATAATGTACACTACAAAGAAGAACAAGGAAATCAAAATAACAAAGAAATTCACTAATTTTCGTTGCTCACACTCACACAGGCAGCTTTTCAGCGATCTTGGTTAATGCTAAAAATAATTCGCAGGCAGTGATTGTAATGTATGCCATTTGAAAAATATGACAAACTTCTGCAAGATCCATAACATAGTATATACCAAGCGTATCCCTGCCAAGCCAACGCTAGAAACTTGGCTCTGTGCATTGTAGCCCAAATCCGTTTTGTTCGGATGTGGAAATCTACCTCCCATCTGAGATTACGCTTGAAAGTTTAAGATGTGAGAATCAGTTCTTCACATCACAGAAACTCAAGTCTTTGCGTACAAATCATTTTACATTTAACTGTGGCTCCCAGAGAATTTAGCTTTGCAAGTGGGACACATAAAACCCACCGAACCTGTTTCTGCTCCAGTGTCAACAGGCTCATGATGAAACTCATTTCTGCACCAGGCACACACAGTAGTAACTCGATAACTGTTCCCTAACTTCGGCAACAAAGGCAAGGCTTCCTTCTCAAGCCAGACAGCGGAATCAAAACCTTGCGAGATCTCTGCATCATATGGCAAGACCTTGGAGACCCTTGAATGAGAGCTGGGTTGAGTAGTCAGAAAATCATATTCCATATGTTTTGTGCTGCTCAGTCTCAGGCCTTCAAAACCTGACATACTGTCATACTTTTCACTAAAGACTTCACTATCACCCTGTATATCAAAATAAGAAATTACAAGTTTTATTTATATATATCTACATATATATAGCACACACACCCCCTTTCTGCGAGGTTCAGAAGTTCTAGGTAGCAATTTTGAAATACCAAAAAGCATTTCTTCACAAAATCCATCATTAACAAGGACTTCAATTCCCTCTAAAAAAATGGAGTATAAAAAATCAACAGATAATTCTAATAGGCCATTGTTGGCAACATAACATGAAATACACAGAAAAAAGAACAGAAAAGTACTACAAAGAAACATGGCAATAGTTAACTATAATGTTAACAAGTAATCTGCTACAGAGACATAAATAACTGCCCTAAGAAAAAATACTTCAATTCATCATTCATAACAGAATTTGATTCTACTTGACATCGACATGCTGCAACTTAAAGAATGAACACGCCACATACCTTATCTGTCTTCGTTCCAAGTGCAGGAAAACACCCTGATGGTTGCAATAGTCCAGATGAACTATCAGTTAAACCACTCAGCAGAACATTTTCTTCATCAGTTCTCCACAAAAACTCAGCCATGACATCCGCACCAGATTCTCTATGGCTGCTTAAAGCAGTTATTAATTTATTATTTTTAGCATGGTTTAAATCCTCTAACCTGGAATCCTGAATCGTGCCTGTGCCAACCCTGTAACTAATTTTAGCTGTACATGCTTGTTCACTGGATTTACTGACTTCATTAAGTTTGGGGACCTCCATTATATCAGGAGAAACCTCAGTCAAACGGTTATCAAAGCCAAAGCTTTTCTCACTTCCAAGCAAATCAAGCAAGCCAAGTTCAGTATCCTCCGCACACACGGGATAGTTCACAGAGTGTTTGTGGCCAAAACCAATAATTAGTTCATTATTCCAGGATTTATTGACATCATCAAACTTGGTCTCATGCAACATGCTAGTAGAAATGCTATTCAAATTGTTTTTAAGAACGCATGTGTGCTCATTTCCAGATGAAGAGTGTAAACCACTTACAGAACTTATTTCCTGCATAGCCTCTGACAAAGTTGATCTAGACAGTCTATTCATATTACTCACAAAACCACATCTTAGTTCATTCCCAGACATATCAGTTGAACGGCCTTCAAAAATTCCTTGATCCTTGACATAGGTCACAGTATCTTCTAATTTGGTGGAGGCATAGCCAGCACCACATATTGCTTCATCTCTCACATCTTTATCCACATAAACTTTTACATGTTCTGCAGTGCAAGTAAAAAGTTTTTTCTCTAGATTTTGACAACAAAATGAATTTTCCTTGGCATTTGGTGAAAGAAAACCACTTCCAGGACTTATCTCTTGCTTCTGCTCCTCCAGTGAGCTAATATAAGCACCATTTGCACCAGTTTCAACAACACCTGGTTGAACACTTCCATAGAAAGTTGAACAATTCTGAGGACTTTGATTCTGCCCACTTGAATTATCACCACCACCAATGGTGCTCTTGGGGACATCTCTTTCACCAGAAAGTGCACAAAATTTATTAACCTTATTATGATACATAACTGTTTCAGCACCCAAACAAATTCTGAGTTTAGCAGCACTGACCTCCCTGGCTGCATTCATATTCTCTAATTTCTGATTACTTAAGTTAGAAACATAATACTGTTCACTGCAATTTTCCCATCTTTGAACTTCCAGTGGACTCTTTATCTTCAATAAAGAGGCTTGTTTATCATGCTTGGTAGATGCAGAAGTAGAGGAAAACAGTGAAGGGAAAACCAGGTCAGCCACACTTTTGTCATCCCTTAGTGTAAGATCCAGAGCCTGTAGCATAGCTTGTAAATAGAAACCATACTAAATATTGTAATGGGTAAAACAGATATGAAAACTCCAGACTTACATTTCCAAAGGTAATTCTGTTGTTCAATTGAATACAGCTACCAGAATGCCCATAACTTGGCTTACTTGCTTCTTTAAGTCCAGAAAGGGAGAGCAAGTATGAAGAAACTTCCTTGCAGGACACAAACTGCTGCCCATTAGGGCTGGATGGTATTGAATTAGGAAAGAGAGAGTAAGAACCATACAACAAAGAATACAAGAATACAAAATAACAATTAAAAGATAAGTATTGCTTTGTAGCCTCTATTTTACGATTAAATGAACAAAGTGGTGTCGCAAATGCAAAACAAGAATCACAATATTAGTCATGAAATCAATGCTAAAAAAGGTATAATTTGCTCTAAAGAACATGGCTTTGTAGTATAAGAAAATAGTCCAAAGCATTCAAAATTTTTTTGTTTCCTAACTAAATATGCCTATATGGGTCCTAAGTTCCATGAAACTACAATTCTCTGCCTTTCAAATTTCAGGATGATTTACAAGTTTGTAACTTATTTTCCAAGAGACAATAGAAAATCTTGAGTGATAAGATAACGTATTAAGGGGCCATAAACACCTTAAGCTTTTGTCAAGATGGTAATAGTAGTAAATTCTTTTGGTAGACACTGGCACATTTGACTATATGGTGGGGAATGACAAATCATTTCATTTATGTCCTTGTCTTTTAGCACAGTTTATAAAAAAAACATACTCCCCATTGTCTATCATATCTCATTTCAACAGTGTTTATTAACAAGATTTACTCACTAAGAGGTCCGATGACTAGAAAAAGAAACTGAAAATATAACTTTAAATACTGATCCTCCACAGGAAATAGTCCTAATTTACATGTACTGAAAAAAACCATGCACAATCTCATTAGTTCAGTACTTCCATAGTAATTAGGGCTTGGCTCAAAGTAGACAACAATATGTAGTAGATTGTGGGATAGAATGATGAAACTACAGTGTGCAAAGGTTAACCAATATATCTCCAACATGGAAAACAGGCAATAATAGTTGACAATGATGCCAAAGCAAATGCAATGAATTGTGCAAGACCTAACGGATTTAAGCCCAAATGTGCAGTGTGCATATCTCATTATCATTTATGCATCTCAAGTGCTATAGCACCTCCAAGCAAGTATTAGGCTGTTGATACTAGCTCCAAAGGCATCTACAGGTTAGGTTCTCTTTGCTTAGGTCTCGATTTGGAAAGAACAACAAAAACATCAACATTTTGCTTAATCCTTTCTTAGTTCAGGCAACTTTCCTTAATCCAGGCATGGTACTACCCAAACTTTCTAAGAACTCTTCTTCTCCTATTGGGCAGTCAGTTTATCTTCCACTAACATTTGATTCAAATTCTTATAATTGTTTTCCTTCCAGAAACCAGGAACCATCTATCTCAATTCTTATTTTACTAGTAGTGGAAGGAGCAGAAAAACATAGTAAAAAGACTAGAAAACTTGTCATAGTTGGATGGATGTAAAACTTTGTGACCATATTAGACATCAGTAAACCTTTGTTTTTCTTTGCTTTTCTTTTTCTTTTGTTCTTTTTGATTGAATTCACATCTAACTTAAGTATTGACCATCTTAATTATAAAAACTATGTGCATTTGTTAATGCTCACTGGCAGAGTTAACATTTTTCATTTTAATGAGAATGATGATCCAATCATTTACAGAAGACAAACATTAAAAATGAGCTAATAGGAAACAAAGAAGCTATAAAACAGAATTCAAATCACAGATTATACCCTTTTTGCTCTTAATATAGCTTCTTTTTCCCATCAAATAAAGTGGAACTGTCTTGACAAATAGACTACTACTTTAATATTTGATTCCATATATGCAAGTTGAAACGTAACCAGAACTGAAATGTACAACTATTGTAAACAGTGCACTTAATTAACACACAACAGAACAATGAAAACATAATTGAAAAACCTTATATATCGGCGACAACCTAACCACATGTGCCCCACTTTCTCCTTGATGCAAAGCATAAGCTTCCATCCCCTTGGCAATGTGTTTCCAAATTCACTTGCATCGACAATCTTTCTCTTTTTCCTGATGCTCACCCAATCTCCCTTTAATCCCGTCAAAAAGTCTAAAAACTCTTCTCTCTTCTCCACCCCCTCCGTCCTTCTTCTCAACTCCTCTCCAAAAGGATCCTCCATATTTGCCAATGCAACCAAATCCACAACCACGCCATCACTATTCTCCATCACCGCCTCTTTTACCAGCTCCTCCGTATTCTCACCCACCATAATCTCCTTCTTAGTATTATTCCCACTTTGAAACACCTTAATAAATTTATTTCCATTATTGTTCTCATCCTTTCTTGGACGCCCCGGTCCCCTCTTTCTAATCCCACCAGCAACAACAGTTGGTGAGTTGTCACCTACTACAGTAAGTTTTCTATTCTCATTCTTCCTCGGCCGCCCTGGTTTCCTCTTTCCTGTCTCACAGGCAACAACATTAACATTAACTGGAATATTAACCGAGCTCTCACTCACCACACTCAACTCGCCCTTGCTTTCGTTCACCTTATACTCACTCTCAACCACCCACCAATTTTCACTACGAACCTCGTCCTTCCTCGGCCGTCCTCTCTTCCTCTTTCTTACACTACAAGTAACTACACCGACTGGAACATTATGCAATCCCTCGTTTTCATCCACATTCGCATTCCTGTATTCACAATATTCAACCTGGACGGGAACTAGCTGCTCATTATTATCAATATCTACAATATCAGTTGTGTTGGACGTGTGGGATTGAATATTGAGGAGCGATTTTAGGAGGCAAATGATATTAGAATTATCTTCGTCCAGGGGTTCGACGCGAGCTGCAGAAAAGGGAATTTTGGGGTCAAATTGGGAGGAATTACGAGGAGCGAGGCGGAGGCGTGAGAAGGTCTGTTTTCGGCTTCCAGCTGATTCTTTGAAGACGGAGCGATCGATTTTTGGAGTGGAAACTTCTTCTTCGTCGTAGTCCTGGGAGGACGAGGTGGTGGGGAGTTGTGGCGCGGGAAGAGAGGAGAGAGAGGGAGAGAAGTTCGGACTGGGAGAGAACGCGAATGTCAATAAACGAAAGTGATTCGAGGTGGAGATGGTGGTGGTCAACGGTGGCGGTGGCCATGGCATTGATAGATGGAAATTTGAGTGAAATCGGAATCGGAGAAATCGAAATCGGGGAGAGGAGGAGGAGGAAGGGTTACGACCAAGGGTTTGCTGGCGTCACCGGTGATCAGTGGGTTTTTGCATGAGATTCAGGTATACTGCTGACACGTGTATGAAATTTTCTGTAATTCGATTTGAATACGTAACATGCATAAAAAAAATAATAATAAGAACAAACAGTAACAGATACTCTTTGCTAAGTTGGACTGAAACCCGTAAAGTTTTAACGGTGTGTTTATCGACTCCGGTCCAAAATTTAAAAATAAAAATTAATGAGTGTTTATTTGATAAAATAATAATAAATAAAAATAAATTAGCGAGATCAATTCAATAAAAATAAAAATTTAATTTATAACAGAGTTTGAAAATAAAATTCTCATTTTTAAAATTAACTATTTTATTTTTACTCAAATAATAAAAATACTCCATTTATCTTTAATTTTTTAAAAAGATTTGTAAAAATAATAAATTACTTATTTTATTCCTAATTTTTTTTTCTTTTAATAAAATTATCTGAGATTACCAAAAAATTAATTATTACTAACAAAATTATTATTATTAATAAAAATAATTTTTTAAATAATAATAATAAATATTAACTAAAAATTGAAAATAAATTTTTAATTCTAATTTCGATTCAAATACAAAATAAACTCGTTTATAAGAATTTACTATATTTCAATTTTAATCTTTATAATTAAAATAAATAATTTATTTTAATTCTATTATCTATTTCAATTCTAACTTATTCTAATTTTAATTTATTTAAATTTTAAAATGAGTGAATCCGGCAAAAAAATAAGTTATATGTGAGGAGGAAGTATCACCAGAACAACGAGTTTCTTTGATGAACTAACACGAACATACACCAAAGAAGTCAATTAGCTGCTGTGTGTGTTGTTATGGTTTCTCTGTTCAATGCAGCCATCCCTTTGCAGAAAGGAGAAACTCATAAATGAGCAAAGCTGTAATTTGTGGCGGCCCCCAGTGGGACTGGCTTTGGCTTCTTTTGATTTCAATTTATACAAGTTTATTATTGAGCACAGGGACCTTGGATCAGATCAGATTCGATAAGATACGTGCCCGCCCAACCAACCAGAGGAGAAGTGATTGCCAAGCTAAAAACAGCCCGAGTAATGGAGAATTAATTTAACAAAACACAAACATTATTGTAAGAAATTGCATGTGACTTTAATCTCACGAAGAATCAAACCGATTGGAGAAAGAAAATTTGTGTTATTAAAAATACATTATCAAACCCCTGCTCTTAATCTTAATTAAAAAGAGAGGATATTGATTATGAGACACATGGCCTCCGCATCTGGTCAAAAAGCCGAGCGTAGGCACTCAATATTATCTCCAGTTGGGGCTTGTTTGCATTGAATTGCGATAACTCGCGACTGCCTGTAACGTGTTAATTACAACAAGAAATCGGAGGACGTCAGTGATGACTTAACTTCTTGAAGCGTTGAGAGAGAAAGGCGTCAAGTTGGCGCTGACATGCACGGCAGATCGTACGACCCGTGTTGTTGATGTTGCATGTCGTATGAGGACAGAATCATATTCCTCAACTGTTAATTCACCCCCATGGTCCTAAATTTGCCATCAAATCTTTGCCATGTAACATTATTAATTTTCTTTAATTTACAACAACATGAAAACAATGTAAGAGTTTTCAAGCATAATTTTTGAGACTGACTGACTGTCTGACAACATCATATTTATAAAACTTCATTGCACGATATAATAAAATAGGAATACCACATCACATCCACACCGCCTTTCCAGCATGTGTGTTTTGTTGTATTCATTTCAGCTGAATAAAAACAAACCTATCCCATTTCCACCTCACAAACACCATCAAAACCCAGCCACTACAATATTCTTGTCACTTCTATTCTCTCTCCGTTCCATTCCATTGTACGTATGTTCTTGGTCTTCGCGGTTTAACAGTTTCAAATTTCTGCCGAATTATGTAGAAACTCAAGTCTGGCGGAGTTTAGCTTCAATGGGTATGTATGAACACCTCTTCTGTCTGCTTTCCACCATGACCTGTTAAATTTCTAACAATCTTTTGACACAAGTGGGCTTCCTGTTTGGACAGGCTTGATAAATTGCAGATTAAAGGAAATCTGGAGATTTCCTATGTGGAGTTTCCTTGCTTTGCTCAAATAAGTTAGATGTACATTTGATCTTGTTTTACGTGTTCAGTGGAATATCTTAATTTATTGTTCATATTTTTTATAAGACACAAATGCAAAAAAAATGTCATGCTTTTTAATTTCTATAAACAGGGTTCTGGAATTATGTTACATTGTTTTGGTTTGTTTGTTGTATAAATAAGCAGGACTTTCTTTGGACAAAGATTAGGTAAGTTGGCGTACAACTCTGGCCGACACTCCGGGGATACAGACACAAGCCACCAGAGCAGGAGTTGGTTCTTTGTTTACCGCACCTCAGTCATCATGTTATTGCTCTTGGTTATTGGTTTGGCGCCTTCCCATTGATTATGGCTAATATTTAATCAAATCATTCTCCAATGTGATCCTGCAACTTAAGAAAAAACCGCTGTTAGAAATGAGAAACAGCAACCATCGGAGATGTGACCATGCATCGGTAGCATAAATTTGAAAAGCGAAGAAGAAGAAAAGGGGAGTGCTTTATTTGGCTCTTCTTGTGAGAAATTCAAGGTAGCTGATTTTAAGATATGGCAAGATTCAATTGCTTCTCTGTACGGGCTGGCAGGAAGAAGAAAGATAAGGTGAGAAACAAGTGGGTTTTCATGTACACAAATTCGAATAATCTCACACACAGCAGCACAAACATTATTTTGCTTCATGTAATTTTTGTACATTGCGGTCTGTAACTTGAGCAAGCCAAAATGTTTTGCTTTTAGGGGGGTGAGCGATCCTCAACATCAGTTGAATACGCGAAAGCGATTAGAGCCCCGCAAATTAAGATCGAACACCCAGTGAAACCTTTCGAGTGTGAAAAGTCGAAAGCAACATCTTTTAGTGTCTCGTTACCTTATGAAATCCAGAACAATTCCCCTGGCAATGTAAAGTTGATGTACCATAATAGTCCTGTTGGGACTGAGCCAGCAGAGAGAGCATATGAAGGGGAAGATGAACGTGAAGAAAACACATCAATCAAACGGGACTTCTCTGACTTGGATCTTCAATCCCAAGCAGTTGATGTAGGTAAAGAAGAGTTTGATCTTAGAAACACAAAGTCGGACTACTTTAATTCAACTGATACAGAGGTGAAAGTTCAATTGGCGAAAAAAGCTGTGAAAGATGGCAAAAAGTGTAATTATGTGATCCAAATTGGACATCTTAATGATCCGGGAATTGGGAGGACTGCGTTCTGGGCTTCACCAAAACTTAAGCGCTCTTGCTCTAATCTGGAAAGGAGGATAGTGCAAAATGAAGTACCAGGTATATTGCCCCCGTCAAAATCTCAGTCCTTTGAAGAATTGCAGGAATTATCTGCGAAGGTGAGAGAGAAATATTATACCAGCAGTCCTGTGTCTGTGATGAGCCACTTCAGTGCTGATAGAGTGATGTTAAAGAAACATTCCTCGAGCCAAATTCTTCCGTCGACAAGTAGAAGGTTGTGGTGGAAATTGTTCCTTTGGAGCCACAGGAGTTTGCACAAACTATGGATTTCAAAACCGCAACCAATTCCTCCCGTTGCTGCTTTAAAGCAGCAAGGTGGGTATTCTTCAGATACACTGGAACCAACTCAAGTTATGAAATTGAGCAAGATGGATTCACCTGGATCATTAACTGGAGAATCTTTGAACAAAGGCTGTACTGGCAATTACGATAATTGTAGGCGGAGCTGGGATGGTTTTCATGATGGAGTTTCTGCGTTCTGGTCCCAGAACCAATGGGTTGCTTTTCCAGCAGAATCATCCTCCTTGAAAAGAGTAGATGAATGGGTGAAAGATCTTGGAATGCAAACTCCAATTCCAGTTAACGAGGAAGAGATTACTGATGAAGGTGTCATTTTCCCACCCTCTCCTGAAAATGGTAAATCATCGTCAAGATGCACTGCCCACTTGATTCAGCGTTCAGACGTCGATCTCTCAGAGGAGATTTTACATGCCAACAATGTCATCCAATCTCTGAATTCTTTCTCAACTGCAGCTCAAATTGCTGGTATAGGCTTGAAAGCCATACCCACAATCTCAACTTTCTCCAGTCTTCGGTCTGTCAACTTGTCAAACAACTTTATAGGTATGTTTGACTCGGGAAAAGGGGAAAAAATGAAACCGAGTTTCTAGAGATGAATTATTTGTTCCAACTGAGCAGCATCCTGTTTTTCATGTATTTGCAGTCCACTTAACAGCAGGATCACTGCCAAAGGGCCTTCACACGCTTGACTTGTCAAGAAACAAGATCAACACCATCGAAGGACTGAGAGAATTAACCCGACTGCGAGTACTTGATCTAAGATATAACCATATATCTCGGATTGGACGTGGTAATAATTTCAGTTAACCTTCTGTTTTCTGGCTTTCGGTCACCCTTTACACTCTTGCAACAAACTTGATTACTTCTAAAATTGCACCCTGCATTCTGATGTTATTAGGTTTGTCAAAATGTACACTAATCAAGGAACTATATCTTGCTGGGAACAAGATTAGTGATATCGAGGGACTGCATCGGCTCTTGAAGTTGACTGTCTTAGACATGAGCTTCAATAAGATAACAACAACAAAAGCTCTAGGTCAGCTAGTAGCTAACTATCAGTCATTGGTAGCTTTGAATCTGTTAGGTAATCCAATTCAGAGCAACATCAGTGATGAACAGCTGCGGAAAGCTGTTTGTAGTCTCCTTCCAAAACTAGTGTATCTGAACAAGAATCCTATCAAACCACAAAGAGCACGGGAGTTGCTTACAGATGGTGTTGCCAAAGCCGTGCTTGGGAACAGTGGTCACAGCTCTCGAAGAAAAGCAGTAAAGAGAACAAGCCGTAATGCATTACTCCCCTCCAGCTCTCAAAGGAGCAGCGCAGGCGTTGGGCAGAAAAGCAGGAGCAGGTCGAAGACTCGTACTCATAGCCACTTGTCCTCGAAGGCAGTACTCTCATCATCTCCACATGCTTCTTGATCTCATCAGATCGTGTCATCCGCGTGTGTTTCTTTATCGCTAGATGTTTTGCCATCCCTGAGTAAACTGTCCAAGAAGTCACTTGTGTTAGAGTGGTTTGAATATTCAATTCAAGTTTGCTTTTTGTGCATTTTAATGCGGTGATAGTGCCTTCAGTTTTCATTGCTGTCATTCAGTCGAGCAACCTAATAGTTTAAGAACATCCAATGCCCTGATCCCATCATGGAGTTTAAAAACTATAAAAGCTATTATTGAGCATTCATAATATTCTTTAACCTTTCAGGTGAAGTGACTATTAGCTTAATACCTACTACTTGTACTGCAAAAGAAGGTCAAGAAGATAACATGAAACAGTAAAAGAAGATGTGGTGGGTGCCTATTTTACCATATATTTATTTTTTATAATCTTAGTGAGATATCAAAAGAAAAAAGAGGAGAATTGTTATTACCTTATTTGTTTTTATTTAGTAAAAGAGGTGTGAGAAAAAGTTTCATAAAAATCATTATTATTTTAAAGTAAAGGATGTATCATTTTTAATCTAAAGGTGAGAAATAACGATTTTCTCTATTAATATTATATTTTTATTTTAATTAATTTTTTAATAACTAATAATTTTAAAATTATTAACATAATATTATTTTACTTATAAATTAAATTATCAATATTAATATTATTTTTATACAAAATTTTAATATCATCTTATAAGCTATAATTATCATTATTTTTGTCATAATTTTAATTATAAATATTTTTATATGTTATATATATATATATAATTTTTTATTTTATAACTTTATATTTACTGTAATTCATATATTTAGTCATATTTATTTGATAATTTAATTTTTATTATATAAAAAATAATGATTAATATAATTATATTTTATATTTCAAAGTAAAAGTTGAAATTGATTTAATTATTTTTAATTATGAAATGCATAAAATATTTTAATATAAATAAGTATTTTTATCTCAATAAAATTAATTAATTAATATAATAAGAATATTAAGAAAATATATTTGTTAAAATATTTATTATAATAATTATTTTTAATAAAATACAATTACAACTAAAATTTAAAAGTAAAAAATAATTAAAATTTTAATCTAATAATAAGTATCAATAATAAATGATACTTTTGTGAAAGTAAAAAAATAATAAATTTCTTTTTGCAAATATTTTGTTTTGGAATAACTATATTATTTAAATTATCACTAACTGTAAAATGGCTCTTGAGAAGCATACACCACCTTAAGTTAGTTTTACGAAATAACATTTTTAACAGTCTTAGATCAAACGGGTGCCACGTTAATCAAATAAATTATTGTTGCATTTATGTCTATTTTTAAAATTAATTAATCACGATTAGGAATAAAAGTTGCAAATTATCTTAAGATTGCCCTGCTTAATTGCCTTTTTACCCTCTCATCTCAACCTCGTTTGATGTTTTTGGTACCCATGAAACTCACATACATGCACGTATTTGTATAGAATATGAGACTTCTCGGGTAGGTTAAAAAACTTTGATCCAATCAAATGTCATAAACTAGCAAGCATTATTGCTATCCTTCGAGTACATGCACCTTGTCAAATAAACAAGTATTGGCAATTCAATCAATAAATGCTGAGCAAGAGCAAGAAAATGAAGAAAAGAACTTGTCTTGACATGAACGAACTGACCTGATTTTATATACTACAAGCAAATAATCCTTATTCTGTAATCATCTCCACAGTCTTAATCATGCAGACATGTATAGTTATAACAAACGAGACATCACATGAAAAATTTTAATCTGATCCTATACTTCTCATTCGACGGGTGCCTGAATTTCAGTAATTACACGGCCCCATGTATGCCTTACGGCTCCATAGGACTAGTGGTTTGTTCCACCAAGATTCATTTGTTTTCCTCTCCTCTGTTTTCTGATTTCTTCTTTCTGTTCAAAATTTCTGGTCTCCCCTTTTCAAGGCAGAGTTTTATGTTGATTTAAAAAACATCTGTTAAATGAATATAAATATTATCATCAAATTTCTCGAGATTCCTTGAAGAACTCCGAATTAGTTTGCTTGTCTCTTGAAGAATGGTTTCTGGCAGATAAGAAGTCTCTCGTCACTGTTACTCTCAATTTCAATAACTCTGGCATCCCACTTCAGTCTACTAGTCAGAGCTCTTGCTGACTCGATAAGAGGAGCTGTGTCACGGATTATTACCCAGCCCTGCAGCAAGCATTGCTATAAGAATGCAAGGAAATGACCCTTAGCAACAATGTACGGGTC
This sequence comes from Xylocarpus granatum, assembly GCA_019650275.1. Lineage (NCBI taxonomy): Eukaryota > Viridiplantae > Streptophyta > Magnoliopsida > Sapindales > Meliaceae > Xylocarpus > Xylocarpus granatum. Next base: position 47,237 of record BNST01000647.1, read on the forward strand.
AATAATTTATTTCTAGAGCAGGGTGAATGATGCACAACAATCATATGTAGAAAAAGTGATATTGAATTGAGGTACCTCTGGACGGAGTATGCGGTCTATCTCCATGATGATATCAAGCGTGGAGCACCTGTGCTGATGACCAGTTTCAAGTGACAGAAGTCCTTCAGCATGCACCAGATCATATGTTCTAGGGTAGGTGGGAAATGCTTCACACCTAAAGAGAGTAAAAATCATAAATTTATGCATGTTCAAACATTTAATCATGCCTTACTTCAATATCTCTGAAATTAGAAAAACACTATAATTAATGTCTAAATATATTTTGGTTTCTTTCTCAAAGAATGAAGGCTTCATATGTCCAAATAGAACAAAAATTAGCATATAGATCATCAGTTGCTGCTATAAGTTCTCCAAATAAATAAGCTTGCTATTTGTCATTGTTTACAATTGAGGAACCTCAACAACCAAATTAACATGGCATGAGATAGGACGAATTTCAGATTCCAGATTAAGCATGAAACCATAATATAAAAGGGATAAAATAAAGGACATTAAAAAAGGAAAAATATGCAGATGGAAACTAGACTTACCAATCATGCAATACACCCACAAAGCCCCTGTCAAGAATCATCGGAAGGTAATTGGTTCCAATCGTTGGGACCACATTCATAACCCAGACAGACTTCCCTTTCTCCAATAATGCAGAGTTGAAGCCTCCAAAATGGGCATTCATGTCTAACACATTTCTGACCATGTTATAAGGTGGTGAAGGATCCTCATCACCAGGTCGCTTTGGATGATCTGAAAATATTATTGGTGACAGAAGAGACCAATAGTTACTGATTGCTGTTTTCCAATTTTCAGAATCCTCAGTGAACTCTTCTGGATGTACGCCTGCTAAAACATTGAAAGTATGCAATGAATTAAACAAGGCAGAGAGTATAAAGAGAGAACCATTTTCATAGAACGAAATACTTTTTCTAATCATGTTGTTGTAACAATCTGAAAAAGCATAAAAAATTACCATATACAGCAAGTTCCTTCTTCTCAAAGTTAGCCCTAGAGGGCCAGGTTCTCATCTCTTCAATAGGAATCCAACGGCGGCTTTGTGTTCCACCTATACATGCTTGGAGAGGTCGATAATATGGTGACTCGACATCGTGGCCTTTACTGCAGAGGGATGGGCTAGAACCAGGCTTCCTGGACATACAACCAGTAGGTATCAAAATATAGGACCTAATATTCACAGGCACTGAAGGATCACCATTTGTGAAAAACATTTGTATTCAATTCAGCGTAATTACATTTCAAAAGATTATCTGTCGTGTAAAAGTACATGAATGACTATTATTGTCGCCTCACCTAGAACTGTAACAACTCGTTTTACTTGTCTTTTTCCATACAACAGTTTCATCTTGCTGTGACAATAACTCCCAGCAGAGTTTTTCTGCAAAATCACGAACGAAGTTCCACCTATTCTGATTCACCTTCTTACGAAGAAAACCCTGAGGATTTGTAAGCGGTGAAGTCCAAACAAAGTATCCACCAGGCTTCAAAACTCTGTCAACTTCAATTAAAAGAATTCCATCTGTTCCACACAGCAGCAAAGAAAAGAATGGTTACTTCAATTTGAAAATATAAACAGGCAGACAAAAGGGGTAAAAGCACAAATAAACATTTAGAGAACAAGAATGACATGGACTAATTTCTTTGTGATATAATTTGAACAAATGACCAATAGCAACAACTGCAAATGACACTGGATTAACCAAAAAGCAAAAATTAAAGCTTTCAGAAACTTGTCTAACAGGGGACTCCAACAACCAACTTAAGCAATTGATTGAAATTAATTGTTATTTCAAAAAAGAATACATGTAAGAATATTTATAAGCAGGGCATATGTGTCCTCTCTGGTAAACTCAAATCTCTGCATAGTGGTGATAATCCTATTCAGAAATTCACCATTTATAAAATAAAAGAACAGGATGCGCAGCCTTATGCCACCTATTATCTGAGCAAAAAACAAACGTCTAAATGAATTAGCATATCTAATTATCAATGCCCTAGATTATATCAAGTATTATTTCCCACTACCTATTGACATTTACCTTTTTGGTCCCAGTCAATGCCACAGCCTGCACAATGCAGCATGTCAAAAGAAAGTGATGGATATGGCAACTGCTTTGATGTAAAAGACCCAATCATTGCAGGAAGCCCTCTTTCAAGTGTTAGTTGAACTTGACTACCCGAGGACTCATAATTTGCAATGCACATTGTTAAGATCTGTTTGGAGGAGAGATGTGCCCCAAAGCTACCGTAACCACATCCTATATCCAAGATAGTCCTTACCTGCAAAAATTAACTTTTAACATTACTCATTATAGAAAGAGAAAGTGATTAAAAGTATTATGATGTCCAAATATCAGGATCAGTAATACATTTACTGAATTCAAAATATTGATTGTCTTAATGGCATAATCACAATCTATCAACAACACAATCTGGAATATATCTACAAAATGAACTGACTTCAAAGAAACTGAGTAAATCATTTTATGGGTCAAAAAGGTGTGTTTTTTACATTTTTTAAAGTGTTAAGAAGAAAGGCCAAGTATGGTAAAACTTCATCCTGAGCTTTACAATGAGTATCCTGCCACCTAAGATAATATAATACAATTGGGGTTAATTTAGAAAAATGAAATGGACCGTATCAAACTGAAAAGAGCATATTTGTAGCGGCTTTCAACATGGAGTATTCATACTTACCCCAGCGTTTATGAAACTAGATTCATTTCTCAGCCCAATCATTTCTGCAATCTGATGTGAGTAGTCTTCAACTCCATCAAACATTAGGGAGGCTGAGCGAAAGGAAATCTGATCCTCCTCCAACATCATCATCCTGCAACCATCTCCCATTAATAAATAGACTTAAATGGACAATTGAAACTGAGAACTTGCTCATAAAATAAATCATTGCTAACCTCTTGGTAAAGCTGCCAGAGGAAAGTACCTCCTGTCCAGTAATTTTAACATTTGCAACCCAGATAACATCTCTTCCAGTTGGCCACCTAAGTGGAAACCTATAGTTTTCTGGTGGAAGAACCAAACAATTTTGCTTCAGCTCATGTCCACATTGTCGATCAAACTCATCACCGTTAGAATAACCCAAAGCAAGATTCTGCGTATTGTTGAAGCAAGGAACATAATTTTCATACTCCTGGGAACAGAATTCCATATCTTTTAGCTTTGAAGAACCAAGTGAAATCTCCCCAATATCCCACAAATCTGATACAAGTTGCTCTTGAAGCCTTCTATAGCCATGATATATGTGACCTCTGGATGAGGTTGAAATTGAAATTGTCCACCAAAACGATCCAGTAAGTGCCAGAATTACAATCACAACTAAACTGAGCTTCAAAAATAGCATTGTAAAGTTGTGCCGGCTTCTTGGAGTTCCAGTGCTGAAAGGATCAGAAGCAAAACCATTTTCACTAACACCATATTTGGAAGGAGAATTAATGTTATCATGGAAAGGAAACCGAGGAAACCTCAGGGCGAAATAGCTTTGATCAACAGAGTGATCCAGATATTCCTTGTCCGTTCTATCTTTCATATCAGAATCCCATGAATCATGACCGTTCCCGGAGATCCGCATACCAGATACACCTCTCTGGAGAGGCCTTGTCATTTCTTGTAACCTGGAATACCCAGAACCAAAAATTGAAGAAAACAAAAGAAAACCTTGTACATAGAAACAGATGAAATCAGTAATCTAACTTCTTCACTTTAAACAGCGAAATTTCTGCATTCAAACGAGTAACCTTCTCTGAAGAAAGATCTCCGGAGAAGATTTCCTTTAAACGCGCTAAACCCAATCAAGATTTACTTCAAACGTTTGGATTTTTAATCTAGGAAGTGAGTACACAAGAAAATCTTATCACAGCAAAAGATCAGTCCGCAGTTTATGATATAAGATCTCTTAAAAGAGTACTAAACGATTTCAAGAGTAAACAGGGAGAGATAAGGAGCCTGAAATTTAGATTTAGAGAAAACGAAGTGCTCAACTATGTCAAATACACTTCAGATCAACAAAAGAAGAAAACCCTGGTAGTAAGCAACAAGTTCATCTGGTGAAATGCACTTCAAATCATTTCCTACCACTAAAATCTAAACCCAACCCAGAAAAAGATAATAAGCAGGTAGTCATTTCGGGTCAGCACACGGTCAAATAAGAACAGAAAAGAAAAGAGAGAAACATAACGTATCATTCGATAAAGTGAATAAAAGAAAAAATAAATCCAGCAAAAGTGAAACAGAGGAAGCAGCAAATTACAGAAGAAAACACTGCCTCAAGTGAGAGTAGTAATGAAGATAATAAATAGAGCGAGAAACAGAAGCCCAGAAAATCAGCAGAATTTCATGAATCGTTTGGCAATGGATTCGACCACAATAACATCCTTTCGTTGGTTGTTGTCAACTGTTGATGAATTCAAGATCGTCTTTTTCAGCTCCGCTAGCTCTCGCAATCTCTCGAACTTCCCTGTGCATGAGCGAGAGAGTTAAAAAGAAGGAGATTTTGATTCGATCCAATTACGACAGAACTCGCGAAAACTGTAAGCTATCCGCTTTTACATAATTAAATTAATACATCTATAAATGAAGACACCCTTAACCATAATCTCACTCTACTGCTTCCATTTTAAGTCCTTCCCACACTGTAATAACTACAGCAGAGCGTAATTTTCTAGAAACGGACTCTGTTAAACACTCAAAAGTATTTACTTATCTCAGTAAGTATAAAATTGACAGCTTAGTCTATAAATTTTAACTTTCGAAAAGATGAGGATTTACTTAGCACCATCAACTGCGTAAAATTTATAGATCTGAGGTAAACGGAACGGGGTAGGAGACTCCGAATTTGGTACTACTGTTAATTAATCATAAGATCACATTTCCATTAACATTTAGTAACGATGGACTGGTCTCTTCAGGGGTTTGCATGAGCAAATCCAAGGACAGATTTTCAACCCTTAATTACTGACAGTAATCATTGCTAGGCCAGGCTAAGAGTAAACAGGGTCCAAATTGTTTTATAAATAAAAAAAGGAGGGGGGTGGGAAAGGGTTTTGTGAGCCGCCTTCCACGGCCAGGGGCATGACTTTGCCCAGAGAATAAGAAAAAGGTGTTGCATGTGGAGCAACACTCAACTTCACTCGCCAATCAGGATTAGCTTTGAGGGCAGTTTCGTCATTCGATAATTATCGTGGTGGGTTTTGATTGGCGAAGGAATGTATTGGACCAACACTCGAAAGCAAATTAAATTAAAAGTAATAGGACGTAAGGATAAATATTCATTCGTGAACGGACCGAAAGGGAAGGCGACAAACGAGAGACAGGACAGGAATTATGTAAATAAATTATAGCAAAAACTGTTAAGGAATGACAAATATATTTATTATAAAAATGTTTAAGAAAGAAGAGTTCACATGCGACGACAATCAGCCTTGCAAACTTGTAAATTCAACAAAAATCAGGGCTAAATATGGGGCCCGCCCACGTTTCCTCATTCCTCCGTCGGTGATCCAACCGACGACGTGGCGGCTACTAATGGACCTCTTAGTTTATGTGTGATCCAGAGGTTTATCTGTTTGTTTGCGTTGCAGTGCTGGTGCTAAGATGTAAACGCGGGGTTGATTTTTGCAGGGGAGGGGGAAGAATAACTGAACAACCCCCGTTTTCACGATACAATCCTTCTGTTGTTTACACGTGGCAAACAAGTAGTACCGTGTGATCGGACCTACTCCACTAGATTTGATTTCTAATTTTATCTTTTACGCAACATTTGTTTGATTTGCCCTTTTATAGTGGGTTTTGAACTATCAATCCATCAATCTTTTTGATGACATTGTGCACCATTGAAGAAGCAATAACCATGTTAAAAAGTAGTGGATGACATACGCACATAAAATATAGACAATTCAAATGAAATTGGATTAGATATATATACATGAAAGCGTGTGGATTTCAGTGAGAAAAGCACCAAATTCGTTGTGGGCAAGCATAAAAAATGGACATTGTGGGACAAATTGTGACAATCCCACATATGTTTCCATTGTTAATTTCTTTATTTTTTGGGCAAGTTGGCCATTAAAAACAAAGGGTGTTGTTCCATGCCATTTTGTTGACTTAATATTCTTTTCGAGCTTCCAAATCACTCGTTTGAATTTCATAATATACTTCAAAGCTCTAAGCAATTGAAATTAATAGCCATTCATTTTCCGTATGTCGTGTAATGGCCCGCAATTCCTACTTCATTCCTCAAAAAAGGGGCATGCCCTGCAAACAAGTCGATTGGGTAAAACAATACATTTACCTCCGTACCCATATCTGAACCCTGCAATTTGCACATGCCATTATACTTTTCAATCCTTTTTGCATGATATGCAGTGTTTGGAGCATATACCAACACCCACCCCCACAAAACAAAAGGGCCGCCATTGTGTGGTTGCACTTGTATCGTTTCTTATCATTTATTCATCTTGGCTTGTCTTATTCCACATCCCTTCATTGTTATCATTCTTGGCTCATTTAATAAATTTTTTAAAACATTTATCTCAAATCTATATGTATATGTTATATCTCATTTTGAGATAACATATTTCCAATGATCACAACACCCATGTCAATGTCAATAATCAACATACCCACTAACACCGATAATACGTGATACATTTACATGAATTGATAAACATATAGAATAAACATCAACATACCCCATATGATATCACAGAAAATGATTTTAATGAAAATGGATCTAAAGGTTGGCTTCTCCTTCTCTGCTTAGATCACAAGTGAAGACATGCCATACTTCACGCGAGGTCCGCGTGTTCACCGTCAATGACTATTTGACCTACATCTCCTGGCTCCGCATTTTAGCTTGGTTAGGCATCGCAATTTGCGCGTAATTATTGACTAAAACAATAAAAATGATTTAATTGTCGGCGGCACAATAATTGTCTAGAATCAAGACCACGGTGGTCCTCCCTCTTTACAATACTTCTTTTATTCCACCGACACATTGGCAATTGGCATACTTTTCACAAGCAAGCATTTGCTGTGAACGATGAAGACCTTTTGTAAAGCGGAAGCTACGAACGACAGAGGAAATGTTAATGCAAGTGAGATGATCATTTAAGAATCATTGACGAAGCTTTTAGCGTGCTTTAACGACATGTCGCATCTGGAATTCACTAGCCACAGAGCTGACTTTTAACGACAAACATTATATTCGCTAATTGTAATTTATTAGTCGACTGGACTATTCTTCTTATTAACGGATAGGTAATACAATGGAAAGAAACCGCACCGAAGGGAATAAAGAAGAAGGAATTTGTTTCAGCAGGAGGGGGTGAATGCATCCATCCGAATTTGGCTTGCGGACAACAGTGCGGTTTCTACTTGTTTTTAGAAATTAAATGGGAAAGAAAGCTTGGCATCTAAGTCTTTTCCTGCCTGATACGACAAATAATTTGTCACAAGGAAACATTGTTCGTCAAATAATTAAAGGTACATTGTTAACATTTTAATTTAACAATAGTCGTGCAAGGTTTTGTTCGGTAATTTTAATATGTTGGTGTTTTTAACTGGAGAAATGGTGGGATACAGGGAGGAAGGGTGGTTGGGATTTGGATTTGATGCCTAACATTGAAAAATCAAAATTGTATTGATTGAGTTTAGAAAATTGGTCAGCGACGGGGGAATTGATGCATGCCATCCATGATTCACTATCGCACGTTAAACGACTTAAAATGAAATGAAGAGACAAAAGTGTTACATCACCAGTGACAAGTACTGATGAAAGAGTAACATGGTCTGCGCCCACATGGATGGCATGCCCGCCCGCCCGCATTAACTAGAATTGGTTATTGGTGCGGGTGTGTTGTTTGTCAGTTGCGTTAATAGTTCTATTTCACACACACACATTCCTTGCCCATTGGGTTAAAGAATCGGCTCCTTCAAAGGCCCGCAAATGATTTTTCTCAATATACAAACACTTGAAATGAAAGAACCAGCTATCACTAGATTTGAAACGGAAAGCATCATAATTACATACATAGCTAATCGAATTCCAGAATGGTATGACTTTGCAAAGATAGTGGAAAACCCACCGAACATTGAATACTACATGGTTGAAAATAAGTGAGTGAGAGCGACCACCCACAGAAGCTAGGTGGAAACTGGGTCATTATCTGGCTGGTAAAGCTAACTAGATGTTATTGGCCACCAACAACACTACGCAACATTAAGCTAGATTGTTTGCTCGAAGTTCACCAATCAGCAAAGGTAGCTGAATAATAATTGCTCAGATTGCTGATATAAAATGTCAAGAGCAAGCCCCAAGTCCACCCATAACAGCCTCAAGATTGCACATTGCATGTGATATGTTTCAATGTGGGCACCTATTTTTTCCATCTCCAGCGGGTGGGCAGAGCAATTGTGTCCAGGCATCACCTCATTCTCAAACAATATGATGTAATGCCATTTCCACATCATCTGGCCACTTGAATCTCTTGATCGCTCCTGCAACACACCAAAGCAATTTGAAATCAGATTAAGAAGTATAAGATTAGTACGTTCAAAATATCATAAATGAAGGTACGAGTATCATTGAATGCAGATTCATCAAATCTGTGCAGGCATGTATAACATCGCCGGAAAAGTACTGTCCTCTTTAGTTTGTACTGTTTACTCCCACGAGCAGCCAACTTTTTGTTTTAGGTCCGCCCTCGTATTTAAAGCATGAGAAGGAAATGAACAAGCGTACTTGGACGACCATTTACTGCAACTAAAATTCTGAGGAATACCCATCAAACTCGTTTGAAAAATGTAGACAGATGTTTAAGATAATATTAGTTAGAACAGTTGCCTGTTACCATGATTCGAGCAGTTAAATTATGCATTGCTCCAGAAACTTTTCATGCGAATTAGAATTGGCTGATGCTGATAGATCCATTCAACCAACTCCAACTATGCTTCGGCCAGCAGTGGTTAGCACTAGCACATGTGTCTTATCCCAATTATTCAGGGTGCAACATGTACATGCTCTGTTAATAACTCATGAATTAATGACCGGTAATAATACTACTGCCATTTGAATGAATGAAGCAAGAGAATAAATAGTCTTTGAAAGCACCTAAATTATTTTTTGAGTAGAACAACTACAGCAGCTAACATCATCATCAATAAGAAAGATATGATCTAAAAATTTAAAGAAGAATAAGTAGCACTACACCTGTAATCTTGCTGATTATATCTTTAACAAGAACATCTTAATATCTCCATTGAGGAGACGCGTGCAGGCTTTTCATGTAGATATCTACAACTTTAAACATGTGGTCAAACTTCACACATTTAATTTGCATATACAGAGCAGAGTTAGGTGCCCGCTGGGATTATTCCCTTCATGCAAAGCAAAATCGTCAATCCAAAGGTGTAGTCATACTCGTATATTTACCATCGGATTGAACTTGATGGATGCCAGCCAACTTATCCCATATCCATTCTTATTAACACGTGAAAAGTACAAAAATAAACTAACTTTCAGCTTATGCATATGGCTGTATGAAAGCACAGAGACTTGTTTGGTGCATAGGATAAGACATGAAATTGGAGTATTTAGAGTATAATCCCATGCTTGGGAGGTAAAAAATGGAGTTGAGATGATATTGTGTGATTCACCCGTGTCCCAACATATTATCTAAAGGAGTTAAAATATATATATTTAATTAGAAATAATATTATTTATTTAATTTTTAAAATAATTAAATATTGCTATATTCTATATATTGTTAAATAATAATTTATAAATAATAATTTCATAATAAAAATAATGAATTCTATAAGCATCTAATAAATTGTCAAATATATTTATTATGAATAAAAGGAATTATAAATTAAGTATTTAAAAATTATTATTAAATATATAATCAATTGTTATTTGATCAAATAAATATTTAGATATACCAAAAATACAAAATTAAACTTTTGAAAAATTATGGGGTGAGAGAGGCTCGAACTCTCGACCTCAGGATAACTCAGAAGCTATGAGACCTACGCGCTAGCCAACTGCGCCACCACCCCGGTGACGTTTTAGAACCTACATCATAATATATTAATTATATTTTGTAATTAGATTCTTAATTTCAAAATCTGTATTTTGAAGTGATATTTTAAGGTTTACCATTCGAAGTGATTATTTTTATTATTTATCAAATTAATAATTAATTTTTATAATTTTTAAGATAATTTATTATTTTAATTTACTTTTTAATAAATTAATACTATATCTTGGGTCAAAAATTTTGGATAATCACTTGAGAGGCATATTATTACTCTTACAAGTGCAAAACATACGAGATTTACAAATACTTAGTTGTAGTTAATTTGTGTTATGCATAAATTATAAATTTTAGAATTATATTTTAAATAAAATTAAATTTTGTTTAGTAATAATTTTTTTTTCATCTTACGAACAAGAATACTCATTTTAATATAGCTTTAGTTTGAAACTATTGTATTTTAAAAATATAACAAAGTATTAGATAAACATTAATCTCATTTGAGAATCATTTAGAATACAAATTTAAGTCTAATTTGAGGTAATAATTTAGGATACAAAATTAGATCTAATTTGAAGTACGATGATTTTTAAGTTATATTTTAGATAAAGTTTTTGATGTTGAATATTAAAAAAAAATTATTTAAAAATTAGTATTATTTTTTATCAATTTTGATTTTGAATCACAATATAACGAAAATTACCGTAACATAAACAAAACTTTACTTTGAAACGATTATTTCTCTTATGCGTTAAAAGTATAAAAATTAAAATGCTTTATAATTTAGTATAAATTTTTAAAAAGTATCTTTATTATTCAATTTTTTTCAATATCTTCTTTATGGATTAGGAAAGAAAGAAAGGGAATTGTATTTTATTTAAATTGAAGTCTTTGAGTTTAGATTTAATTTTAAATTTTTAACATTTTATTTTATTTTTACATAAAATATTCGATATATACATACTAATTTTATTATTATTATTATTATTATTATTATTATTAAGTTCAAGATATAATTTAAATCGTAATTATTAATTATTATATTATAATTAAATATTTATTAGTATTAGAATTTTTGAATATGTTCTATTAATTCTTATTTGATAAATATTATTTTTTCAATTAAATTTATTTATTTTAATTTTTTATTGCTAACGTTATGGTTAGATATGTTTACCCTATACTGGAGGATGTCTAGTCCCACGCAGGGAAGAATAATTACCGGAGCGAGGACTTGTGACCTGAGCCCGTTGCCGAGGTTACTTCTGGTTTCCGACAAAAATTACTCATTTTTTTTAACCTATATTTAATATCAAACACTTTTATCTCTTACACACTCGATTTCAAAATCCAAACAAGGCACCGTTGTTTATGCCCGGTCATGCGGCTTACCGGTTTACCAGTATTGCAATGTTATGCAGGCAGCCGTGATTATTGGACCCGAAGCCATTTATATCCCAGACATGTTTGTTGGACCGGCTCAATAGCTACTTGTCCACTCGTCTCCCCAGAAATGGACATTCCATCAAGAAGTAAGAATAATCGCGTTCGCACATCTGGTGCAATGTATACATACATAAATTAAGAAGAAAAAAATTGTATGTCAATGAGACCCATTAGGAGATCTATTCTTGACCTGGAATCCAGCATGTGACATTAATTTGACTTGTTTTAATTAATCTAATGTCACATGCTGCTGGTTTCCAAATCAAGAATAGATGTCCTAATGCCAAACCGAGACACATAAATCAGAAGATGAACGTTGTAATACTTGGTTGTCGGATAACCCGGTTATGTTGGTAACAAGTGCCGTAGGTTCATTTGGTGAAATTAGTCTTACTAAACAAAAGTTCCCATCAATAAGCAATCACTAGAATCAGACGAGGTAGTCCTCAAAATTAAGTGGAAGGCAAACTCTTCGGACAGAGAGTAAAAAGGGGTCTTAAATTTCTTACCAGTCCATTGAACACGTTGGTTGAAAATATGGTTTTAATCCCTGTTGAAATATATAACTAGGTGAGTAATACACAGCTTTCCAACAACGAGCCATAATGTCTTAAATGATTTAACACACACACACACACATATTGGGTAAAAGCTGAATCGGCATATCATGCTAATCCTAATTACAAATTTCTGCAATAATCCACAGGGTTAGAAAAGATATATAAAGAGATCCTGGGGAAGTGAAAGATGGATTATAGTATCAGGTTTTGAATGATATCATGAACACAGTGGCAGTGCTTCACAACTCAAATGAAAAGATTCTGTATTGGGGCATGATAATTGTAGCATGGCTACCATAAGTGGGAAACTTTGGGGAAGAGCTTATGATATATGTATGTGGAAGATAGCTTTTTCTCCTTCAAAGGCGCAACTTGAAGGACATTGCCTGCACAAAAATTGCAGCTTTAAATAGCCATTGATGGGCGGGGTATCGGTTGATGAAGTCAGCGGGCGGGTCACGTCGTGATATAACCATCTCAACTCTGAAACTGAGAAAAGACAAGTGTCGTATATCTTAAGATGAAAAAATGTTAAGTGAGGTAGTATACATCAGTTATTATAATCCAATAAAAAGAAGATAGATTATTATTATTATTATTATTAATTGACAATAAATAAATAAATAAATAAAAGTGAAGTAAATTTTACCATATAATTATTATATTATCATATTTATTTATTTTTTATTTATTATCAATTAATAATAATTTTTATTTTAATTAAGTAGCTAATTGGATATAACTATTCAATTAAAACTTTTTGGTAGAGGGCTGTAGTCGTTCACTTTACTCGTAAAAATAGAGCTTCTTATGCCTGTTTCCTCGCCCCTAACGCCGGCAACAAGCTAAATTATCTCCGGCTCTCTCCCTCTCTTTTTGTTCCTGTGCTTGTGTTTAATTATATAATATGCTATCCTGATTAAGTAGCAAACTAATTTAAAAGCTAGGAATTTGTAGGAGAATCCTTCAAAGTACTAATCATGGAAAACGATGGAATATTGTCTAGCTTTACATTAACTTTTGTTTAATACAATTAGTTAATTTGACTTGGAAATAATAACAAGGAGAGGGATTCAATTTTGTTTCAAATTCTGTTTTAACAACTGCGGCCCGTGGTTTGGTTGCACATGATAATCAGTCTACTTTGATTGTTAGTATTAGGGGATTAAAATTAATTAATACGGGGTTGGTTCTGTGGATTGATCCTAACTCTTTTATTAGTTTCTTTTGTTGCTCGGAAGTTGGCTTTTTAACAACTCATGATTGAACATGGGTTCGTGTGGGAATATCTTGTCAGATAACAAAACTGGGCATGAAAGAATCTGCTTCAATAGGTCCATCTACCCGAACAAAAAACAAAGAAATAATGGTAAATCAGAGGAAACATCAATGTCTATTGGGTAAGTTAATTAGCCGTTCTCTTAACAACAACTATGGTGCATAATAAGTCATTAGAGATAACCACTCATAATCCAATATAATGCATGCCACGAATCACATTTAACAAATAGCTCATGTTGTGGATCGATACAGAATCGAAAGCGTCAATTTTGATAACGATCATATGGTCCACGTTGATTGTAACTTGACCCCGCAAACTGCAATGGGGTCAATGTTGATGTCCATGCGTATATGTATTCATTAAATACAAACGCAGAGACAGCTAGCTAATTCTCAAAATGCAAAGATTAAGAAGAGGCATAACTCAAAAGAAAACAAATGGAAGAACACAAAACAACCAACTGAACAGAACATCTGATGAGAGAGGATTTGATTATTGATTGGAAGGATGGAGGGTATATTGATGCATGACACGGAGGGAAAGTCAGACCCTGTTCTGTCTATATATGCATGAATATTCGCGCAGCTGTCATTCGATATTATAATTTAGCTGGCCTGACCTTTTCTTCTCAATAGACTGCAAATTAGCGTTTGCAGCTGTCGGGCCTCTCTTTCTTCTCTCTCTCTCTCTCTCTCTCTCTCTGACTTGACAAACTAATTAGGTCTCCGACAACCCATCAAACAATAACAACAGCTACATCAACAACATAAACAAACTTCCATCATCTCTATCTCTGCCCCTCTTCAATGATTCCTTTGTGGTGGTAAAAAAGGGATGGAGATAGAGGCGCAAACGAACCTGAAAGCAGCGAGAATGAGATGGAACGAGAAGATATGCGGCCTAGTGATCATCTGTTCTTATTGACTTTATAATTAATATACCAAAAGTTTCATTTGCATAATTTAGACGTACACCATGGCTTCTCCACGCTATCGATCACAGTTTGGTGACACAACGTTTACAAAGGTTTTTGTTGGGGGATTAGCATGGGAGACACCGACGGAAGAAATGCGTGGATATTTCGAGCAATTTGGGGAGATTCTTGAAGCTGTTATCATTACTGACAGGAACACAGGAAAATCTAAAGGATACGGATTTGTAAGTCAATAATTTATACGTAATTTTTCGTTTCTTTTCCTTCCTGCTATCTTTTCTTGTGTATGCAACTGTTGTTGTTGTCGTTTTCCTTTCATTTCTAGGTGACTTTTCGTGATCCTGAATCGGCCAGGAGAGCTTGTGATAATGCAAATCCAGTTATCGATGGGAGACGAGCAAATTGTAACATTGCTTCACTAGGACGGCCTAGACCTTCACCGCCCCGAGGTTGACACATGCTATGATTGTTCGTCTGTTATTATAAGACAATACATTCTAGAATATGATAAATTCAAGTTATACATTCCACGTATATGGCCTTCCACAGAACTGTTGATTATAAAAAGTATGATCATATGTATGTTTGTTGGTGATGATTCAGGAAGAAATCAAGGTGGTAATCCTTATCATCATCAGCGAACTGCACCATCATTCCGTGGAGTCGCAGCACCATTAGCTCCGCCTCCACCACCAGCTCCATCTGTCATTTATCCACCTTATGGGTGAGTTTTGCTTTTTCATTTGACTAATTAGTGTTAGTGATGGTTACATGTTACTTCTAGTAAATGGTCCATACCCAGTACGGTTGCACGTAGCCTTTAAATAATAAATTCTTGTTGTTGACTTGGTAATGGACAGGGCGGCAAACTAGTAATTGCATTCATATGTGGTCAGTCAGTTAATTTCTCTGTTCAATCTGGTTTCCAACAGCAATCATTTTGAACAACCCTTTAGTTTTACAAAATTTATACTGGAATTAGTGTAATATCAATCAATGGCTGTTGTATGCTATACAATTTGTTCTTAAAATTTTATGACATGATAATTGAACAATTTTTTGACAATATCTAGTACATGATACCCGTAATAATATGTTAATTTAACTATAAATTTTGATTTCTCATTTTACAAATAAACTATAATTAGTTTACAAAAAAATTTTAGGTACGACAATTTTATCGTATTAGTATAGGTGATGCGATAGAATTATCTAATTAATATAGTAAAAGAGATTCATTTATTAGTGATAAATAAAAAAAGTAAAAAATTAATTTTATTTTTAATTAATGTGGTGAAAGAAATTTATAATTTTTTTTATTTATAATCAATGAATAAAATTTTCACCTTTATTAATTAAATAATTTAATTTATTAACATTATAAGATAATTCACATAATTTTTTTTTATTTTATATATATCTAAATGACAACCATTAATTTCATAAATTGTTAGCATTTAACATCTTCGACATTTTGTTCCATTAAAAACTTATATACTAATATTTTATTTGATTATATTAAATGCGTGTAGTATATATAAATTTAAATGTAAAAAATTTTTTAAGTAAAATGGTCCTACTACTACGTTAATAAATATATGTGATATGATAGAATCATTTAATTAATAGAAAGAGAGAGATTTATTCATTAATGATGAATGAAAAAAAATATATAAAAATAAGTTTTATAATTTTTTTACCATATTAATTGAAAATATAATTTTTTTTAATTTTTTCATAATAAAACTCTTTTTACTTTATTATATTATTTGTACTAACATAATAGATTCATTTTATTTAAAATTATTTATTAATCGTACCTACAAATATTGTTGAGGAAAATAAAAGTGACATTAATGGGTCAACATGCATTATATATATATATATATATATATATATATATATATATGTATGTATGTATGTATGTATGTATATAGGCTGTGGAATTTAAGGAGAGCCGTGGGCAATGACTTTAGTGAAATGAATCTTATATCAGAAGAATTAGACAATATGAATTGTCAATCTCGGTAGTAGAGTGTATTTTTATTATATCTGTGCCTTAGAATTAATTGTAGAACCTACCATAACCAACAAAATCGTTGGTAAGAGTTGTTATCGTGGTAGGAGCCAATAACTACATGTGTTACAACAATTTCCATCATGCTTCGAAAACCAAGCTAATTTCATCAATTAATTACAAGAAAATTAACAATTAAAGCATAAGTAGTTTTATATATTGTATTATTATCCGAATTCATTGGTTTTTTCAATCTTGATTGTCAGGTACCCAACAAGTTACACTCCAGATTTTGGTTACCACCTAGTGAGTATACCTACCACTCTCTCAATTTTTATTGATGAATTTTGTTATGTAACAAATAAACAATACATAAATGGGATTATGATTGAATGAATTGTGGATGCACATGCAATGCAGGCAATGTATAACCCACAAGCTCAACAGCCACAATACTATCATCAAATGTACGGATCAGCAGCATCTTCAGCAATGGGCATGGGCTCACCATATTACTATGGCTATTCATTGCAGTCTCCACGGGGAACATTTTCTGCACAACGCATGCCGGCAGCACCAGGAGCTTCTAATCTTTACTATCGTACACACATGCCCGAAGGAACGTCCTATCATCCAGCTCCCCCGACCCTCCGGCTTCCCAGCATCCTTTCCTTTCCCTTCTCGTCTGGTAAATTCTTTTCACATTTTTTCTTATAATGCGTAGTTCCCTACAATTTCGTTCATTATGGTCGTTTAGTAGAATAGCTTTGATCATTTATACATCATATATGTCTAACATATAATTGTTAGCTCGGTTGAAATTAGAAATTTTATCTTCTTTCTGTTTTGCTAGAGCTAGACATACACGTAGAGTGACAAATGGAAATGCATAGATTAGTAGGGTTAGATTTAGATGGGGGAGAGGGGCCCGGGGGCATGTGAATAAGCTGTCTGGTAATTGAGCACGACCCGAATGATGGGTCAGTGGAAAGTCATGACAGATGAGCATATATAGTGTAAACTAATAGTGACTGCATGTGATTCCAGCGAACGAGATGATGCTTCCTTTCAGAAAGACGCGGTCATTCAAAGGCCCGCTCCTCATGTTATGCACTGCCATTGCCATTACTTTTACAAGTCAACAATATATAAAAATTGAATATATACTGAAAATTAAGAACAACAATAACAATGACATATATAGTAGTTATATATTTTAATTTATAACATGGTATATCAATGTCGTAATTTCTTGTTTTTATTCAAATGATATATGCAGGACGTATGGTTAAACCTATTGTCATATAATCAGACCATCTGTGTTTCTTTTTGGACTGAGACAAATGATCAAAACTGAAAATAATGGACTTTAATTTCTATCCAATTACTTTATGGCTGCAGTTGAGTGTCCTTTAAGGCTACACCAAACCATTTTGCTGCTATAAGTTTATGAAAGTAGAAGCTTTGCGTAGGTAGGCGTGTGTGTGGGTGTTTGTGATCAATTATTGACTTCTGGGTCAACTTGAAATTGATGATCTAAGTGCTATACACACACACACACACATACAAGTATAAATAGGAGAGTGTATTACAAATATTGTTGAAAGTCCATGCATGTCTGAAGCAAGATGACCGTAATTATCCCTATAATTTTAGCACCTAGTTGGTTATTTGATTTGTCAGTTATGTGAATATGTTCCTCAGAATTCATAACTGTGATCGTTTGTTCCAGATTTACAAACTCCTCAGCGTACCTCGGTCCAAACAGAAGCTCCAGTCGTTACTTCCGAAAATCCAAATACCTAAGAGACCAAAACCTCATGATTTTTTTTTATTTTTAATTTTTTAGATATAATTGATTCTGGCAAAAAGTTCGAATTGTCTAATCTTGATAAGTTTATGCTTTTCTCATCACTCCTATACTCAACCATGAATGTATTCTCAAAACTGTAGCATAGGTGAGCACAATATGATCAAGAGATCACTTGTGTTCTCTACAGCTACCGCGGGAAACGATGGGACTAAACAGCAACCTTATGCAGAATTTTCATTTTTTCCCGAAAATTCTCAAGACATTAATATTTCATTATTTTTTCAACTTAATTTCAGTTCTTTATTCTCTAATTGTAAGAATTTAACATCTTTTAGAGAATTTGACAAAATTTGGGAGTTAGTCCCATTTGAACCCAGCATGAAGATAGTGGATTGCGGATGGCTGTTTAAAATTTTTAATTCTAATGGGAGCATTCAAAGATATAAAGCCAGAATTGTGGCAAAGGGGTACACTCAAACACCTAGTATAGACTACACAAAGACTTTCAGTCCAGTCATAAAGCCATCTACAGTCAAGGTAATATTGAGTTTGGCAATTCATAAAGATTAGAAGTTAAATTGATATCAATAATACTTTCCTAAATGGAAAGCTTTCAAAAGTTGTCTTTGTGAGTTAACCAGCAAGATTCATTAATGATGCAATCCCAAACCATGTGTCTAAACTAAAAAAAGCTCTCTACAGTCTCAAACAAGGTCCGAGAGTTTGGTTCCCTGACAAGTTAAAATCGGCGTTGATAACATGGAAGTTCACTAACTCTAGGTCAAACACTTCACTATTTTATAAGATGAATAATTCAAGTATCATTCTTCTACGGATATATGTTGATGACATAATCATACTTGAAAGTGATCGATGTGAAATCAATGAACTTGTGTTGCAGCCCAACAGATCATTTGCGTTGAAAGACTTAAGTGAACTAAGTTACTTTCTAGGCTTCGAAATATCTAAAAACTGAGTCTTTATACATGAGTCAGGAGAAATAACCTACTGATTAAAACCTGCATTTTGAATTGTAAAGGGACTTTTACACCTTTGGCCTATAGGACAAAATTGTCTAAATGTAATGGTAAGCCATTTGAAGACAAAACCTTATACAGGTCAGTGATAGGATCTTTACAGTATGCCAACATGTCAAAACCAGAAATATCATATGCTGTCAATACTCTGAGTCAGTATTTGAGTGATCCACTTGATTCCTACTAGAAAGCATGCAAAAGAGTGCTAAGATAGATATCTTTAAAATACCAGTCATTTCGATTTAGAATTCAATAAGTCAAATGACATGAATTTGGTTGCATTCTTAAATGCTGACTAGGGAAGCAATGTTGATGACAGAAAATATATTTTAGGTTATTGCATAATTTCGGAGGAAACTTGGTATCATGAAGTTCTAAGAAGCAATAAGTTATTGTTAGATCTTGTGCCGAAGTTTAATATAGGACATTAGCCCATACTGCTGCTGAAATTAGTTATTTAAAATCCTGGCTATCAAAAATCCAAGTTAAATGTAAATCTCCTGTAATCATCTGGTCTGACAGCTTAAGTGCAGCAGCTTTGGCTGTATATCCCATGTACCATGCTAAAACAAAGCATATAGAGATTGATATCCACTTCATCAGAGATGAAATATTAAGTAAAGAGTTAGTAATTCATTTTGTTTCTTTAGAAAGCCAAGTTATAGATGTTCCTATTATTCATTTTGTTCCTTTAGAAAGCCAAGTTATAGATGTTCTTACTAAGGCTCACAACATAGAAAAGTTCAACTTCTTCGGAAGCAAAGAGAAGGTCGAAGAGAGGAAACTTGGTCTTCAAAGGGAAATTAAAACAAATTGCAGAGATGGGGCATTGGGGTACAAGTGCAAAGGCCGAACCACAGAAGTGCACTAACTCAGCCCAAGCATTCCTTCTTGAAATCTAGCCATTACATCTCTTTTCTTCCACCTCACCAGTCGAAGATTCCAATTCTATACACCTGCAATTCTCAGCGCATTTCACTCTAAGAATAATTCACAAATCATTCCTTCATCGCTCGTATAGAATTAAAAGGACAATTCTGTTGTTTGCTATTTTGTCTTGTTGTTTATAGCTTAGGGACCAAGTTTGCATCTGTATATATTCTATGTTTTATGTTTTTTTAAGAGATACAGGATTGTAATAGAAATCCTAGAAAGGTGCTTATGAAGATAAATCTTCTCACTCAAACTTGATTTGCTTTCTAGTTTGATTTTTTTAGCTAGCATCCCAAACGTCCTTTTTTGGACGACAAGCGCTTGGAAGGTATAAAATTAAAGGATATGCCAAGTTTTATTAGAACAACGGATCCAGATGATATTAAAGCAAACTTTGCCTTAGGAGAAGTTGAGAATGCTTGCAATGCATCTACAATCATTCACAACACAATCGATGATTTAAAGCAGGAGGTTTTGGATGCATTTTCTTTTATTTATCCTCCAATCTACACTATTGATCATCCTCTTCAGCTAGTCCTGAGCAATTAGATTCTAGCTGACGATTCTTTGTGCTCCATAGGTCAAATTTATGGAAAGAACAACTGGGATGTTTGGAGTGGCTAGATTCAAAAGAGCAAAAACCAGTCGTTTATGCCAACTCTGGGACGTTAATGTCATGATAAAAAGACAACTGGTTAACGAAGTATGAAGTTGGACGTTGGACAAGATGTTGAATTGACGTTGGACAAACCATTAAGCTGTGTCGGAGTTAGCTAAACCAAGCTGTATTTTTAATTAATATTCATTGTTAGTTGCAAGTCAATTATGCAAGTTGGCTGAGTTTGTTATATTCTCGATTGATCCTCTGCATTGTATATATGCTGAACTTCATTTTGTTGTGGAAGCTAAGCCACCTTTAAGAAATAAAATTCTCTGTTTTCTTTTAGCTTCGCGCATTTTCTTTGCAGCCAAACAAGTTTCTTTACATGGTATCAAAGCCAAGAATGACAAACGCAAATCTTTCTCTCACTGCAGCTGTGGACACTCATACTTAATTTTCTGATAAGTAAATAATAATATTATAAAAATATATGTTAAATTTTTTTGAGTTTTTAAATAGTGTAACATACTAAATAAATAGTAAACATGCTGAATTTTTATTTTCCACGCATTAATCAATTCCTTTTCTTTTCTCTGCATTTTAAATTTACGTAGTTACATCAAAAGAGAAATAAAACATAATCATTCGTTATGACTGAATTTTATCCTTATTCATATTTTATTAATTTTTTATTTTCTTTACTTTCATCACTATTTACTTACTTCACGTGCGTTTAATACTACATAATTACTATAACATGACCAAAACATAATCAATTATTAACTTATTATGTTGGCCGAATACACATGCACATACTTCCAAATTTTTTACTTTCGATCAATATATAAACACCAATTTAACCAAAATACTTTCACTGTCATAATTTCATTAATATAAACACCAAACAACTAAAAATTAATCAAACCCTAATTCATTCTATTTTGGCCGAACTTTTATGCATAAATATAACCATAATTCTTATAATCTTTTTACATAATTTATTATTGCACAATCTCAACTACATTCATTACACAATATACTTATCAATATTACCACAAATCATAAATCCTAAATTATCAAAAATTACGATTTTGTATTGTAACCCTAATACATTCCTTTTTGGCCGAATTTTAATGCATACATATGACCAAAATTCCTCCAATCTTTTTACATAATTTATTATTACACAATCTCAACTACATCGTTTACACAACATACTTATCAAAATCCATCAAAATTACAACAAACCATAAACCCTAAATTATCAAAAATTAAAGTTTTGCATTTCTTACCTTAATAATGTCAAATCTTCCAACTTTCAACCTTTATTTTCTTTTTTTTAAATCTATTTTCACCATTAATTCAACTTAAGCTCACCATTAATTCATCATAAGTACCATGAACCAATGTAAAAATGGTAAAAAAAAAGAAGA
Organism: Xylocarpus granatum; assembly: GCA_019650275.1. NCBI lineage: Eukaryota > Viridiplantae > Streptophyta > Magnoliopsida > Sapindales > Meliaceae > Xylocarpus > Xylocarpus granatum. The sequence goes on from BNST01000647.1 coordinate 69,411, forward strand.
GTGTTCTTACTTCGCTTAGCAACTTTTGTTTAGAAATTTTTTGTAATTTATGAAATTTTTTATGTTGAAAAAGAAGAAAACTCTAAGTGAGAGAGAGAGCATCAGCATAGGGAAGAAGAAGAAAATTGCAGAAGTTTCTAGCATTTAGCCTTTATATATAATGTGAAAATTTTTCATTTTGCTTTTCACTTTTTTAATGAACCCTAATGTATCCTTTTAAATTTACCATAATAATCTTGTATTTTCTAGAATGTCATTTCATTTAACTCCACACTTTGCCTTTTGATTCCTTATAAAATGACCATTTTGCCTATATTGAATAAAATTGATTATTTTAGTCTTTTTTCATTTTTTTTTCAAGGAAATTCACGTCCAAATTCAATTCTGCTTTTTCCTACATCCTATTCATAACATTTCTAAGATTTTGGAATGCTTAACTTCTATCGGAGTCCTTTCGACCCTTGAAGATTTGCAATTTTACCCTTTTTGACAAAATTGTCCTTTTTCGATAAAATAACGAAATTTGCATTTCTTGAGTTATTCGACCTATTTTTTCCTCTAGTAATCTCTATTGTACAACTTTTAAGTCATTATTCTCTAATTCTGTCCATCGTTATTTTTTCTAAGATAACAAATTTGCACCGTTATTACTATTTAAATTTATTTTTGTTAAATTTTCTCCTAACACATTTTCAAAACTCCTTTTCTATATTTATTTACTCAAATAATAAAAACAAAAATAAAAATACAATAAAATACATGCACTAAAGTATTTAAATGATACCTGAACTTGATTACAATAGTTGTATCAAACACTTCTTTTTTGCTTGTGATTCCAATCAAGTTAGATGGAACAAACTATTTACACTGAAAATCTCAAGTTCTTCCTTTAAAATGAATTAGTGAAGATCAATGCTGGCCATTACATTCATATCAGGAGTTCGTGATGGATCTAGTGCTGAAAATCTAGATTACATTCTATGGAAGAGGCAGGATTAACTACTTCTTGGTTGGTTGAAGTCGTCTATGACCGAATCGGTCATTGAATTGGTGATCAATTGTAAGACCTGTGTGGCAGAGTATTGTCAAGGCAATTTGGCTCTCAATCAAAGGCTTAAACATTTTAACTTCATACTACAAAGAAAGGACTGTCTATAGCTGAGTACTTTATAAGATGAAAATATTTCTAATCATCTATCTATTGCTAGTGCTCCTTTGAGTGATGATGAATTTGTGCTTTACTCGCTTGGTAGTTTGGCAGTGGAATATAATTCTGTTGCGGTACACATTACAAGTAGGAGTGAAGCTTTAACCATCTATGAAGTGTATTCTATTTTAGTTACACATGAATGCAAATTCTTCAACAAAATTCCAGTAATGCTGCTGTAAGTCAAAGACATTCTGATGTCAATTATTCTCAAGTTCAAAGAAAAGAAAGGAAATGGACGGATATCATTTGATAGAGAACGGAGAGAGAGAGGAAATCAAAGAGGAAGAGGTCCATTTGATGCCTTTCAAGGAGGACAAGCTTGGCAAATAGAAAGAGGTGGTTCAAAACCAATGTGTCTAATATGCAACAAGATCAATCACACAGCAAACATTTGTTTACACAGATTTAACAAAGTTTTTTGCCACAGGCTCCTGGTAATCCTCAACATCAACAAGGTTTCTCTCGGGCTCAAAATTACAGCAAAACAACAAATTAATTCTATAATAATTAACAAATTTTATTTTCTTAATAATACCCAAAAGGAAGATGCTACTAATGAAGGGTGGTACCTGGATAATGGTGCCACTCGTCACCTCATCAACAATCTCATGAACATGAACTTACAAAGTAAGTTTACTGGTACAAATAAATTGTTTGCTGGAAATGGTGAAGGCCTAACAACAACACACTTTGGTTCCACAACATCATGTTATGCGAATTCATATACTTGAAAAACATGCTGTGTGTGCCCTAAATAACAAAAAATTTGATAAGTATATCAAAATTGATAACGATATAATAATTGAATTTTCTCACAATTTATGTTTTGTAAAGGACAAGAAAATGAAGAATGTGCTAGTGAAGGCAGTAATTTCGAAGGTGCCATATAAATTACAGTTGAAGACTTCATCAAGCATTCTCAAGTTTGCTTACCAATAGTCTACTTCCTACTTCGAACCTGTCATCTTTTAATTCAAACTTTAATAATTCTATATGCTGTAATCATTCCTTGAAGTGTCGTTGTTATGCTGATTTTTCTGGTTCATCTCATCAAGCATTTGTTGCTTTAAATAGCTTTAATTAGTGTTCTGTTAATACCATACATCAAAGATTTGGACATCTAAATCTACGAGCTCTTAAGCTCATATTACAGCATTGTAATACTTCTTGTCATATAAATAAAACTTTCATTTCTCAGATCTGGTAAAAATCATAGGCTTCACTTCCCAAAATCCAATGTCAAAAGTCTTCATCTCTTAGAACTACTTTACAGGGACTTATATGGACCTTCAACAATCTCTTCAACTGGCGGTTATAGATATTATTTCAGTCTTATAGATGACTACAGCAAATATACCAGATATTTCCATTGAAAGTCAAATCCAAAGCTCTCACTACATTTAAACACTTTAAATCCTTGGTTGAAAAACAGTTTAGCTGTCCTATTAAAACTTTGCAATCTGACTCTGGAGGGAATTCACTCTTTTCTTCTTTTCTTCAAGAAAATGGGATCTCTCATAGACTTACTCCTCCTTATGCTCATCACCAAAATGGTGCTGCTGAAAGAAGACATCGTTCAATAATTGACATGGGATTAACTCTATTACATCAAGCTTTCATGCCTTATCTTTTTGGTAGGATTCTTTTCATACCTCCATTTATCTGTTGAATAGAATTCCTACTCCTGTTTTGAGTGACAAATCACTCTTTCAAATATTGCTCAATCATATATAAGATTACTCATTTTTAATAGTTTTCGAGTGTGCTTGCTTTCCTTACCTCTAGAGCTATAACAAACACAAGTTGAGTTATTGGTTTTCAAAGTTTATATTTCTGGATTACAGTCCTTCTCACAAAGTTTATAATTATTTTCATTCTTCTAGTAAACTCTCTATTGCAGTGTATGTTATATTTGATGAACAATCCTTTGCTTATAATTCTTTATTTCCCTGTGCATCCTTTACATCTATACCATCTTCTTTTGGATTCTCTTTTGGGATCTCCAACTACTCTTCAATCAGCTGTTTCATGGCGAACAAACACACTTTCAGAAGATAAGGATAATTCTTTCAATTCTACATCCGCGTCTGACTAACATATTCAGCCTTCTGTCAATGAATCCTTGCAGCAGAATGTTCATCCTATGATTACTCAATCGAAGCTTGATATATTCAAACCAAAGTCCCATATTGTTGATTCTGATTTTACTGTGCCCACAGCAGCAAAACAAGCATTTCTTCTTCTTCTGGAAAGTAGCAATGCAAAAAGAGTTCCTAACTTTACAGCGAAATAATACCTGGGATCTATAGTACCTTTCTCTCCGGACTATAAAATTGTTGGTAACAAATGGATCTTCCGCATAAAATATAATTCAAAGGTTACCATATCCAAGCATAAAGCAAGATTGGTAGCTAAAGGATTTAATCAAACAGTGGAGATTGATTTTTTTGACACATTTAATTTTGTGGTTAAAGCTTCTTCTGCGCGAGTTGTTCTAAGCTTGGCTGTAATGAATGGTTGGCCAATTGGACAGATTGATATCAATAATGCCTGTCTTTCTTAATAGAAGTCTAAATGAGGCCGTTTGTACTCATAACCAGAAGGTTTATTGATCCAGCATTTCCACATCACATTTGTAAGTTAAATAAATAAGACTCTCAATGGACTTAAACAAGCTCCTCGGGCTTGGTATGAGAAAGTCGAAGCTACACCTTTGCCATAGGGTTCTATGAATTCGAGAGCAGACATTTTTTTATTCTTTCATCATGATTCTACATCTATCATTAAAATTATAAAAATTCTAAATTTAATATTAAACAAACTCAAACCGATATCTCAAAAAATAAAAAAAAGAAATACATTCATACGTAAAAATTATAGAATATTAAAATAAATAAAAAAGATATAATTAGATTAATATAAAAAAATAATTTTTTGTTGTTTTTACTTTAATTTGGTGAATAACATTAAAAGATTTTTAAAGTTTAACTACGACCTTTGATTAATGTATTAAATATTAAAAGAGTTTACTTGTAAAGTGTGAAAGAAATAAGTAATTGAAATTGTATAGTTAACTAAATCAATATACACTATATATATATATTATTTGTTTCGGTCGAACATGCATGCATAAGAGGATAAGAAATATCAAAGCTAATAAGAAAAAAAATAATTATTTTTTTGAATAATTTGCATGCTTTTCAACCAATTCATATTATTATTAAATTAACATAAATTACATAATAGATTTGTAATTTTAATGTTATGATTATATAAATTCGTTACTTAATATATTATTGATCGAAACATAAATTATTTGTAAAATTAGACAATCTTTTATATTGTTTTACATATGATATGATTGATCAACAAATTGGTGAAACATGATAGCATTATTTGTCTGTTGTGGAAGAATAAGAATATGTATTTTGGTCATTGAACTCAACTATTTTAGTTGAAATTTGTAAAGTGATGAACTTAATTCAAGATCTCGTGTCCAAAACTACATTGACTATTGCTCCCAAAAAAGTGTTTTTTCCTTACTAACCAATCCATTTAAGTTTCAGTTACACGATGAGCAGTTGGTTTATCAAAATTTTTTTTCGAATAAAATATTTTAAATATTACTTATTATGATAATATTAACATTTAAAACCTTAATTTTTATATTTTTACATAAATAAAAAATATATTTGTGTTTATTTTTTAAATAATTAAAATATCATTTTAATAATAAATTATACGCACTTATAATGTGATCGTCGAATTTAATATTATAAATTTATTATAATTATTTTAATAAAAATTATGAACTTTTTTAATACAAAAAAATAAATCCTTATTGTATTTATAAAATTAAAAATTAAAAATTTGAATGTTATTGTCTTTTTTAAATTTTTTTTTCAAATTTTCATTAGATAAAAATATAAAAACATTAGATTAACTCGATGAGGTGTACTGTTTCCCCTAATCGAATAATTATATTTTTTTATAATACTTAAAAATATTATTAATTAAATTAATAAATATTATTGTCTCATTCTCTGTTAAGAATACTTACCGTGCAACCGACAACAGTATTCACATAGAATTAAGTCCTCCAACTAACAAGACAGAATTTAAGTCATCCAAGAAGCAAATAAATAAATCAACTAAGAAATTACCAAGGCGACTCAATTAGAATGGAAAACGGCACACAAGCCTTTGATTTATTAATCTAATTTCTAGAAGAGAGAAGCACTTGATTGATCAACTTGACGAGATTCATGTTCGATGATCCAGCAGGACCAGTAGCTGATTCTTCTGCTTTTTTCTTCCATTCCATAGCTTTCTTTTTCATCTCTTTTCCCTTCCCTCCCTCCATTAATTCTCTGACAAGAACTTCAACTTCATCTCTTTTAACATTGTTATCAATCTCCATTCCGATGCCCCATTCATTGCATGAGTATCGACAATTTGTCTGTTGCTCGGCAAAAAATGGCCAGCAAATCATTGGAACTCCACCGCATATACTTTCAAGCGTAGAATTCCAGCCACTATGAGTTAAAAATCCTCCAATCGAAGGGTGGAGCAAAATTTGTTCTTGCGCACTCCAACTCACTAACAAACTTCTTTCTTTTGTTTCTGTCACAAACTCGGGTGGTAGAATCGCTGAATCTCCGCAGACAAGATCTGGCCTAATTATCCACAAAAATGTTTGCTTGCTGTTTGCAAGTCCCCACGCAAACTCAAGCAGTTGATGCGGCGTCATCACTGTTATGCTACCAAAATTCACGTATACAACTGAGTTGGGTTCTTTCGAGTCAAGCCACTGGATGCACTCGGTTTCTTCCTTCCACAGGTTTGTTTCAATTTGGTTCAAAACGTGATCCTTTGGGATCTGAGCGAGTTGCAGTTGGAGGGGACCGATAAAATATACAGGCGGCAACAGTGAAGTGAATGAATTCAAAGCTTCGTGCTCTAACTCATCAAACGTGTTCATAATGATTGCAGTCGCCTTTGTTTTGGCTCTTTCAGTCTCAGTCCGGATGAAATCTAACATAATATCGTCGGGGTTGGTGGTTCTGATAAAGCTTGGAATGTCCCTTAGCCGAATATCTTTCATTCCTGGTATACAATCTATAGCAGTGTTCAAGAATCCATTTGCCAAGTAGGTTTCATCTGCAAAGCAAATCAAAGTAACAAATTAAAATAGCATGAAAGTTTTCTGCACTAATTATTTCCAAGCTCAAAAGGAGGACTAACTCATAAATTGACTAGAAAGTTACCTTTGAGAGGTGAAAAACCCTTCTCAATAAGTTGGCCAAAGTGAAGGTAGGCCAAGAAGCCACAAGCACTAGTTGTCCAAAAAAGCACTTCCGGAACACCCAACTCTTCTGCTACATCAAGAGTGAAACTCATGACTCCGTCGGAAACTATGCAGGTTACGGGCGGAACATCGGAAGATTGATAATTCAGCCTATGTATGAGCTCTCTAAAATGAGGTAAGCAAGTTCTTCTAGTGGATTCACATAAAGATGGTATGTCCTGTGTGACATCAAGGTCGGGTGGGGGCAAGCCGTCGGGAATTGTTTCGAAATGAAACGAAGGGAGGCCGTCGAGAGAGTTTGGGCCTCTTGATTTAACCAGACGTTTGTGGTTGTACTCTGTGTTAACAAAGGTGATATGAAAGCCTTTGTAATGGAGGAGTTTCGCTACTTTCAGCATGGGATTTAGGTGACCTTGAGCTGGGTATGGTATGCAAACTGCATGAGGCTTTTCCATAGCGGGAGTCTGTAGATCTGGAAATAAACACAAAATTAAATGAGTAAGTTGGGATGATTTTGGGTGAGGTTTGGCTCCAGCTTTTATGGACCACCAAATACCAGCCGGGGGGGCGGTGGTGGTTGGTGGATCAAAAGCTTTGAACAAAATATGAAACACGACAGTCAAAAAGACTAATTTGCACCTTCGAACTACATTAGACGGTCATCAATAACGGCTCCAATTTTCAGCATTTAACACCTGGCCGAATTTCGGGGACCAATTTTCTTTTGCAATTTGGTTTTGTCACCGGTGAATTTGCTGCTTGTCCGGTACAAAAAGGTGGAAATCGATGAGGAGCATCATTTGGAGAGAAATGAATTCGAATTTAGAAATTGTCACACACCTTCCGTAATCATTTAAGCAAACAATTGTGGAAGCAATTGAAGTACGCAAACTTCAGTTTTCCCAAGACACATGGTGGCACAGATTTCGATGATTGAGCTCACAGCCTGAATTATTTGGATTTCTTTTCATATTTTATTTCTAATTAATATTTGTAAGTGACGCAATGTTGCGACAGCATCACATAATAGGAACGCCCCAGGAAGTTGGAAATAGAGATGCCGTGAAAAAAAGGCATGCCGGCCGGAGACCAAAACCAAATTTTATATCATCCATATCTAATTTATGAAATTATTATGTTAAATTAATATTAAAATATAAAAATAATTTTTAAGAATATTTTTTATTAATTTTTTTTAAAAAAAATTAAAATTAAATATAAAATATTATTAATATTTAAAATTATAAATAAAAATATTTTAGTCATTTCACTAAAATACTTTCTATTAAATTTATGAAAACTTGTATTTAAAATATTATTTCACTAAACCTCAAAAAAATATTTAAAAATATTCATTTATTTTTATAATCAAAATTCAAATCGATAAATATGTGTAATTTTATTTACAATGTCTTGATAAAAATATTTAAAAAATTACTGACTTGACATGTCATATTTTTATATATGGTTTATATAAATTTTATATAATATGAAATAAATAAAATTTCTACCAACATTTATATAATTATTCATATATTTGTATTTACTTTAAGTAAAATAAATATCTTAATTCTTTTTAGATATAACTCTCAAGTTGTGAATGCTAAATTGAAAAACAAATGTCTTAATTATTGTAATTCAATGTTTTGTGGAACAAAAAAAGTACTCAATAAACTAAAAAGATCGTCAAGTCCAAAATTTAATGAAATATATACCATAATTTTATTAATTTCAAAATATCAATCAAACTCTAGCCATTAGTTCAAACTAACTTTAAGACTGAAATATAGCATAGTATGAAATTTTTTTGCATTCTATTGTATTTCTTAATATTAATAAACAAAAAATAAAACGATCAATTTTATATATTTATTGTTCATTTTGTAATTTTAAATTTTTGTAGGAATTACATTCTAAATTTTTTTCCTACATCATGGCAAAGTTACTTTTAACAATAAGACACAAAAAGAAGTTCAAAATGATTAAACAAGGTGGTGAGCAATTTTACAACATACCTATCCACCAATTTATTGTCTCATTACACTTATTCTAGTTAGGGGTAAGTAAATTCAATTTAGATCTAAAATTCAAATCAATCCAAAATCGTCAATTTTAATCTAAATCAATTTGATCGAATCCAATAATAGAACTCAAACTAAACTAATCCAAACCAATAATCATTGATTTGAATTAGTTTAGATTATCGGTTCAAGTCTTAAACCCAAAATATTGCTATAATTATAGGATCTAATTATTTTATCAAATTATATTTACTTTAAGTTCAAAAAATAAATTTAATCGCAAGACATACATCAAATTATATTGATCATTAAGATTAAAAATAATCTAATTGAAATGTTCATCTATTAGATTTTCAAGTGTAAAATTTTAATTTTTTTACAATATGAAATAAACAATAAAAAATTTTCAAATGTAAAATTCTACATCAATTATATTGGATCGATTTGGATCAAGATTACAAATTTTTTATAATAGTCATAAATGACTTCTCGATTTTCACCTAAATATATCTTTTGTTGAAGAAATCAAATTCCTTTAGTGCATTTCTTATCTTTAAAAGTCAAGTTGAGATATACTAAGAGAAAAATCAAAAGCTTCCAATGTGATATGGGTGGAAAGTACAAAATATTTAAGAGTTTTTTGAAGTAAAAAAGGCATGCACTTAAGATACTTATGTCCAGCACACAACTAAAATGGCAATGCAAAGAGAAAACAAGACATTTGGTAAAAGTAGATATGACACTCTTAGCCCAAGCTCATTTACCCTTTCAGCTATGACATATATAATAGCCACACTAACCTTGAACAATATCATACCCTTTCAAAGATTATATGAAACCAAGCTTGATCTTCTCTTAATCAAGACTTTTGAATATGAATGTTACATCTTTTTAAGACCTTGCAACAGATGTAAAATGGAATTTCATAATCAAAATATGTTTTTCTAGAAGTAAGCAATCATCACAAAGGCTATCTATGCCTTCATCAAACTAATAAGGTTCACATTTTCAAGTATGTGAGAATGCATTTCCTTTTAAAGATAATGATCAATTCAAAGGCACAAAACCAACATCAGATCAACATAAAACCACTATATTAGATCAATTCTTTTCTGTTTTTCATAAAACTGGATTGCCAGCAAGTTACAATGAAAACTTGCCCTCTCAGCCAATTTTAGCAAAAGATTTGACATCTTCAAGTAACAATTCTGATGATAAAACAAATGCATACACAGATCAGACACCAATCTTAAACCCACTAAATGAACAAAGCACACTTAAAACATAAATAGAAAATACATAATCAACCAGCCAAGATACAACTCAGCATCCTTTTATCCCTACTCATCTCAAGATCAAACATCAATCCACTAAATGAACAAAATAAGGATCTTTAAGCCAAAAATTTACTTGTCTACAAACACCATATCAGTTCCACAAACTACTTAAGAAGTCCTAAGTGATCTAAACTACAAAAATGCAATACAAGATAAGTTCAATGCACTGTAAAAAAAATTGAAACCAAGACATTGGTATCATATAATCCTTCGTAGAAATCAATGGGCAACAAATGGGTGTATGAGATAAATGCGAATGCAGATGAAAGTGTATCGAGATTAAAGGCAAGATTGGTAGCAAAAAGTTCCATCAAACCCTGAGAGTAGATTTTTGTAAAACCTATAGTCTAATCATCAAAATCTTAACTATCAAAATAATCCTGTCATTAGTTGTGTTTGTGATTAGCCATTAAGGCAAATTGATGTAAATAATGCATTTTTCAATAGAGAACTCAAAGAAATAGTATATATAAGACAACCAAAAGATATGAAAGACTCAACTAAGACAAATTTTGTTTGCAAATTAAAGAAAGCATTATGTGATTTGAGGCAAGCTCCGCAAGCTTGGTTTAATAAATTAAAAGTTGTACTTATTGTTTAGGAATTTTTTGGATTTAAATTTGATACATCACTATTTTACAAAAGAAACAATGAAGAGTTGTTGATCTTATTTGTTTATGTAGATGATATTGTAGAGATAGGTAATAATAATGAAGCAATCGAAAAGATAATCGGTAAATTGAATTAAAATTTCTCACCTAAGGATCTTAGTTAACTACATTATTTTTTGAGAATAAAAGTGTCAAGATCAGAAAGCCTTATGTATCTCTTACAAATAAAGTACATACAAAGTCTCATCAACATGGTGAATTTGCATTATTCAAAAGGGATGAACACTCCACTGACAATGGGAGTAAAGTTTAGTAAAGATGAAAGCTTATTGTTTAATTATTTAACATTATATAGAAGTGTCATTAGGTGTCTACGATATGCAGGCTTAATTCGGCTAAATATATCTTTTATTATTAATAAGTTAAGTCAGTTCATGGCAAAACCAACACAAACAAATTAGGCAACTTGCAAAAAAATCTTCAAGTACTTGAAGGCAATGTCAAACTATGGTTTAGAGTTTCATAAATCAAAGAATTTCAACATTCAAGCATTTACTAATGCAGATTAGGTTGTGATACTGACGAAAGCAAGTCTATTAGTGGGTATTATGTGTTTTTAGGTAATAATCTTGTATCTTGAAGTTCAAGGAAACAAAATGTTATAAAAAGATCAAGTATTGAAATAGAATTCAGAGCTCTAGCACATATTTGTTTAGAAATAACATGATCAAGTCAGTCATAACGGAGTTGAGTTCAATCATCAATGAAGTTCTTATCATTTGGTGTGATAATATTAAGTGTTGCTATCATTGCCTCCAATCCAATATTCCATGCCAGAACCAACCATATAGATATTGATCCTCACTTTGTAGGTAAATTCAAGAGAAGTGGAGATAAGGTATATAACTTCCCAGACAAAATAAGTGATTCTTGTATAACTAATTTTTTATCGATAATTATAATTTGTACAACACATAAGACAAGTGTAAAATGTAAATGATTTTAGCTTTCTTGCTTATCAATTAATCTTGTAAATATATAGTCAATTATATCTCTTTTTTCATAATGAAATAAAATATGCAAAAGTCTTTTAAGCAAATCTTTCATAATCATCATCTCTTCTAACTTAAAAGAGAGAACAAAGTCTACAACAATGGATTTTTGAGATGGAGAAAATTATCCATACAATAATAGAGAGAGGTTAGGTTACTTCAAGTAAAGCTCTATAGTGGTAAGTGATAGCCATTGAAGATAACTAGGAAAGTGAAGTTAGCCTCCTTACTTCTAGAGACAAGGTAATCAAGTTTAAGTCGACAAGATAAGTAAAAGGGACATTTTCTTGGAAAATTGAAAGAAACTTCTTTCAGAGATTGGAAGATTTTGAAAATGGTAACAAGATGAAAAGAGAGTAAGGTTTAATTTGACTTTTGAGTGGTAAGAAATAAAGGGTTTTATGAGAGAATATATAAGAGTGTAGATGCAAACTTAGCAGGGGTTACTCAATAGGTTTCATTCGCAGCTTGCCCACTATTTCTTTTTATTCATTAGTTCGCACTTTGATAGACATAGATCATGAGAATTTAAAAATAAGATATGATAAGGAGGAAATATCAAGCAAGAATTCTTCTTTCTTCCAATACTTTTCTTTCTTTCACTTCTCTTTTATGTTTTAATGTCAAGATATTTGAAACTCTTGCAAATGTCACCAAAATGGCAAGGAAAGTTGGTTGCTACTTAAGAGTAATAAATATTAATGGATTAATGGATAAGGATATTTTCAAATATTTTTTCTTAAAATTTAGCAAAATCACACATAAATATATAACGTTTTTTAAAAAAAAATTAATAATAAGTACTTTCTCAACAATAAAATTATTACGTTTGACTATTAATTGACAAACTAAAATAGTAAAATAATTAAAAGAACTTTATATATAATTTTTAGATATTATTAATATTTTTCATATATTTCTTTTAAATTTTAAAACTAACAAAAAGTACTCTTAAAAATTATATTTTATATTTTAACATATTATTAAATTTAATTTAATAAACATATTATTAAATTTAATTTAATAAACATATAGAAATTAAATACTAATTGTAATATAACAATAATATAAATTACTGACTTATATAAAAATATAATTCATTTAATTCAATAAATATATATAAAACTATATGATATGAATATATATAAATAGATATTATAAATTATTTATTTGTATAGAATTATTTGAATTATTGTGAAAATATTTTATTATTATTAAAATAATTTAAATCATAAATTTTCAATTTAAAAATACAAAACTTGAAGATTTTGTTTTTTTTAAAAATTAAAATATTTTGTAAAATAAAAATAAAATTTTATAAGTATTTAACCTATTTAATTTTTTAAAAAAAAGTTTATGATTCATCTAAATTTAATAATCATAAAAACATTTATAATACTTAAAATATTTTTTATATAAATAAATAATTTATAATACTTATTTGGACATACATGTCATACAGTTTTTATATATATATATATTAAATTAAATAATTTATATTTTTATATAAATAAATAATTTATAGTATTATCATATTAGAATTAATACTTAATTTTTTATATATTTATTAAATTAAATTAACTTTTAGAATACTTTCTGTTAGTTTTTGAAATATTAAAAAATATATATATAAAATATCACTAACATCTAAAATATATATATAATTATTTTTAATAAATCAACTACTAGTTAAATATAATAGTTTTTATTGATTGTCGAAAGGATACTTTTTATTAATTTTTTTAAAAATTTGTATTTATTTATAATTTCTCTAAATTTCAAGAAAAATATTTGAAAATACTTAACTAGCCGGAACTCTGAGCTACTACGTATGTTCAGTGTTTTTACAAAAGCAGTTTTCACCATTAAAGACCTTTATTCTACATTAAAGAGGATTTGTTTTGTTCTTAATGTTTGATAGTGTGACGAGGAATCTGTATGACTTTATACATGGTGGGTAGCTTCAAGCCTTGTTGAAGAAGTTAATAAAAATTTATCATACCCAAAAAGTTCATCGCACTTTCATTCATATTTCGGGATTCCAAATCTTGGTGATTGACCCGAAATATGTAAGCTTGAACCCCATCCCCCATGTTGCTGCTGGTGGGGACTCCTGCCATTGCCATGCCCGTTATCAGGAGCTGTTGACCTAAAATTCAAGGAAACTTAATCGTCAGGGATTAATAACTGAAGCTAGCTACTAGTTAGATCCGCTCAATCATGAATATTAATTAAAATGATGATTCAGTTTAGTAAGGATGAAAATCCGAAGCAAACCTTTTGCAAGTTTGCAGTATCCAAATTAAGGGTGGCCATTTTTGGAACCATGGACACAACAATTCAAAATGAGTTGCTGACGGAGTACTGTATCATCTGAAATACAAATTAATGCTCCTGAACACCTTGGGATTGATACGAAATTGCATGCATTTTGGGATTTTTTTTATTCCATTCAAATATCAATGCAATAATGTTGCAGCTGTCGAACCCATCTGATTCAATATATCATTATATATTCAACCATTGATTTGAAGGAGAAATAGAGAGTTGACAATCTGTGTTAATGGCAGGCATTGACTTGGAGAGTTGGTGACGAGTCTGGTTTTCCCAATGTGATAAAATTCGTTGCTTGAAAATGCAAGCGACTATGTTGAATGGAAACGCACGGGTCGTCTGTGATTTCTTATTAATTTACTGATATATATATGTGTGTGTGTGATGAATAGCATCTCTGCATGCAAGATCTTCAATGGTTTATTTCTGCATCTACACAGATTTCAATAATACAATTGTCAAAGAGAAGGGGCTAATCTCACAGCTGGAGGGAATCACTTGCCCATATGTGATGAACTATAATATTGTAACTCTCAATCACTTACAATTCAAGTCGAATTAATGATTCTTTGAATTTTGAAAGCACCTATGTATATAAAACTTCAGTCATATGTATATGAAGGAGATTCTGCCAATCGCCGTAAAATCAAATAAATTGTAAACAAACTTGTCAAGTTGGCAATGCTAAAAGTATAGGTTAAAGTCAAGCAGGAAACAACCATGTCATTCTTCTTTCTGGTTTAAGTAGCGACTAAGGGCCATACAAATGGACTATGCATGTATGCATACCTACTACTTATCAATGTCATCAGGATTGCCTCCTTCACAAAAAGAGAGTGAAATTTTCTAAAACACAGAGTCACCACACAGCTATACGAACCTATAAAATGGCAACGTGTATCAGAGACAAAGTAAATCAATGGATAGTGTAATTAAGTTTGAATTGGACAAAGTCTTGGATTCTCTGATCCGCTATCACAGAAGCATGCATTAGTCAATTAATTGATTGACTGGCCATGGCATGGCATCCCTGCATTGCAAGTATTAAACAAGGCAGCAATTACATATACCAATAATGTATTTTTAAAACCAATGAGAGAAGAAGCACCGCCAGAAAAAAGCAGGGCGGGAGTTCTCTTCTTTAGCTTTTGTGTCAATCGGGGAATGGAAGGCATTGTAGGTGGGCACGCATTCAATCGATGAGAATTGGAATGCATGTGTCGGTTTTGGGCAACGTTCACTCGAATAAAAATAAAACTCTTTAATTTGAATTGCAAACTTGCAACGTTCACTCGAATTATGAATGGGTGGGCAGAACAGCTGTCCCGACCTCGAGCTTTATCCAGCTGGACTTCGTGCTTACTAAGCATGAGCAATCAAATCACGAGCTTTGCGCGTTCACCATTTTCAGTAGCGTTCGCGCGTCATATCACGTGCCATCCTCACCTAGGATGCCCCACCCCCCCGCTCACTCCTCTCTCATGTCCATTTCCTGACAGGCAGTGGCTGCTGCTTCGGTTCACATTTCCCGATAATATTATTTATCATCGTATATCCAGCCTGTCTGTCTTGAAAGCTTCTTCATTTTTACTTCCTTATCTACCCCTATCAATCAGCCACGCATGGCTTTAACAGTATGAGGGTAATTTGGATGTTTCATACGAATGGCAAACTGTGACTAGGCTGTAATCCTTTTTGTTTTCTAGCGAGATAAAATGTTTGGAATTACATGGGCTGTCTAATCCTTTGTGCTCTCGCGCTCCTCATCGACAGTATTACTAGAGCCGTGATTGCAACAAATGCGCGTGGGATCAGTGCCTTCTTTTTGGAAAAATGGACGGACGCGCTTGGGTGTTCGGTCTTTATTATCAGCGAAGTTGAAACTCTTAAGCGGGAATGCTTTGCCATCTCATCCGCACTGCCAATACTCTCACTTTCTCTGCAGGTTCCTTTACTTCCCCTTAAACCCACACTTTTATTTAATTAATTAAACACTGTTAAGTAATAAATAAAAAAGCACTTCTTCGATCCTATATATACCCATCACTAGCTTCTTGGTTCAGTGGGCACAAACGCGGAGGACAAAAGCAAATTAAGCAAAATCTCAGCTTCTCTCTGTTCTTTGTTTCTCTTCAAAATGGCTTCTTCTCCTTCTTCTGTTCCTCAAAATCTCTTAAAGCTACTGTTCTTAATCTCTGTGTTTCAATTCTCTTTAGCTGCGAGAAGTCTTAATGAGATTGCACAAGAACAGCAATCTCATCTCTTGCAATACCACAACGGTCCTCTTCTTTCTGGGAAAATTTCTATCAATCTCATTTGGTATGGTGAGTTCAAGGCTTCCCAGAAAGCCATTATCTCAGATTTCATCTCTTCCTTGTCTTCTTTTTCGCCATCGAAAGCCAACCAGCCCTCTGTTGCTACATGGTGGAAAACTACTGAGAAATACTACCAGCTCACCTCTAAAAAATCCACTCTTTCCCTTACCTTGGGGAAACAAATTATTGATGAGAACTGCTCCCTTGGAAAATCACTAAAAAACAGTGATATTGTAAAGCTGGCCGCAAAGGGTGGGCAAAAAGATGCCATTAATGTTGTATTAACAGCTTCTGATGTTACAGTTGAAGGGTTTTGTATGAGCCGATGTGGGACTCATGGGTCTGCTTTGGGATCCAAGAGTGGTCAGATTAAGGGCAAAAACTGCAAGTATGCTTACATCTGGGTTGGTAACTCTGAGACTCAGTGCCCTGGTCAATGCGCTTGGCCATTTCACCAACCCATTTACGGACCACAGAGCCCACCTTTGGTTGCACCAAACAATGATGTGGGTCTTGACGGAATGGTGATAAATTTTGCTAGTCTTTTAGCCGGGACTGCAACGAACCCATTTGGAAATGGATACTTTCAGGGTCCCAAAGAAGCGCCATTAGAGGCCGCTTCAGCTTGTCCTGGAGTTTACGGTAAAGGAGCTTATCCTGGTTATGCTGGAAATTTGTTCGTTGACTCGACAACTGGTGCTAGCTACAACGCTCATGGTACTAACGGAAGGAAGTACTTGCTTCCTGCTCTGTATGATCCTGCTACGTCATCTTGTTCAACTTTAGTCTAAAAGGCAAATAATTTAGTATGATTATCAGTAGAATGAATGTATGCGCATTGTAGGAAGAGATAGTGTAATAATTCTTTGATTTATTATTGTTTGTTTGGGTTTTGCTGATTAATAATAGAAGAGCAAATGCCTTGGATTTGCTTTTTGAATACAAGAAACTGTGTCATAAATATTTGCGGCACATCGGATCTTAATATAATATATAAATGGCTACAAATTGAAGTAAAATTTGCCAGACACAAGGACGTAACCCAAAAGAAAATCCTTAATCCCCAGCAAGATGGACCCTCCAAGAATAATGGTCACTTGTGGAATGATTATGGGTCAAATATGTTTGTCAGTCACCGCGAAGAAGACAAGGAGAAAAGGATTCATTCATGTGGATATAATGTTTGACGGCTTTATTCTCTTTGTTTTCTGTCTACTTTGCGGTAATTAAGCAATTGTGTTGGGCTTCAAAGCAAGTTAAAATCTAAACGTCTAACCTAAAAAGAAAGAAATAAAATTCTCAACGAGTAGTCACAACAACCAGCCAGACAGGTTGCACCTTTTTCATCAAGCAACCACCTGTCAATTTGATGAAAGTGAACAGCAATACCCAACCTACGACACAACTTCTATAATCCACTACATTAAGTATGCTCAATTATTGATTAAAACAAAATTTAAAATATATATATTTTTTAAAAAATTATTTATATAAATAAATAACTTCAATTCAATCTTAACAAGTCTAGGAGTTACAATCTTTGTGAATCATTTTAATCTAACTAACTACTTAACATACAAAATGACAAAATGTATGAACAGAGTATTGTGACTGTACATAAGTGCACAATATTACACCACAAACAGTGTATTTTTAATTCCTATTTCTTTTTTCATTGTTCATAGTGAGTAATCTATTACCATGTGGCTGCCACTTCACTCCAAACTTGTTTTGTAAGCGATCTTTTTGGCTCTTTCCTAGACCTTATCACAATTTAATAAAAAGCAAAGGCAATTCATTATTGGTCACCAGGACACAAGAGTTCAAATTAACCATCAAATGTACCTCATGTTGTGTACGCAAAATATGTTGCATGAGACCTACCACCACTAACAATAACATGCCTTGTTTTCCGTTTATTATTGTTTATAAAAAAACACAACATACAAATTTGTACAACCTCAATATCTATCCATGTCATGCTCAGAGGCCCGCTGAAAATTCTCAACAAACATAATAAAAACGCGTTTTTCCTGCTTCAAATTTGCCCCAATTAAATAAAAATAGCACTCAGTATTATTATTATTCATTTTCCTTCCCCAGTTGACGTCTTCTCTCTGTCCTATTCTCCCTTAGCTGGCTATACACTGTGATGATAATATTAACATTAACGCAAAATTCGGTTTGAGGCAAGACTAGCCGCGTAACGCTTTGTCTGGCTGGCACAAGCTCCCTTTCAAGCCTTACCTGGAAGCTTCCCCCTTTGATTGTGAACACTACATATATCATGTCCTTGTTGTTATTCTCTTCGTTCCAATCCTCTCAAACTATCTCAACATCTTCAGTAATCTCATTTTGAGTAATTATGGCATCTTTCATTTCTTCTAAAGTTGTCATTTTGTTTGCTTTACTGGCTTCTTCGCTTCAGGTTAGTTTGGAAGCAAGGAGACTCACTGATCAGTCTCAGTCGGCTGATCAGGATCAGCAACAAATGCTCTTTCAGTACCACAATGGTCCTTTACTTAGTGGGGACATCTCCATTAATTTCATTTGGTATGGCAGATTCAAGAATTCTCAACGCGCAGTTGTTTCGGACTTCATTACCTCTCTTTCATCTTCAGAGCCCGCAACAGAAAACCCTTCTGTTGCCTCCTGGTGGAAAATGACTGAGAAATATTACCACCATTCCGAGAAATCTTCTTCTCTTGTTCTCTCGTTCGGAACGCAAATCTTTGATGAGGATTGCTCTTTGGGCAAATCTCTCTCTAATAAAGACATTGTGAATCTGGCATTGAAGGGTGCGCAAGAAAATGCAATCAGTGTGGTTTTGACAGCAGCAGACGTGGCGGTTGAAGGGTTTTGCATGAGCCGATGTGGGACTCACGGGTCTGCTTTGGGATCCAAGCGTAGTCACATTAAGGGCGATAACTACAAGTTCGCTTATATCTGGGTTGGTAACTCTGTGACTCAGTGCCCAGGACAATGCGCCTGGCCATTCCACCAGCCAATTTACGGACCACAGAACCCACCCTTAGTTGCACCAAACAATGACGTGGGTGCTGATGGAATGGTGATCAATTTGGCTAGCCTTTTGGCTGGGACTGCAACAAACCCATTTGGAAATGGATACTTTCAAGGACCCAAGTATGCACCCTTGGAGGCAGCATCGGCTTGTCCTGGAATTTATGGGAAAGGGGCTTATCCTGGTTATGCTGGAGACTTGTTGGTTGACCCAACATCTGGTGGAAGCTACAACGCCCATGGTTCTAACGGGAGAGAGTATTTGGTTCCAGCTCTGATTGACCCTTCAACATCAAAATGTGCTACTTTGGTTTAAGGCATTGTAACTCGGTACATGTCAAAGAGGATAAAAATCGTAGGCGGTAGAACTTATATGAGATATTCTTTCATTTTATTCATTCATTTGTATTACAAGGTTAAATAATAAAAATCAATTTTTTATTCAAAAAAAATTTAATCATTGGTTCAAATTGGCCATCGGTTAAATATTATGGATGAGTTTGTTAAATCTTGTAACAATTTGACGTTCTCTAGTGAAAAGGCTTTTAACTGGCTCTAGTAAGCTTGTTTTAATGTACCCAGAACCTTTTGGACAAACAGCATCAACACCAAAGAGGAAAAAATTGCAACTAAATAAAATTGATTCCATTAACATGGCAGAATGTATCAATAATCTTCTATTCAGCTCAATTTCTTCAATGAACAGTAACAATTGAGGAAAATCATAACTAATTTGGAGGATAACTTCTTTCTTATGTGCCCCCTGCTTAGGAATGGGGACTATGGAAGAGTCCAGCATGTTAATTGAATCTATGGCTCTCAGAAGTATTTGTTTATTTTATTTTTAATCTTGGAGAAGATAAATGACTGGACGGTGGATCGAGATATGTGTGATGTGTAAGATCACTTTCGGCTCTTCAATGTCCCGTGATTTGGCAAATTCTGAACCATCAAGTAAGTGTCAGTATATTCATTCAACAGTGTACATAGACAATACACGTAAACACTGCACGCGTATCCCATACCTTACGCTGCCCGTAAGCACAAGGCATTGAGCAGGCAGCCTCGCTGCAACTTCACAAGTACAGTAGTAATAATGACCCATAACTCACACGCCAGGTTAGCGCAACATGTATGCAAAATCCGGCCTCTCCACACCACTCGTTCATGTGCGTGCATTCTGTGATCAGTTCGCTCCCATATCTTAAAATTGTCATAGGACAGCACCGACCACCTTGCCTCGTCTCTCAATATTCAACTTTAACTGTCCGAAAGTTCTGTTTAGTCTTTGTGCCTCGGATTTCCGACCCTTTTGACTTCTTTCTTACATAACATCATTCACATTCCCAGAAACATATCGCCTACCACATCTTTCGGTCAAAACTTAGTTTTTTTATTTTTTTGGCAACACGTCTCATTAGAGATCCGTGATGACTTGCTTAAATTTAGTTTAATTAGAGTATAATTTAATATTTAAGGTTTAAATATATTTATTTATTCAATTAATTTTTAAAAGCCTTCAAAACTCATACTCTTTAATCATGGGAGTGAAGAGGATTGAGTATCACTTTATGCTTTCAAGCCCGCGGTACTTTCGCTTACGGCCAAAGGAAATTTTAAGAAATTTCCATCAACCCAAAAATCAAATGTCACAATTTTTTATTTATTGTAAAAAACATTGGGCACAAGGACAACATTTTCCTATCACCTAAAGCTATGTAAAATATTGAAACATCATCGGCTGTTTCCCACGAATGTTGAATCTGAGCATCCGCAACTAGCTTTATTCAATAATTAAGTTAATTTAATAAACGTGCACTGACTCCCAAGCTAATCATGACACATCAGCTTTAGGTTATCTTTTCATTAGTGTATAATTATTTATCATTGTTAAGCATATATCTACAAAGTTAGGAAGTACAATTAGTTCATGAATCAAGCTGGGAAGCACTTGTGGATCACATTATACGGCGAGTAATGCTTGGTATTCTTTATGATCGACATCAGTTAAATTAAGAATGAATGACAATAATTAATGAGACGGGATTCGTACTATCTTCATGAATTCCATGCTAAAATACTCTCCACCGTATGATACCATTCTATAATAATCCAGCTACGCTTAATTGATCATATAGCAATTGCATTATAGTTCATGATTACGTCACTCTTAATGATTCATCACAACAAGTGAATGAATGAGTGATCTTGAAATGTTACAAAATTTAAAGTTTAAACAGATGATACTAAATTCAATTCAGTGGGAAGACGTAGCAATGTAACTATCGACTTGGAAAATATCACTACCCATGACATTAACCACGTTTCCATTCAATTGATGCATGCAGGGAACACAGTTGTGAAGTAGGAAACAAAAAATTAAGAGATGGATAAACCGCCCCTTGTTTTGAAGTATCGCAACGGTCCACTTCTAAACGGCAACGTTACGGTTAATCGTTGATTTTCTTGATTCTCTCAGCTCTGCTAAAACCACGCCACCTTCCGTCTCTTCTTGGTGGCAGATTACTGGGAAATATAAAGGGGGCTCGCGCTTGGTCGTTGCAGGGAAGCAAGTCCTTAACGAAAATTACTCGCTGGGAAAATCACTGAAAATTCCCGCAAATTATAGCTTTAGCTTCCAAAGCAGGGGTTTAGAAATAGTTTAGTAAACGTCGTTTTGACCTCTGATGACGTGGTGGTGGAGGGATTCTGTATGAGTCGTTGTGGGCACCCATGGTTCTGGTCAAAGCAAGAAGGGCAAGTTCGCTTAGCGTGGGTTGGAAACTCCGTGAGTCAGTGCCCTGGACAGTGCGCGTGGCCGTTTCACCAACCTATTTACGGTCCACAAACTCAGCCGTTAGTCGCTCCTAACGGAGACGGTGGTGTTGACGGTATGATCATCAATCTGGCTACAGTATTGGCGGGAACGGTAACAAATCCGTTTAACAAGGGTTACTCTCAGGGGACGTCTGACGCGCCTTTGGAGGCCGTGAGATAGCGCACGGGTATACTCGGGAAAGGAGCGTACCCGGCTTTTCCTGGGGAGGATCAGATAGACAAAACAACTGGCGCTAGTTATAACGCGATTGGCGCGATTCGTTGTAGATATGATTTCGCATGAGCTTAGAGTTACTTCAAAACGATTCGTTTTGGTGTGAGGTGGCAGTAATTTTGAAAAATTATAAAAAATAATTTTATTTTTACTTTTTTTTATAATTTTGACCAACATTAATTTATTATTACTAAAATAATTATTTTGAACGATTTTATATTTGAACCTTAATTTTAGATTATAAATAGACACGAATCTCATTTTCTCGCACTTTTCTCTTGTTCAAATATTTTCTTTTTGAACGATTTTAAACAAAAGTAAAAAAATATATATTTTAATTTTTAATTACGAATTTAAAAAAATAAATAAATTTAATATTTTGTAATTTATATTTAATTTAAATATGTAAAAATATTACTATAAAATTATTAAGTGATGTTATTAAATATATAAAATTTACATGTTATGAACTTAGAATTGTAATAGTATTTTGAGATAATTATTTAACTTAGGGCACTGTTATAATGCCCTAGAGTATAATACAGCCCTGAGTTAAACAGCCGATTGTAATAGTACCCTAGATCAACAGTTAACTCAAGACACGTTTTTCTTTAGGTTATTATATATATATATATATTATTATTATTATGATAACTAATAAATTGTTTTAAAAATTATAATTTAATAATTAATTTTTTTATTAATTATATTAAAAATATTTTTTATATTAAAAAAATTATAAATATTCATTAACTTTTTATATTAATAAATATATAATTTCTAAAATTATTTCAGATGTATACTTGAAATCGTATCTATTGGTGTTTGATAGCAAACCTTTCCCAAGTCCTGAGCTCCAAACTCGTATGGCCTCTTAAAGAAGCATTGGTCTAATAAAATAAATTATTTTAATTTTTAAAATTAACAAGTGTTCTGACGGGGCTACAGTGCTTTGGGTTCTTGGACCCAAAAGGAAAAGAAATTACCCTAGGCCAAGGATCCAGGGGGAGTTTGGCGCCCTGGGTTTGGGGATCCAAGAAACATATTTGCCCCGATAACCCAGGAGAGTTTTGGTGCTTCGTTAATTATTTTAACGAAAATAAATTAGAATATTAGTATTTAAGAATAAAATCGTTTAAATTAATTATTTTAATAAAAATAAATTAAAATTAATTAAAATTATAAAAAAAATAAAAATAAAATTATATTTAAAATTTTTTTAATATTTTTTTTAAGTGTCAATAAAAAGAAACAAAACCTTACACGTACTTAACATTTACGATTTTAATTCCATTCTTTTCTACTAACTAATCAATGAGATAATAATATTGTAATCAAGAACACAATTTGTAATATTACTTAAAGCTAATGGAGTAAAATGTAATTGTGTTATGGAGTTTCATCCAAGAAAATAACATCCTACGTGATCCCTAGATTAACGAGAGATTACCTACAAATGGTTACCCAAATCATTACGTTTAGGTATTGAACAACTTAATTCATTCATGTAATAATAACATAAGAACCCTGCCAATTGACGGGGAAAAATACAATTGACAAACGGCGAGTCGGCCTTACGTTGCAGAGTTGGAAGATGGCAATTAGTGCATGCAAATAAGCTTGCGGACTGTAAGCGACAAGTCGGGCATGATCCAAAAACAATACATGAAATAGTGAACGACGGATCTGACCAACGACTAACGTTCCAGCAGAGAGCCGACCCGATTGATCACGAGCACTCTTCAATGTTCAAACCAAAACGAACAACATTCTCATTTCTATCTTCTTCCGCGCTCCCTCGCACTCCTCCCAAATATGGAACCCGAATCACAGAAGCAATATCACCAATCCTCATACTCCGAAACATCTCCACCCCCGACATACCGCCCGATTCGCGCCCCGGCCATTAACCTCCCTCCGAACAACCAATCCCAAGCCATAATCCTTGCCCCCGTTCCTCAATCCCAGAAGGTCTCCCCAATCTCTCGCCCTTTTCAATTCCAGCCGCCGTCGAAAAAAATCCAATCCCCAGACGACACCCGTTGCTTCGTTGACTCTGATTCCGGAAAAACCTTCCTCGGCTTCGTCGTCGCACTCTCTGAATCCATCCGTGGGCACAAAATCTCTGATCCTTGTTACGAGTCTCAAACAATTAGCAAAATCATGTCAATCCTTGGCGACTTAATGCAATGGATTGAAGAAATCCCTCCGGTTCAACAATCTGCTCGATACGGTAACGTGTCGTACCGAACCTGGAACAACCGATTAACTGAAAACAGCGAGTCGTTCATGCTACGATTTTTACCAAACGAGCTTCAAGTTGCCACTATCGAGATCGTTCCGTATTTCAACGACAGTTTTGGTAATTGGAGTCGTATTGATTACGGTACTGGTCATGAAACAAATTTCGCTGCCTGGTTATATTGCTTAGCGAGAATGGGCGTAATTAAAGAAGAGGATTATCAAGCTGTTGTGGCTAGGGTTTTTGTTAAATATTTAGAGTTAATGAGGAAGCTGCAATTAGTATACTGTTTGGAACCTGCGGGATCGCACGGTGTTTGGGGGTTAGATGATTATCATTTCTTGCCGTTTATATTTGGTTCTTCTCAGTTGATTGATCACAAGTATATGAAGCCGAAATCTATTCATAATCAGGATATTTTGGATAATTTTTCAAGTGAGTTTATGTACCTTTCCTGTATCGCGTTTGTAAAGAAGGTGAAGAAGGGAATATTTGCAGAACACTCTCCATTATTGGACGATATTAGTGGTGTGCCTAATTGGAGCAAGGTCAACAGTGGCTTGCTGAAAATGTACCGGGCTGAGGTACTCGAGAAGGTCCCCATTATGCAGCATTTTCTGTTCGGGTGGCTCATTAGATGGTATGTTACTTTTCTCTCTATTGTGAATGATCTGCATATTGGTTGTTTGTTTGTAGTTTGATTGCATGGTATTACTCATGGCATTTGATTAAGGTATGATCAAATTATTGACAGCATTGTTTAAATAAAATTTAACATAGTTCTGATGCCCTTGATAATTGGAAATGATGACTAAATATAGACTTCGGCATGTTTTTGAGTTGAAATTAGTGCTAATTACTTGAGATTGGTGGATATGTGGTACTTTTATATAACTGGGTTAGCCTTTTCAAGCTCATGGGTTGAGGTGGATTGTGTTGTTTAGATATTGCAGTATGTTACTGCTAGTCTGTAAACACTAGTTTCAAGTTTATGCAATTCATGCTTGCCATTAGTATTCATATTTGAACATTCATTGATGGTGCATGATGAGGATATAGTGCCATTAGTATTCAATAATGTATGATAGTTATCAATCAGGATGAAAATTTGGTAAATACAAGAGAAGAAATGCCTTACTTTCTCAAAATAGGCTTTACCTTCTTCTTATCAATTTGATGCCGATTAAAATTAGTTATGTAAGAAGGCCTTTTACTTCCTTGACAAAGTCGCTTAAAGGTTAGATATGGATATGTTATATATCCACAGTAAGACAAAGTGAAATGAGCTTTTGTATCCTGAATGAAAGGTAGACATTGTTGAAACTGCAAAATGTTCATGCTTTGTGCATCCCGCATTGAAATACATGGAATGCTAGGCTCTCAGTAACTGCCAGGACTGAAGGGAGCTCAATATTTCCTTGGTATAGGTCCCTCTAAGCCCTCTGTAGAAGAACACAAATGTGGCTACATTCTCTGAATTTGTTCTCATAACCAGGTGCACAGCCAACATAATTTCCCTTGAATTAGATTAACCATATCTCTTGTCCACAGCCATATCTCACGATGCCTTAATGTTTAAGCCTTGTCAACTGGACATCTCAATTAGACAAATAATAACCAAGTATTGGAACAGTAGTGGTTCATCATTCATGTCATGGAAATTGAGATCACTTTGCATATGATGAAGAGAAAGACGATGACATTTTGAGTAATAGAAAATTCCATCCCCCAGATTTTTGTAGTCTCAAAAATTGAGATCACTTTGCATATGATCTAATCTCTGTTGTTAGTTCCAAGGATGTAGGAATAACTCCAAATACAGAGAGGTGGGTTCGTTTATATAACTGGTTTGTAGTTGGCATTTGACTAAGTTGCAGCCCTGTAACTTTTTCTACTTTCTTTTCACTCTCTGCTCATTCTACATATTGATTTTTATTTCTTTGAATGTCTTCTAGACCTTATTATGGCGTTTGTGCTTGAATGGTTTTGAATTCTGCCATTTACATTATAAATGACATCCTTCATTTGACATGGAGATGGTTATATTTGTGTTCCTGCAATCTCAAAATTTTGCTTATGGTCTGCTACTATGTGTGCATGTTCTATGGTGTTTGTAGATTATCAATCATGGCTTTAACTATCTGTAAAAATTTTGCTCAGTCCTTAGCTTTTAGGCTGTAGGTCTCATTGCTGCCTAGATTTTCACAAGGAAAATGTCCTGATGTCTACATGTGTGTAGCTTTTGATTACATGCTGCTAGAGTTAGTTTCTGATTGGTGATTGTTGCTTGCTTTTGTCATGGAAAAATTTACTGTGATCCTTGTACAAGGAGTAGTTTGTCATTGAAAAATTTAATGCTTTGTTAACTACTTCCTCCTTTGTTTTTAATACAGGGAGTAGTTTGATGTTTCAGCATTGTTGGGATATATGCAGCAGAAACAAAAGAACCATTTTCCAGAAGGCTTCTTGCACAGTTATGACAGTAGGCTTTTGTTAAATCATAATATAATACTTTCAGGAATATGAATTTGTTGAGTTGTTTCTGTTTCTCTCTTTTTCATGCTAGTTGTCTGTAGTAGATTGGTGTTAGGTCACCGCCTTATGTTTTGTTGATGATATGTTGCATTTGAATATTTGATTGAAGTCAGCCATCTTCCAAATGGTTGATGTAATGAAAACTTGTGTCTATGAATATTTGGTACATTAGAGCAACCAGTGTACAATTTCTTGTTCTAAGCATTGCTAGCATATTTAATGACACTAGCTTATTCCTCCCTGCCCCCAATAAACAAAACATGCCTTTGCAATGTCATAAATTTCCTGTTTTGTTTGTCATGGGATTATGATGGAATATTTTTCTATGCCTAAAAGCGATGGTTGGCTGAATCACTATTTTAGTTTATTTCATCTTTCTTGGTTTTTGCATTCCACCATTCTCAACCCCAATTCTAGGAGATGTTGGTATGAATATTCTTGTTTAATTTTTTTTAAATTTTATTATATAGATTTAAATTTTATATTAATTATTTTAATTTTTATAATTAATTATTTTAAAATCATCATTTCAAATTGTATATTATTAGTTTGCTGACTTGATGGAAATTTTGTACTGTTGGTCATTGGAAGACAGGGTAGATGTTTTGAATGCTTGCTTGGCCGTCCTAGTTATGAGATTAGAATCGCATCTTTGAGTAGTTTTTACCATTTTTAAGCTAGTAGTTATCTTTTAATTCTCTTGAAACTTGAAGTATAATGATAAACTATTTGATTTAGAGAAGAAAATTGGTAGGAGGAGACGGGACCGTAAGAGTACTACCCAACAACAGCTAAAAATACGCAGAATAGAAACACTGCATTTGCATACTGTTGCCGTCAACTTTTACCATGTGCCATTCATTTTGCACGGTGTTCTTGCTCTGTCCACTGCCCCCTTCCCAGAAGCAATCCCTATAAAGTTCTCCAATGGCTAAAATACACTATACACGTTGTCAACATTTCCCAACTTCTTATTTTGTATTATTTAATATTTTTTATATTTTATTTTCAAAACTAAGTGAAATGACCTCGGTTCAAAACAACGGTTTAATAGTTTTCAACTTTTCAAGTTATGTCCTAAGCCCCTAAATTACTAACCAACAGTTTTTGACCCTTGTTAGGAAGAAAATAGCATAGGACTTTGATAATCTAAACATATTTTCTCTCTATTAACTTCAAAATGTGGGAATTTAATGCAAGCAACTGCTTTTTTGAGATAGATTGCCCAGAAATTAGACAACACAGAAGAATTGACTGGCTTTCTTGCTGGAGTGTCCTTGCTGTGTATTCCAGTAAACTGGACATGAACAACGGATAGGACCTTTGAGTAAGGAAGTAAACCACTTTTGAGACTGCCAGCTCTTTTCATTACATGATGCTGACTTAAGGGATAGTGATTTCTTCCCTCTCTATTTTTCCACGAAACGAAATTGTTTTCAATTTAAAAAAAACAAAGAAAGTTTAGACTATAAAATGAGTGGTTTGTGTCTCTGATATATCAATTCGAACGAATGAATGTAGGCTTGTTTGGAATTTAATTAAATGTTCAACCCGGCAGTCACGACAGTTGCCCCGCAGGATTTTCTTTCCCTTGAAACCATACATATGACCTCTGTCTTAATGGTTCTTCCCAAACCACATCATCGATGAAAATAAAAAATCAGATTGGTTCGAAAAACCCATTCCCAAGTACGTCAGATGTCAGAAATACATAGTCAATTTTAGTCATAGATGATGAAGAGCATCGGAACCAGTTGGTTCAATTCAAACTGCACCAACTTTTTTGGTTAAATAAATCAGCTTTAAGTAATTTAATCATTCAAAATTTCTGCTCTTTTCTGAAACAAAACCCAGCCCATTTTCAAATGGGCCTTCAATTAGACTCGACCCCGGGCCACCACCACCACCTCAGCCACTGACTCCTGTCGGTGACACCTACTTTTTTCAGCCGGTGGTGGCTGAAGGGTAATTCTTTTATCTTTCTTCGTAGAGTCCACGATGCAGTGATTTAACACTCAAATCAATCTACACAGTCCACACATGTTATTTTCTGGAAAATATCTTTCAACAGACCATGAATACAAATGAAATGAATGTTATCAGTGCCGTGCTTATCGAAAGACAGTAATTAGTTTAACGCCCAACTTCGGCAATTCTGATTTCCACAATATTAACAAGGTACAATATTTGTCTCCCTCTGCTTCTTTGTATTTCTCACAAGGGTATAAGTATTCTGTTCTTCAATTTTTATTTAAAAGAAAAATTAAGTTTTAACCCCGAACGCAGTACTAGGAGTCTGCCTTTCACTCTTGTTTTTACTCTTGTCTCTTTGTTCTTGTTGGTTACCTTGGTAACTTTTGGTTAGGTAGGTAGAGGTGACTGGCTATGTAGCTTTCTTTCTCCTTTTTACTCCTTTTGTTTTACCCTCTCTCTTGTTGAGCTCTCTGTGAACCTTTCTTTGCTCTCTTTTTTCGCTACCTTTGTGGCGGATAAACCGGTGAGTTCTCTCGCATAATCTAAATCAAGAAAGCCTCTATCCTTCGAAGAAAAAACCTCGGTAAATTTGGATGCATGTAAATTTGGTCTATTATTTTCTTTCTGCCTTTTTGGTTGATTGCTGGGAAACAGAGCTAGAGAAAAGAAATTGAGGCTATGATGAATGCCATGAGTTGTTTTGGTCTGCGGGGCATGAAAGTTCGCGACTGGGTTACGGTCGCTATGGTTTAGTTAACATTTCTACTTCCTCATAGTGATTTTCTGTTCGCAGCTGCACTTTATTGGCTACGAAGCGGTGTTCTAGTTACTGATCCTCATTTTTTGTTGGGTTTTGAGTCCAGTTTAATCTCTTTGTAATTTGCATGCGGGGATTTGGTTTATTTCAAGTTATTCTGTCTCGGTGCTTGAGAGTTAGAATCGTGATCAGCTTATCTTAGTGCACTTTGCTCTCGTTCTCTGATGAAGTTTCTTGTAATTGAATGTTGTTAGCTTCTCATGCGTGGTAATTTCTTAGGCAGTTTCATGAACTGGGTTTGTTGGATCTACAAAGCTGCTTTATGTGCGTCTTTTATGCATTAATTTTTAGTTCTTTGTCAGGTTTTCTCGACCTAATTATACTAAGCCAGGTCTTTTTTTTTGCTATCAAGTTACCCTTAATCTGGTCCTTGCTTTGTTATTACCGAAATTTTTTTTTCCTTTTTTCTCTTTTTTGTTGTTGCTCCATTGATCTGAGACTCTCTCTTTGCGTATTCATTTTCCTTGCTTATATTATGAAATCTTGCTTGTCACTGTAAGGGTTCATTTTGTTGTAAAATTGTTGGGTTTTTTAATGTTTTCTTGTTGTAGAAAGGATAGCTCTTTACTATTTGTAAGTGGAATTTGAAAACTAGTGATGATTTTGTATGTGACAGGGATCTTCCACTCATATCTTTTCTTAAAATTGCTTATTATATATGTCAATTGTCGGTGCTATCGTCCATACAAGTTATATGTGCACATTGAGAATGTCCGTTGCAGCTTTTGAACGAGGCTAACTGTGACAATGTTTATAACATTTTGTGTCTTCAGTATCTTAAATGGAACGGGAAAGTGATTTTAGGCATTGGGATGAACTAATACCAGATGCACTTGGGTTAATCTTTAGACATCTATCACTCCAGGAGGTACTAACAGTGATTCCCGGAGTCTGCAAATCATGGTGTAAAGCAGTAACCGGGCCATATTGCTGGCAAGAGATTGACATTGAGGAATGGAGCAATCGATGCAAACCTGACCATCTTGATCGGATGCTTCAGATGTTGATTGTGAGAAGTTCTGGATCTCTCCGCAAGCTCTGTGTCTCTGGCCTTCACAATGATGCAATTTTCTCCATAATTGCAGAGAAGTAAGCAAAATTGCACATTCTTATCGCAACCCTGTTTAGTTCTCTATTTTTTTTTGTTTTGCTGTGACCTGCATTTAACTAATAGTGTTATGTGGAGCCATGGATCCTATATTTATGTTTTCTTAAATTTTGATATGCTTAAACAATTCATTGGTTTAAACTATCATGATATGTAACTATCAATCTGATTGTAATGAGCTTCCTGTTTTTGACATACTTGCAAAATTTACTCAGCTAAACGGCAATGAATCTCCATTAAATCTTCCTAATAATTGGATTGTGCAACATTTTCCCCTTTACTCCAAGGTTACTCTTATCTAATGACTCTTTGTTTGCTTGACTATTCTGCTGGTGCGTGTCTTCTTCATTGGTTTTGCAGTGCTGGTTCCCTTCAGACTTTGCGACTGCCAAGAAGTGAAATGAGCGATTCCATTGTGGAACAAATTGCTGGAAGGCTTCCTATGATCACTTTCTTGGATTTGAGCTATTGCAGTAAAATTGGTGCTTCTGCTTTAGATGCCATAGGAAAGCACTGTAAATTACTGGTGAGTCTATGCCGAAACATGCACCCTTTAGATACAGCAGACAAGATCTCACAAGATGATGAGGCTAATGCCGTTGCTACAACCATGCCTAGGCTCAAGCGACTTGAAATGGCTTACCATGTTATTAGCACTGAAATTGTTCTTAAGATCCTTTCAAGCTGTAACCAGCTAGAATTTCTGGATTTGAGAGGGTGCTGGGATGTGAAACTTGATGACAAGTTCATCAAGGGAAATTTCCCAAACTTAAAGGTTTTAGGACCCTTTGTTATGGACTACTATGAAATAAATGATTGGGATGATTGCTCAGATTACTCCGATGGCTCTGATTACTTGGCCTGGGAATTCTTAGCTGGTGAAATGGGTGACTATGATGACGACGACGAAATGTACGATGGAATGTGGGACGATGAGGGAAGACTGGAGGAGCTTGAGCTGAGGTTCTATGATGGAATTGATGAGGATGCAGGAATTTATGGTTGGCCACCGTCACCTTAGGTTCCGTCATTTCTTCCATTATCATTTTCGGTTACTATTTCAAGCATTTTCTACCTTCGAACTAGTTCTATGTGCTCAAATATGTAGAGTATGCTTCAATAGGAATGATACTGAACTTGTGTGGTTTGTATCTCGCAATCTTCTCATAATCTTACATTCCAAGCCAAATATTACTTTGTATAGCTTAGCTTAGCTTCCCTCGACTCCCACTGAATTCAGTAACATTTACTTTCCAAATGGCACTCCTATTTGAATTTAATATCAAATTTCCAGGTTGTGTAAATGGGGAGATATAATTCCATCGGGCATAATTTTACAAATTGTTACAAATTTACACGATCTGTATTGGAAAAAGATAAATGGCCCACAAGCATTGATATTTCTAATTTATTAAGGATGTGGGTCAGGTCTTCCGAGACTCGAATGCTAGGTTGCCGGCCACTTTACAAGCAGCTTAAGCCTAGCCTTTCAACGTCAATGGCCTCCCCATTCACATTCCAGCAGGAAGCAATGCTTGAATTTGGCTTCTCCTTTCTTTCTTCATCAAAAATTTAAAATTCTTAAACACTGGCGTGGTGCTTGCTCCACTCCAAAGTAGGCATTGACTTTAAAGCAGATTATTTTTACGCTTATCTGCTTCTCCCTTTACCTAAATAAAGGCAAATTCCTTCATTCCTCATTTTCTTTGTTTTTTTAATCTCTCTTTTGGCTCCTTGCTGTTAAAGAGGGAGAACATCAATTCCTGGAAAAAGAAAACCCGGATTGCAGACTAGATTTGCAAGCAGTCCCAGCTGCTTTCCTTTCATGCAAGGCCAAAATTGTTTACCGCCTGCTTTTGTTAATCTTTTCTGCCAGGACAGGCCAGGCCTTCAATTTTCTGATCCGTCTATGTGATTCACTGCCCTGCCTTGTAACAACTATTTCTTGCGCCCACAGAATTGAATCTTTACATGCATTAGCAGAGGCTTAGATGGTGGCGCGAGTTTATTGAATTGTTTAAAGAATGATCACGTGAGACCAAATTCCTTGGACTGCATAAAATAGAAAACTTGAAAGCGTGAATGTCACTGTTCGTCTCATTCTTCCATACTTGATTATAACAGGATGGATGGATTGAATACAAGTAATAATAAATAAATAAAATATGAACTCCTCCTCGTAGTTTGAGCAGGTACGTAGTGGGTGAGGTCACATGATTACATGTGATTCCTGTCTTTGGATCTTGCACTCGTTGCCGTTCAAACACACTTACTTGTCTTGAGACACGTGAACTTCTTTCCTATTCAATTTGGATTGGATTGCACAAAACAGAATTTCACTCCAACTAAGTGTCGCACGTGCCACATGTATGATTATAATTTTTTTATATAAACAAAAAACTATAAAAATGGTGGTGCATGCACGAACAAATGCAGCAAATAATCAATCAATCAATCAATCAATCAATGATCCTCTCAATCGATATTTTCAAAAAGTTCAAATGTTCGCACAGCCAACGTCCAAAATTTACGATGCACGTGATAGGTGGAGGCCCACCGCCCACCACCAGTTTCTCTCTTTATTTTCACACTCCCGATTTTGGATCTCGTCGCTTCTTCTGGGGTTAACTTCGGGAATATGCCAAATCCCAGTTTTGACCTTCCACTTATAGTAAGTATCGGCTGGGCTTGCAGTAAATATTTCTTCGGGGGCTTTTTGTTTACTTTTCGTAAATAATTATATCTTTGGGCCCATTTTTTTTTCTTTATATCCAATTTAAAAGAAAATATTATTTATATTAAAAAAATTTGTGCTCGGAAGAACAAAATCCGTTTGTATTTTACTCGGTTCATATTCAAAATACAGAATATTTCACGTATTATCTATCTCAATTTTTTAATTTTAAATTTTATAAAAAATTTTAAAAAATTAAAATTAATAGTATTAAATTATAAAATAGATAAAATACATACATAAATAAAATAAGTAAATAAAATTAATATAATATAAAATATTTTAAAATTTGTATATTATTATTCATGTCAATATTATATATTACAAAAAAAAATAATTTTTTAACAATGTATATATTTTTAATATAATTATTAATTTGTTAAAAATGTTAAAATAAATTTATACACTTTGCAATTTTATATATATTATTGTATAAATAATTTAATAAATTAAATTAAATCAAATATTATAAACATATTGATTAATAAGTAAAAATACAGCAGAAAAATCGAAAACAAAAGAAATTAAAAATGTAGAAGAATGTAGCGGCCATGAGCATTTACAGCAGCATGACTCTATTTGCCTGATAAGTCGTCGTCATAGTCGATTAGCTTAAGTGGTCCCCATTCTCCAATCTCATCCGTCCACGTTGCAATTTGAAAAAACAAACAAATTTAACCACGTGAATTTAAAAAAAAAGGTGATTACAATTTTAAATGACCTGAGATTACTTTTCTGCCATCATCTTTAAGGCGGTTACCATGGGCAAAAATTGAGAATTCCTTTTTGATTCCGTATTGGTTCCATGGGTCCATTTTTAAAACAGAAGGGGTCAGTGGTCCCGCCCCTCCTTCCCCACCACCTTATAAAGACAAGGAGCAATCATCAATGGTAAGATTCACACGCTTTTCTTACTTGCTTCCTTGGCAGAACAGACGAACCTCAGTTTATAATAATTTATAGGCCCATAAATCGGCAAGTTACAGATCTAGATTTTAAAATTGAAAATATTTTAAAATAAAAACAAATAATCTGTTTGGTGTCCGAAAAAGATTAAAAATCCCTTAATTCATTTTACATTTGTAATAAATTTTTTTTAAAAGAAATCTTACGCTATTGGTTTTTGATTTTCCAAAAGAGTGAGCCAGTTAAAAGACAGGCCTGATTAGAATGGGCCAGGCTCTTACATCAGCCTACAGACATGTGAAGAATTTGTAAAATTGTTGGCCTACCACATGAAATGGGCCAGGCTCTTTCATCAGCCGACAGCCAAATGAAATAGGACTTTTGAAATCATAGGTGGAGTTGGAAAGCTGCTGATGCCAGATCACTTTTGTCACCGGAGGAATTGAAGGATTGGTAAACCTAAGACAACATTAGATCATGCTTTTCTTCCATACATGCTGAAACCAAACGCGAGTTAAACCTTCGAGCAAGTGACAGGAATGTAAAGTGAAGGCTGGAAAGACGAGTTAATGAGGTAGTTGAGAGCAAGGGTATGGAGGCATGTGCGTGGCCTAGATGCTGCCGCTCCATCTACTCACAACTTTATTAAAAACGGGCCCACTGGCCCACTTCCTCGACTGGTATCGTCAAGTGAACACGTGGCTATCGACCCATAAAATTTTCGTTAACAACAAGATACGTACTGTTCACAATCCGGCAATCTCTCTCGCAGAAACCTACAACTACCAACTGAAAATGATACGTCTCTCCAATTCTCATTCCTTAATCAAAAAAATATAATTTCAGAATGCAATTACATAAAATCAAAAGTCACTGGTATTGGAAAGCAGGGTTTAAATGCGGCCAAATTACGCGCACCCAATGTTTGTTAGGTGTAATAAAAACGCTGTTCCGCGTATCATTCATTCGTCACCTTTCATGCAAGACACGACATCTCTTCCGAAAGAAAGTGGTGGTTCTCGAGAAAACTTCCGTAATAATGCAAATTACATGGCATCTTTGGGAAGGAAGCAGTTTTTTAAGTAAAAGACAAAACAATTTCTCTTAAACAACATCTGTTTAGAGAACGCCTCCGCAACTGTTAGGCCGCCATTACATCAGAATTCAAGTAGATATGATACAAGGTAATAGAGAAACCAAGGGAAAGACGAAACGAAAACTGAAAACTTAATTAAGGCATTTTTTTATTATTTTTAAAAAATAAGTTTCAGATTTACTCTGTGATTACAATTAATAAAAAAAATTAAAAAATTGATGTTAATGATAACAGCGTGACCTCGAATTCAACGTATCCACGTACCAAGCTTTCATCAATAATTTTTTGCAGAAAGTCAAACTCAAAGAGCTTGAACCCATCTAATCATCAACACCAGTCGCTACTTTCATCTACTATTTCAGAATTAGGTTCATTCTTCAGAATTCACGCTAAAAAGGGGATTTTTTTTTAAAATTTTTTATTTTTCTGTAAAAAACAGAAGCTTTTATATTGCGTGACTCTGACTCGACTCTCTTCATGGTTTAAGTCGCGATTACGGAATATGCTTGGTGATGCGGGTGACAACAGTCGAAGGAGGAAGAGACCTGCGATGAGGTTGGTGGGAAGAGAGGAGAAGGTAGACTTGGGCGGGGGTGTACGAAGCAAGTGGAGCGCGGTAGGTGAGGCTTGACTGGGACGTTCTAAGCCTAACCCACAACACAAGTCGGAACATGATGACTTCTTTTTAATACGTATTAAGGATATTTTCGTAATTACATTTAATATGTGAATAATAAATTAAGAGTATTACTCGGTCCAGTCCACGCACACCTAATTAAAATTGATTAAGTGTTTTCAGCTAGCCATCACTTTTGCTTGCTTGGCTAATGGACCAGTTCATTACTCTTCCTTCAAAAGTACAAGATACGTTATTTTAAAAAAAAATGTTTTGTACGTTATAAATTCCCATTAAGAACATGTTAAAATATAATTTTACAAAAAATTCTTAAAACATGTTAAATTAAATAATTAACATTTAATTTAAAATATTAAATAAATTATGTCATATCCTTTCTCAACAACCAATTTTCATCTAATAATTATGATCCCACTCGACCCTATTTTGCGGTGGAATCTTTGTTCTTCACTGTCTCTTTTCGTGACCAATAAATAATAATTTATATTATAATATTTTTATACATATATTTTATTATATTATTATTTACAAATATTATCCCATTTTATTTAATTTTATATTTTAATTATTTAAACTTTAAAATCGTATTATTGATGTTTGAATTATTTATTTTATCAAAGTATATTGAATTATTTTTTTACACGTTCACAACAATAATTATAATATAAAATTATTTTTTTTATCTTTTATTTTAATATTTAATATTTGTATTTAAAAATTATAAATTTAAAATAAAACATAATTAATTTTATAAATAAAATCGGACCAGGAGAGGGATGGCATGTCATCTCCGCCATGCTCCGAATTTAATAACATTGAAAAATTAATTAACCCTAAAGAGTAAACGGGCCAAAATTGATCCTAGTCGGGCCGGCGACTTCTGTATCCGTATGGATTTCTGTTAATCCTAAACATCTGAACTTCTTAATTGCTTGTCGGCACTGTTGGTTTCCACCGTTCCGGCTCGGCTTCATGCCGCGCCGCCGCAACCTTTAACCATCGTTAGGTGGTAACCATCCATAATTAAATTACAACGTATTTACATGGCAATCATTATTCCTAAAATACCCCTCATATATTGAATACCAAAAATACCCTTTAACTACCTCCACCATTCTCACACGCTCCCACTCTGTTTTCCTATAAAACCCTTGTCATCTCTCTGCCGGT
The DNA here is from genome assembly GCA_019650275.1 of Xylocarpus granatum. Classification (NCBI taxonomy): domain Eukaryota; kingdom Viridiplantae; phylum Streptophyta; class Magnoliopsida; order Sapindales; family Meliaceae; genus Xylocarpus; species Xylocarpus granatum. The sequence continues at coordinate 106,891 of BNST01000647.1, forward strand.
GTCTCCAGGTTCCTCCCCAATAGAGCCTCAGATTATTGAAAATCGTTCATTCGCTTTTCAACAAGGTAAAAACGCAAAAGTAGAGGGAAAAATAAAAGCAATTATGGCTCTTGTTGGCAGCTCATCAGTTACTCCCACCAAATCATCATTCATTCAGAATCAATCTCCGTTGTTCATCGCCAAACCCAGATCAAACATCCTCCCCATCTCCGCCGTCCACGCTGCCGACTCCGCTAAGCCGTCGTCTACTGCGAAAACAAATACTAAAGCAACCGAGCCAATCGTCAAGACTCACAATGTTGGTCCCACAAAATGGTCAATTGACAGCTGGAAATCTAAGAAGGCTTTACAGCTGCCGGAGTACCCTAACCAAGAGGAACTCGAGTCGGTGCTCAAAACTCTTGAAGCTTTTCCCCCGATTGTGTTCGCCGGGGAAGCCAGGAGCTTGGAGGAGCGGCTAGGTGAAGCCGCCATGGGCAGAGCTTTCTTGCTCCAAGGTGGAGATTGCGCCGAGAGTTTCAAAGAATTTAATGCTAACAACATTCGTGACACCTTCAGAATCCTTCTCCAGATGGGTGCTGTGCTAATGTTCGGCGGTCAAATGCCCGTTGTTAAGGTGAATTTTTTGCAGTATTGTTGTTCTTTTGTTTCGTTTCGTTTTGTTTTTGCATTCTTTTGAATTTGGGATTGCTTTGTTTAGGTGGGGAGAATGGCCGGGCAGTTTGCAAAGCCGAGATCGGAGCCATTTGAGGAGAAGGACGGAGTGAAGCTGCCGAGTTACAGAGGGGATAACGTTAATGGAGACGCGTTTGACGAGAAATCAAGGATTCCTGATCCGCAAAGGATGATTAGAGCCTATTGTCAGTCAGCTGCCACTTTGAATCTTCTGAGGGCTTTTGCTACTGGTGGATATGCTGCCATGCAGAGGGTTACGCAGTGGAATTTGGATTTCACGGAACACAGCGAACAGGGAGATAGGTAAGCCTTGTTAATTCTGGTCTTTGTTGGTTTTCTTTATTTAATGGTTAACTTTCTTTCTTTTCGATTCAATTTGGTAAATTTTAAACTTGATGCCCTTCTGCATACCTTGTAAGAAATTGGTCATATCACATTTTACTTGTTCATGATGTTTGATTTCTGGAGGTCAATTATACATGGTGCAGAGACCGGATAATTTGTTTCGTGTAGAATATGCCGTCTGCATCAATATCACTGTTAACAACTTGTGGTGTTCAAATTGTCCAAAATAACCCTTTTAGGGGTGTTGAAAATATTTTTCATAACTTGCTTAGAATGTGTTTATTTGAAATCAGCAGGTCTGTTTTTCACGTGTTTTCTGAGGATGATTGTCAATTTGTTGTTGGTTTGAGGGATTATGTAAGTGAATCCTAGCAGATTCCATTTATATCCCATTTATACATGGAAATACACTGTTCCAACTGATCGGAAGTATCATACTTTTTATTGCAGGTAGAATATTTTGTTTTGGTCATGATTGGTTTACTAAGCTATCTTGGATATAGCTATCTTGGATATAGATGGATAATTGGGATGTTACATATGTAATAATTTTGGGGTTTGTTTATATTTCTCAATTATTATTGTGGTATGGCAGGTACCGGGAACTTGCTCACCGGGTTGATGAGGCCCTCGGATTCATGGCTGCCGCTGGACTCACTGTTGACCATCCTATCATGACAACTACTGAGTTCTGGACTTCCCACGAGTGCTTGCTCTTGCCATATGAGCAATCTCTTACCAGATTGGATTCTACGTCTGGTCATTACTATGATTGCTCAGCCCATTTTCTTTGGGCTGGAGAACGGACTAGGCAGCTAGGTGGAGCACATGTTGAGTTTCTGAAAGGTGTTGCAAATCCCCTGGGCATTAAGGTAATTAAATTTGTTTTTCACATAGTTTAATTTATTGCAATTGAATTAATTGTGTTATGTATGAGAAAATGAATTAAACTAGTTTTTGGCAAACCTTGAATGTATGAAAATCCACCTCTAAATGGTCTTTATGTTGGCCAAGCTGGTTTCTGCCAATATTATGAGTATTTTATTTGTATGTGCATGGTTCTGATCCGAAATGAGTTGTGCTCACCTACTTTTAACTGAATTTTAGTATCACTGCTCAATTCCCAAATCTAGTCTGACAACTGCTTGCTACTTTTACGTCAATGCATGGATTCTATGTGATTTGATAAATAATTATATTTTTTCTCTTGTACTGCAGGTTAGTGACAAGATGGATCCACATGAGCTGGTTAAGCTCATTGAGATTTTGAATCCTCAGAATAAGCCTGGGAGGATAACTGTCATCACTAGAATGGGTGCTGAGAACATGAGAGTGAAGCTTCCTCATTTAATTAGGGCAGTCCGCCGGGCAGGTCAAATTGTCACTTGGGTCAGTGATCCCATGCATGGTAACACCATAAAGGCTCCCTGCGGCCTCAAAACTCGTCCTTTCGATTCCATCAGGGTAAATACTCATTGCTTGTTTTCTCTGCTTGGATTTAGACATAGGTAGGGGTTAAAAGTAATCCATTGGAGTATCCAATACATAGGAATGTCTTGATTTGCATAATATGAAGTTGTTTCTTCCTTAGCAAGCTTAATAGATGAGAGTAATACTAAATTAAATGTCATTTATCTGGCATGCTCAAGTGGATTTATTTCGGGCTTTTATTGAAAAATAATGTAACCTTTAGATGCTATTTGAACAAACTAACCAACTGAGCTGTTTTGTCAGTGTACCATTCGCAAACTCACCAACTAGTGCTTGCTTTTAACTCCATGGCTAACCAATGTCTATGAGCACGCTTTGCTGTTAGAGATTTCTTTAATTACATTATGGGATTAATCACTTTGTTATTCATGAAATTGGGCAGCTAACCCAACTCATGAGTGTGGGTATTCTGTAGTTTCAAGAAATACATTATTGTTTTTATTTACTATTCCAGCAAAGAGATGATTAGTGAAGGATACAGGTTGTAGTAGGTGAGAAAGGGACCTAAAAGATTTCTTTGGGCAAAATGGTCAAATGAGGTTCCTTAATCATGTATATCATAATTTTTAAGTTGGAGACAGGCTTTGGTAGGTAGGTGGTCAGATCTCACCTATCTCTTTGAGTTATGTTAGAATATACTTTGCCATATAAAAGATTTCTTTATGCATTCATTATGCTGAAATGCCAATTGACTGTGGAGAGCAGTTTCAGTTTGCTTAAGAAAACAAATACTTGCATCTCTTGAATAGCTTAAGGATAGGGGCCAGCTGTTGCATGATTTAATTTTCTTTTCCTTTTGCACGACTGTAACACATTTAAGAAGAAATATTTTTTAATGATACGGGACCATACATTTCCAGTATTCATATATTTTACTTCATTTGTGCAGGCTGAAGTGAGAGCATTCTTCGATGTGCATGAACAAGAAGGGAGTCACCCTGGAGGAGTTCATTTAGAGATGACAGGCCAAAATGTGACAGAATGCATTGGTGGGTCAAGAACGGTGACATTCGATGACTTGAGTTCATGCTACAACACCCACTGCGATCCTCGCCTCAATGCTTCCCAATCACTTGAGCTTGCCTTCATCATTGCGGAGCGCCTTAGAAAGAGGAGGATCAGATCACAGGAAGCTCTTGCGCCACAAGTCCTGTAGAATGGCTTCTGTCCCCGCAAATGTGTTATTGTTGATTTAAAGTTGAGCGGCTGGATTAGTTTTTTAACTTTGGATTTTTTATTTAATTTATGTTATGGTATTGTATGTGCATACGGGAAGAAAAATGGTGGCTTGAGGCTACTAAGAAGCAAAATGAATAAAATCTGGAGTTGTGACTAAATTAAGAAAAGTTGGCGAGTTGTGTGTTGGGTAGAATGTTCTGAACTTGAAGTTAGGTGTAGATAAGAGGATTGATTCACACTTGGTTTTACCTAACATAAAATTTTGACAACACAGGAGTCTAGCTTACTCATATCCTGTGCTGTGTTTGCGCCTCTAAAATTGTCAACTCTCTGCCTTCGCCAAACTGTAAGAAGGCGGCGTGTCATGATGTGCAAGTGTAACATCACTGAGGTTTGGTTTGTTTTTGTTTTTGTTGGTTGAGAAGTTCTAGTCTTGAGTTTAGGCCACCAAAACATTGAGCTGTAGAATAATAGACTACAGTAAGATGATGATTTGATTGTTTAAACATTTATTTACGTGATGATTTACAACTGAAATGGATTGAATGGATCAGATTGAGAGTTGAGCGAAAATTGAAGACGAGAACATGTTGGAACAAAAAGTAAGAAAGTGAAGGCAATATAGTAGGAGCCGGAGGACAAAACAAAAAGTTGAATAAATATGGTTAGAATTTGAGGTTTGCTTTCTTCTTCTTCTAAAGAGAGAATTTTTTAAATTAGTCACTTTTGTAAGTAATTTTAAGAAAATGACTAATGCTTTCTTCTTCTTCTTCTTCTTTTTTGAAAAAAATTCTTACTAAGGTTACTAAAAAACTTGAATTTGGATGAAATTCACTGTATCATCATAGTTTGATCGCCAAAAAATCACTGTTTTAAATCAAAAATATTAATACCAATATGCAAGATTTTAACATATTTTTTTATTATTATTTGTTAATGTTTAAAATTTAACGTTCATTCAAAATTTTTAAATTTTAATTTCAATCACACAATATATGATCAAATTTATTAAGTTTATTATACTTTAAAACATTTTTTGTTCGGTAGTAATTTATTTTTATAAAAAATTTTAAAATAATTATTTATCTAAAAAATATCTCTTTTGATTTTATTCTTTGAAAATAATACTTTTAATATTAAATTATAAAAAATAATATATTATATTTTTTTTATTTAAGAATAAATATAATATCTTTCTAAATTATTTTACAAATAATTTCTTTAAATATATTTATCAAATTAAATTACAAAATTATTTTTTTAAAAAAATATTTTTACATTATTATTGACGGATTGAATTGAATTCTTTCGGTATAGATCTATTCCGAGTGATTCCACTAAAGAGCAAGTCTAAACCATTATTAATCTGTCCAATCTGTTAGAAGGGCAGGCGCAATGGGATCGAATCTATTAAAAAGCAGTTCCACCTCTTCAATTGGTTTGGATTCTGACAACTGTTTGAGAAAATCAAATAAAGGAATCAAAATGAAGAATGAAATCGAACGTGGGCGGGCCTGGGCCTTAATCCACCTCCTCTAACAGTTTGCAATATACAAATGCAAATTCATATGTTCAATATTAAAATATTACACATTAATATTTTAATATTAATATAAAGTAAAAGCATATGTTTATTAAATTATTTATTATTATATTTTGAAAATTAAATATAAATACAATTATTATAAATATGCGCTCTACTCAACTAATTTTATTTACAATATTATTAATATAATCTTATAAACTATTCAAAGGTTTGAATTTTTTAAAAATAATAAAATAAATAATAATTTTTAAAAATTAATTAAGTGATAAATTGAAATATTTCAATCGGTGTACATCTGTAATAGCATTTGTCGTAAATTACGTAATGTATTTGAGGTTGGTAGAAAATACATATACAGTAGAGATACCGTACATATCTTTTCCCACTGCCAACAAACACGGTCCAGCCGCGGTCCGCGTGCACTAAACACGGTTGTAAATTCACGCGCCATTGCCGTCGTAAATACGATGCGAATCTTTGCTGAGAGCCCGCCATCTTTTGCAAAATCGCCTCGTTCAATCTACGCAAACATTTAAAAAGCACAAAATTCGAAGATAAAAAGATTTCGAATTAGTTCTGTAGCGAGTGAAGCAATCAATGGAGAATTCTGATCAAGTACTCCCACTAAAAGATCGCAGACCAGACGCACTCGGCGACCTTAGAGTCCTCCCCGATGAACTCATCTGCTCCATTTTGGAATACCTCACTCCTCGCGACGTCGGTCGTCTCGCTTGCGTTAGCAGGTTTTGTTTCTGAGGCTTTTGTTTCACCAGATTTTAATATGTTGATGTTTCTTAATTATCTCTAGCTTATAAATCTCAGTTCACGATCTTTTAGATTTCTCATTGATTAATTTGTCTATTTCGCCAAGACCAGAGCGAGTCTTGTCATCTGTTCAGATAGCTTATAAAATCTTAATTTTCAATAACCTAGTCTCATGTTGTGTAGTTTGTTTATAAGAGAACATTTGAATTTAGGGTAACGTGTCTTTTAACGGTCAAATTTTCTTGATATTTTTAAGGTTACTTCATTAGTTAATGTTTCCCTACTACTTTATGGAACAGAGTTTCGAATGGGCTTAAACTGAAATTTTCTTTTAAGATTATTTGTTCTTTTAGATTATTTATTTTTTGAACTTTTGTCTTCAATACACAGTGTGATGTATATATTTTGCAATGAAGAGCCACTATGGATGCGTCTATGCCTTGAGAAAGCGAGTGGTCAACTTCAGTACAAAGGCTCTTGGAAGAAAACAGCATTGTATTTGTATGTCTCCTAAATCATGTTACTAATGCTTAATTTCATTTTTGTTTGTTTGATAGTTTAACACCATAATTTGTTACTGTGTTTCGGAATGCAGAGAGAATCTGCCAATTGAATATGAAGATTACAGAAGGCCGTTGCATTTTGATGGTAAAAGTTCTGATTCCATAGCTATATAGCTATTAATTTGATAAATATTGCTTGTATAGGCTCCTCTACAGGGATATTTATAAGATTTTCTTCATATTTTGTGTTCATAGAATGACTACATTTACATGTTCTTAGCTATGTTAAGTTATTGGACATTACCTTTTTGCAGGATTCTATTCTCCATTCTTATACAAAAGATATTATAGGTGCCATACCATATTGGATGACTTCTCTTTTGATAATCAACGTGTGAAAAGAAAGAAAATCATCACTCGAGAGGAGTTTGATTGTGAATGTGCTGAAGAACCGGTATGCTGTGATTTATTAATTTTAGATTCAATGAGTAACTTGATGCTGAGATATGGGAAACAACACACTTACTTTCACTGTAACACATGATGGCCCTTCAGTGAAAAAATCTTTATAACTAGCAACAACAATACAAATTCAACCTTTTCTTGTGTTATCACTTCCATTTCCCTTCAGAGTATAGTTGAATACTATTCATGTAGTTTACTTTAGTTGATCTGTTAATATCATTTTTTATTTACGTAATTTATTTCTAAGTGCTTTGAATCAATTGAAGTATTGTTCACCTTGAAATGAATCAAAATTGGCATGGAGTTGGTCAATGATGCAAAAACATGTTCTTGTTTTGCATGCCTATTTAATTACTATCAATATATATTGATTGATCATGAGCCAAAATATGGTTCGAGCCCTGATATGTCTTGAACTTATTGCCACTGTGTATTCCACCATTTCTGATTATTTATTATTTGGGAGGTTTTACTGATAGTTATAACATGCTATAGTCCCAAAAACATACATAAGTTACAAGTAAACAATTAAAGAAAACAATACCTGATCATATTTTTCCTTTTATATACAAAAAGAAGGAAAGAGGTTCCTGGTGTTTTTCTTTGGCATTTTATGTAACATATAAGAAATTTGAATAGATAATTATCTGATTTGTTTTGCTCATGGGTTCAAACTGCATACCAGGTTTTGCTTAATGGATTGGCAGATACTTGGCCTGCAAAGACCACGTGGACAGTGGACCAGCTATTGCTGAGACATGGGGATACAGCTTTTAAGATTTCTCAAAGGAGTGTTCGAAGTATCTCAATGAAACTTAAGGATTATGTCTCATACATCAATATTCAGCATGATGAAGATCCCTTATATGTGTTTGACTACAAGGTGCTTGTGATTTTAGTAATATTCATGCTATGTATTGTTTTCAGTTGAGAATCTGATTCAACTTCCTACATTTGCAGTTTGGGGAATCTGCACCAGGATTGTTGAAGGATTACAGTGTGCCTCATCTATTTCAAGAAGACTTATTTGATGTTTTAGATGGAAACCAGCGACCTTCATACAGATGGCTTATTATTGGGCCGGAGAGGTCTGGTGCTTCGTGGCATGTTGATCCAGCACTTACCAGTGCCTGGAATACTTTATTGTCTGGCCGGAAAAGGTAAATCATAGACTCTTAAATAGTTTTTATCTGGGTGGTGGTTCTACCCTGCTGAATAGTGATTTCTAACCTGTCGCGATATATGAAATTGTATTTGCATCACTAAATGCATGTGTTGCATGTTCTATTTTGCGGGCTGTGTTCCTGCTCTCAGTATCATTGCTTAACACCTGGTAGTCTTAACTTTTAACAATGAATTTGTCCCTTCTAAAAAGGCACTAATACCACCTGCTTTTGATGAGAAAGAAGGTATCACTTGAAATTTCAACTTATTGCTATGCAATTGCATCTGAAACTAAGTAAATATGATTAATTCTGGAGAAAATATGCATAGCTTCTTATTTTTAGAGTTGTATAATATTTTGTCTTATGGTTGTATCAGAAATGAACATACTGCATACTTCAGGATGCTTTAAAATGAATATTAAATGTGAAAAGGAAAACTGTTATGAGCAATAGGTATTGTGGTGAAACCTCTGTTGGATCCTTCTTCAGAATGTGCTTTCAAACATTCATCATGCACTTACTAGAGCTTTATTACTTCATCCTTTCCACTTTTTGGGTCGACTGGACATGGTGTTCATGTTTTTAGAATTTCTTGAGTTTAACAGAGCATCTTATGCCTGAAGCATAGAGATTACACTGCCTAGCAGATGTGGACAACATACTCAATGTCTGGAATAACTCTTAACCAGGTTATCAGATGTTCCACTTATTCATTTAAATACTAACCATAGTGGTGCATTAATGGTTGTCTACAGTAAGTGAATGAATATTGTATTAAGATTGGTCAATAACTTTTGTACTTTGTAGATTGCTTTGGTTTGATTGAAATAGCTGATGTCAGGAGACACTGTTTCCTTTGTCTTTGAACAGATGGGCATTATATCCTCCTGGGCAAGTACCTCTAGGTGTTATGGTACATGTAAATGAAGAAGACGGAGATGTTCATATCGAGACTCCATCATCCCTGCAGGTATTTAATGCAGATTTCATTTCCCACTAGTATTAATCCAATTTACCTTTATTGATTCTCATTTTTTGTATGTAAAGTGGTGGCTGGACTTCTACCCACTTCTTGCTGATAATGACAGACCAATTGAGTGTACCCAGCTACCTGGGGAGACAATTGTTGTTCCAAGTGGATGGTGGCACTGTGTCCTGAATTTGGAAACAAGTGTTGCTGTTACCCAGAATTTTGTTGATTCCAAGAACTTCAATTTTGTCTGTTTGGATTTGGCTCCTGGTTATCGTCATAAAGGAGTTTGCCGTGCTGGATTGCTTGCCCTCGACGAAGGCAGTCTTGAGGATGTTGTAAGGAATAAAGTTCATGATGATTGTGATTTGAGTTACCCTGACCTGACAAGGAAAGAGAAGAGGGTCAGAGTTAATGGATCTGAAGAGGATCAAGATTATGAAGAAGCTGCTAATGGCATATCTAAAAGCTATAATTTGTGGAAACAAGGATTTTCTTACAATATAAATTTCTTGGAAATACTTTTGGATGAAGAGAGAGACCACTATAATTTTCCATGGAGCCCAGGCAGTTGCATAGGACAGCGAGAAATGAGACAATGGTTATCTAAACTTTGGGTTAGAAGACCAGAAATGAGAGAGCTAATATGGAAGGTATGACCTGTTCTTCAGTTCTTGTCAAGTTAGGCAGTTGATATATTGAATGATGAAACATTTTTCAATTTTTTTTTGTTTGGATGATGAATGAAATAAATTTATTGAGCAAAATGCACACATTACTGCTAGATTCTCCTTCTGCTACCCCCTCCTCCCAAGACTCACATGATCACTAAAATCTCTTGATTTATTAGAAAACTAAGGTTTTTCTAGCCATGGGTATTTGGCAACAATATCAATTTACCTGCATATCCATTTCACATTAGAAACCTTAATGATCACATTCTTTAAAAGTGAACTTGATGATCCAGCTCACCTTATTGGTCACCTTGGTCAAGAGTAAAATAATGAATACTTGTGACTAGATTTATTCTATAGAGTTAAACAATAAAAGAGAAACTCTTGAAGAAGGTTTCTTAGGAGGTCAGTTGTTTAGAGGTATGATCAGTTATTAAAACATTGCTATGGAAAGTGCTTTTGAAGGGCAACTCTCAAGGCCTTACTTGTATCCTGTGATCATAATGCTGAGCGGGTTATTTGCATTAGTAAGTCCTTCTCATGGCTAGCTTGTTTCTTTTTTCCTCTTATGTTTTCCTTTGTGGTGAAATTTAATCAGTTAGTTATTTTATGCATTTACCTCTCATGCTCTTTCTTTTCTAACTCATGGTCTGAATTGTTTCAGGGTGCCTGTCTTGCTCTAAATGCTGGCAAGTGGTTGGAGCGCCTTGAAGAAATTTCTAATTTCCACAAATTACCTGCTCTATCTGCTGAAGAGAGGCTTCCTGTTGGCAGTGGTAGCAATCCTGTAGGTTTATGATTTTTATTACAATTTGTGTTTTTCATAATTTTTTTTGTTCCATTTCTTTGTCAAGTCTGCCACTTTATATTACTCTTTCACATCGTAAAATAAATAAATTTTTAACTTCTTGAAATGTGAGAGGAACTTGGTCTTGGGAATGAATGTAAGGACATGCTAGATGATAAGGAAACCCAGAAGTTCAGTAGGCCTTTTTGGAGGGGGATGCTAGTTTAGTGGTGTGCTTTTGAGAGATATAATTGTGGAGGCTGGTTGAATTTAAATTTTGGGGAAGAATGGCAAGGTTGGATCATAACTTTTGCTTATAGATTTGTTGTTTTCACTATATTTAGTTTTGCGTGGGTTTGTTTGCAAAGAATACTTGCATCATGGTGGGAGATGGATTTTCTTTTTTCTTGGTTTCGTTTTTTGGTTGTTGTGGGGATATGTGCTTGAAAGGAGTTTCTTCCTGACTGATTGTACATGGCTCCTACTGAAATTTGCAATGGAAGATAAGGTGGCAGCTTTTAAGTGGATAGAAGATTGGGGTGTGCAGTTTATAGAGTTGGTGATGAAGCAATGTCCATACCCAAGTGGCATGCACAATGGTGATGCAACTTCAAAGCAGGAAATTTAAGGTGCATATGTGCAATGCTGATAGAAAAGGATGCATAATCTATTCTTACATGGAATGGTAGATGGAGATCTTTAGTCAATGGTTTCCTCATCCTCTGAGATGTAAATTGTAATAGGTAGTGCCAAGTGGTGAAATATTGACCATTTTAACGTGGACATGAGAGGAGCTTTATAGAGAATGGTACCCTTGTGTTTAATGAGGTGTATTTAGTGGAAGAGAGATTTTTATGGCATCTGGGGGACAGGAAAGTACAGCATGAGACCTAAAGCTGACCTCTTGGAAGTTGTCATCTTTATGGATGTTATCTTCCTGGGCCTTTGATAATCAAGGCTTTTCTATTATTTATTAATTATTGATTTTCTAAACTTTTGTGCTTCATTTAATTTGTTCCTCCCTCCTTTTTCCCTTTCTTTTTGTTTGTTTTTCCTTCTCTTGTGTGCTTCCCACTGTACAAAGAATAAATGAGGGTGTAGGTGTGAGCCATCTGTTTTCTAGAGATGCAAGTGGTCAAAGTTATGTAGCAGGGCACAGTAAGGCTCATCACTTGAGTCACTCCAAAATGAATGAGAGGTGATGTTAAGATCGTCTAACCATCAACAAAACATGGCAGATCCTAGCAGTTTTAAAACTGACTGTTTTTGGCTCAACTGTATCATATAGTTTTACGGTCAAGTAATGAGGCACGCTGCTAAAGAACCTGACTTGTGACATTTGGCTATTGGAGTAAAAAATATACAAATTTAACTTCTAAAACAATAGATTTATTTCATTACATTAAGTCTTATTGTATCTAATCAACTGTTCTAATCTTGCTTTAACAGGTTTATCTCATGGCTGACTGTGTGGTCAAAATTTTTGTTGAAGGAGGGTTGGAATCTTCAATTTATGGTTTGGGGACTGAGGTCTGGTTTCAATTTTATTTCTTATCTCATACATGTTTTTAGACCTTGTGCTGAGTAACAATTTCTCCTAAAAGTTTAAGCCAATAATGAAAGGCCTAATGATAGTATGTTAACTCTTAACATGCTCGCTCAACTGCATAGCCAAATATGATTAGCAAGCTTATTGTTTTAATTTCAAACTTGCATGAATCTGATTCTGAACAAAGACAAGCTTGTCACATGGATCAAAACAGCAAAGGCCAACTTGCATTGTTACAATTTAATTAATAGAGTGATGGTGTTTCAAGATTTGAAGACTACAATTGATCATATCAGATTTTGATAACAGGTTGTGTAGCCTCTAACTCCAAGAACTTAAACTCAAGTTTGTAATTTTCCCTTTGTTTTTGCAGCTTGAGTTTTATAGTTTACTGGATAAAGTCGACTCCCCTCTGAAAAATTACATTCCTGATGTTTTGGCTAGTGGTATTCTTTATTTTGAAGATGGATCATATAGAATTGTGCCTTGGGATGGTAAAGGAGTGCCTGATGTGATTGATAAGTGCAATCTGGTTTTGTGGAAGTGCAAACAAGATGATTTTCCTTTTGGCATAAGGAGCAAAAAATTGTTTGAATATAGAACGGTGGGGATGTCTGTATCTGAGTCAAGTGCTTCAAAGCGATGCACCAAGATATGGCCTTATATTATAACAAAACGATGTAAAGGGAAAATGTTTGCCCAACTGTAAGTTATCTTAACGTAATAGTTTTTTGTTATAGTTCTGATGCAACTCAGTTTTTCAATTCATTGATATTGTAGGTATAGCATCAGTGAACCTTCGTGTATCAAATCCATTTTCGTTCATTTTGCAGAAGAGATACACTCTCGAGGGAAGATGTGCTAAACTTAGCTTCCTTTTTAGGGGAGCAGCTGCGTCACCTTCATCTCTTGAATTATCCACCTTTTGATGAATCATTCTTGTCAGATGTTAAACTGAAAACAGAACAACCCTTTAATAACAGTCTTATGGAGGATGTTCTGGGTACATCAAGTATTCCAGAAGAATGGAAAATCTTCATTGGAACTCTAGCTAGGAAGAAGAAGGGTGTTGCTAGCCGCTTGACTGCTTGGTATGCTGATCTCTTTATTCCTGTTTTAAATGCTGAGACCACTATCTGTGTTTAGAGTTTGAAGATTGACTTGAGCCTCTTTCTTAATGCTGCAACAAAGATTTTTGCATTTGCATGGTTAGTTATTCGTGAAATGTTTTAGTTATGGTGTCCATTGGTCCTGCTGAATATGTACGCCCAGTCCTCGAAGGCCGGCAGGAGATTCGGTAGAACGGCTCATGCTCATTTGCTCCGCATATTCCTCTCTTTTTTTTAATATTCTTTTAATCAAAAACACACACAAGTTTCTGGATTAAGATGGTAGTGGGTGGTCAGCATGGAAACTCCTGATTTTGGGACTTGCATCTATGTTTATGTGTGAATTCACTATTTTTATTATTACAATTGTTTATGTGTACTCGTGTAGAAAGATATAGATTTCAGAACAAAGATGAAGATAACTAGCTGGTGACTTTCACATGCCTTCTGAGGGAAAAAGTACCACACTCTTATAGGTTTACAAACAGGTTTAGGAAACTGGCAGACACTATTTGTGATTATTGGATGTTCTTTCCTGGTTTTTGGTTTCTTAGGTGGATGAGTCTAGAAATGGATCTGCTGATTAATAGGTCAAAGAGTTGACTTTTGATTGATGGTGGGATTTGGTAAACAAATTGTTATGAAGCTCATGAATCTGGTCCAATGAAATTGTGTCTGTGTAGCATGCAGAAATGGTTACTTCAACCGAATAATTTTTATTTTATTTCTCTCTTCTGCCATGAAGAGTGGATTAATGATATAATTTTGTTTTTTGATGAAGAACATACCTGCTGATTTTTTTAATGTGAAAATGAATATGATGAATCTTGCTTCTAATTCTTTTTTCACTCCTTCCTGGAGAGTGCCTGTGCTATTATTGATGGATACTTTACCCTTTTGACCTCAGTTATATATCTGAGCTGTTTAATTTGATTTTTGTGTAATTGATCATTTATTGGATTAAGTGTTTCTGTTATTACTGATGTGAATATAGGAGCTTCATGTTTTATCTATCTAAAACTGACCAAAGGATTCAATGTGACATCTCTGAGATGCTTTAAGTTGCAATTTACAGGGGTGATCCTATTCCTAAAACATTGATTGAGCAAGTTGATGAATACATCCCAGATGATTTCACGAAGTTGCTAGACGTATACAAGGTTTCATTCATTTCTTGCTCTGCTGTGTCTCTATAGTGATCTTTTGTTTCTGGGTTAAGATGCTTCATGGACGAACCTCTATTAAGAAATGCATTAGTACTTTTTCACTATTAGTAGGATCTCATTTTCATGTGATTTGGATTTCAGGATGAGAATGGACTGAATAAAGTTTGCAAACCTTGCACCTGGATACACTCAGATATCATGGATGACAATATACACATGGAACCATGCTTGAATGAAAATGCTGCAAATGCTGGCGAAAGGGATAATGATTCCACTAATGGTGGTAGTGTCAGTGGAGAAGAAAAGTCGTGGCATCCTAGCCACATTCTTGATTTTAGTGATCTCTCTGTGGGTTAGTGCTTTTTGATTAATTCAACTTTTATTTCATGTTCTACGTATTCAGTTCCTATAGACATTCACCTGTTTCTGTCAATGCAAATTTCAGTTTATCAACATTTTCTGGATTAAATAACATTTTCCTAAAATGAAAAGAAGAAAAATGAAGATCTAAAGCAGTAGCTACCCATCTGCTGAGAGGCCAAGATACAGAGACTCGTGGAAGGATACCACACATCAAACTACCAGAATATAAACAATAGCTTGCATATTCAAACTAAGGTTGCAAATGACAACAACTAGCAGATTAGAAGCTGTATTCCATCATAGATCCTTCATGCCTTCGGATATTTTGGACTTTATTTGACTAGAAGCTATATTCCATCTTTGCAAATCATAGATCCTTCATGCCTTCAGTTATTTTTAAACTTTATTTAACCTATATAATTCTGTACCTAAAATCTGCTTAGTTTGACACGAAAATCCAGATTTCTCTCTGTACAACATCATGATGATTCTCATCTTTTATGTCCCACCTGAAGCAGTACTGAAATTCATGTAGAAATGTTCTGAACCTAAACCCTAAGGCCTTGTGGGATAACCAGTTTTCCTGGCCAATGAATGTTTCTTGTATGTGGAACTGGGTTGTATGCTTGTAGCCAAGTTGATGTTCTATTATTACTCACTGCAAAAATAATCATTTTAGGTGAACCAAAAAGAAGAAAACTGAGGTTTTGTATACAATTAAAACAACTTTATGTTATTACATCATCGAATTGAGTTGTATCTTTTCTGCAGGTGATCCCATTTATGACTTGATCCCAATATATTTAGATGCCTTTAGAGGTGACTCTTGTCTCTTTAAGCAATTTTTAGAAAGCTATAAGCTTCCTTTAGTGAGAAGAATGCCACAGCATGAACCAGGAGGCAGCAAGTTTGCTCGACTTTCATACCATGCCATGTAAGTAACAGCCTAATTTATTTATTTTTTTCTGTTTTTGGGATGTCTTGTTTACTTCTTCTCATCATTATTAGCTGATCTACAGTTGCTGATTTATCATGGATGAGTATAGTACTGACAACACTACAAGTATTGAGTATTCAAGTAAAGTTAATTATATTAGAAAATCACTATGCAATTAATACAATTTTTTTAGACCATTGTCAGAAAATAGATATACTATCAACAGTAGTGCCACGAAAATATTTGAAGTCCTCAGTTTTATGACCTTTGAAATGGGTGTGTTGCTAAAAGGTTTGGTACTACATTCCTCCTAGAGGAAAAAAAAATCCATCCTATGTTGTCTTAGATAATGTAACCATAGTGTAGGTCCATGAGCACATATAGGCTTATAAATACTTATGCGAAAGTGCTCCTCAAGGGTGCTTGGGGGAGAGGTTTAGCATGCATCATGGCTAAGGATCATGAGACTTCTGAACTGTTACAGTGCTATATTGGTGAAAAAGCCAACATATTGAGTTGTTAAATCCTGTAGTGGCTTCATATGGGTGTTTGTGCCTATGATAGATGCCAACTTGCATAATTTGAGTCTAACTCTCATTTTGGACCACAACCAAGAGAAGAGCTGGCCTTTGGACAAATGATTTTCGTCCGCGATTAGAGTCTGATCTAAATTTCTGATTTCATATTGAAGTTGCCAGTTTTTATATTTATTTATTGTGAAATTCTCATTTGTAACAAGAAATTTACATTTTGGACAATTCTCTTCTTTTGCCCATTTCAAGGGTGGTAATGGGATAGTTTGTTAATTGGGTCAAAATAGCATCTTTAGAACTCCTGCTCAATTTGATAAATGCAAGTAGGTCTTCAACAATGAATCTCAGAAAATTAATGTGTAGTCCATTATATGTGAGTTCATAAATTTAATCGTCTGTCCATCTTCTCATTTTACATCATCTCGATAAACAATATTCTTCACGTGCCAGATTTTAGATTAAGCATAATGGTGAAGTAAATTCTTTTGGATGGTTTCATCGCTGCAGGTGCTACTGTATTTTACATGAAGAGAACGTATTGGGAGCTGTCTTTGGTATTTGGAAAGATCTGAGAACGGCCAAGTCATGGGAAGAAGTTGAGCTGGCGGTATGGGGAGAACTCAATAATTACAAGGGTTTCTCGTGATGATCTTTGCATTTTTCATTTTTGTGCGTCCTTAAATTGTGCATATAATGTTGCATTTTTAACTTATAAACATCCCTGATCTTTCTCTTCAATGATTTGACTAGCAATAAGCCTCCTACTTTATACAGAAAACTTTATAGTAACGTAGGAACAGTTTACGGGTAATAATTTTCCATTTTTAGCAGGTAGAAAGTGTTGGATTATTTTAGTTACGCTTTCAACAGAAAACTTATGGTGCAGTTAGGAGCACCCAAAAGCTTGTTGAATTGGTTGGATCGGCAGAGCTTTAGTGCTACGATATATATTATTTGAGAAACCCAGTAATTTTGATTTTCAAATTCAAGTAGGTTAGAGGCCATCTTTCTTTCTCATGGTAGGATCATTCCTTCTCCTGTCCAATAGTTAGAGGCTATGAAGGGCTATTGATTGGCAAATTGCAACAACAATTGTTGATTTAAATCTTCACCACACATTTAACCGAGTATTACATCGACTGCAAGTTGAGACGGGCCCTAAATTTTATGAAGTTCTAAAAAACTTCGAAGGCACAATATCAAAATTTTCGCATTGATGCAGCAAATCGCGCGGTTGGTGTAGCAATTCAGGCAGCAAATCAACATTCAGTTTTCATCGTGGTTGCAATTTTTATAGTTAAGGTTTGTTTGCTTTGTTTAATTCCAGTATCTTACAAAGAGGTAGTAAGATGCACGTTTTAATTCATTCTAGAACAATACGAGTTATTTGTTAAATTCTCTTTGGGAGCGTCACTAGTCTTCTTAATTCTTGAGAAGGCAGGCTACAATGATATCTAGCAAACATTCCATTTCCGCTGCATCAAGTGGTCACATCTTTCTTCTGTGTCAGACGGAGCTTTCCTGAGCCACTTATCCACAAACAAACCTCCCACTCATGAACACTGTATTCACTATCTTTACAAGCCACTGCCAACCTAAACACTATAACCATACTGTTAGGATGTTGGGAATTCATTTTCTTAAAGTAAATTTATAAATAATTATTAGATAAATAGGACAATAAGAGATTTAGTCTTTTATAATAATTATGCAATTTTATTATTTAATAATCAAAATAATAAAGATAAAAACAAATAATATATAAATTTATGCAAAAAAAATCTTAATTTAATTAGTGATAACACACGAGTAAAGAATTTTACTATGAAAATGAGATTGCAACTCTCTAAATGCAAGAATAGAATAATACTAAAACTGTTAGAAGAACGCACCCGAATGAAGTTATAATTGGAAATATGGGAAGCACTTTTCACTTGGATTTGCTTAATATTCCGGGTGGATGATTTTGGATTGTATGGGATTAAGAATGGATTGCTGTGGTATTCCTGCGCGAGAAATTCACTTCAGAGAAGGGCATGGCCATGGCGATGTGGCTGAGGGGATTTGCATCTTTCATCTACGGCAAATATAATCTAAGCTATAAGAAGTCAGTAGCCAAAAACGAAACAGATGACGAAGCAATTTGACTCAAGAAATTTTCATGAGTCTAATACTGAACAAACCCATATCAGATTTGCTTGCTTATTTTAGATTATGTTTATCCTATCAGATGCACTGCATTGGTTAATATCTCCAGGGTTCATTAACGTGTGCTAGTCACTTCTTGGTTCAATGTGCTACTAAAGGCAAAACAGTTCACTTCCCATAGCCATTTTATAATATGTTCTATATATTTGTTTCGTAAATATCAAAAGGATAAAGAGATAAAGCCACCACAGTTATATACAAAACTTGGTAGTTACATTCTTTGCTGTCCAAAAATCCTAATTTTGTCACCACTAGCCCGGAGTTTCAGATTGGTTGTTGAAACTTTTGATCCAAAGAGACTGGCATTTACAAGGACACCCATGAGATCTTTGCTTATGTTCTCAAGTCATTCGGTGGATTGATGGTTGGAGCTGAACCTGCTGCAAGAAATATGAGTTGAACCAGAAACAAGGTAGGACTTCTGGTAAATTAAAGTACTGCAGCTTGACTGCAGGGAATTACCAAAATGAGAATTTTTCTGATGAGCGCGAAATTCAGTGAAAATTAGCATTCTGGTGAAAGGAATTATCTTACGACAGCTGGGTTTTGTTGTTCTGAATTCAATAGCGGTTAATTTTCATGTAATTTATGGCCAAGACATTTTAGCTTTCTTCAACGAATGGCTCTTGCCTGGCTGCAAGTATAGTTTGTTTTCCCAGGAATCACCGAGTATCGGAAAAGTAAAATCTTCCAGAAGCCCTTTTTATATGTGTTATTTTGAGGAATCGTTAGAAAAACATCTATGGCGTCGAAGAACGATGCTCTTTCATACATGTCATGTTGATGAGATTCCTGATGTTCTTAATCTTTTATACCTTTATAATAGAACAGTCTTCTCCTTCAAGCTGTCGCTAGCATTACTACGAATGGAATATTTCTTCTTGGTAGAATACCAATAATGATGTCGAATAAATGGTAAGTACGAATCTTCTATTTAACAGTGAAAAAGGGAACTGATTCTAAAAGTGTCTGTGGTGGTGTCTGAACAATATTGTAGACGTAGGCACATTTTGATCACAACGGGCTGACGAAATCACCACCTGTCTCGATATCTTCAAGATCTGCGTCATCTAAGTCATCAAGATCCATGCCACTTCCAAGTAAATGCCCCCCCAATTCTGGAGGTCAATAAATTATAGACAGAACTTCTTCAAGGCTTTGGGATCGGTTATTTAAACTAACATGGCTCTATGGGCAAGTTTCTTAACAACCATGGGTGGTTTTTGATCTCTGGAATAGTTATTCTCTGCAAAGGGGCGGGAAGGAATAGTCATAAGAATTCAACCTAAATGCATATAATCGCCAAATGCAGTAACTAATATGGGGTATGCTGAACCAGAACCAAACAATAGACAACCTACACTCGCTCAATCTAATCCAAAGATACATCTATATTTCACACCCTGGCTCCAACAACTGAAATGCTTAAATTATTTAGGGAGTGAGTAAAATTAATATATCAGACAGATAATTTTACAACATTTTCATACAACTAATATGACACTGCTTAATACCCCTCCAATCCTTCCCCATACAAATTGTAACTATTAAGCTCGGAATCTTCTGAATTTAAAACATTTTCACAAAAGCTAAATTATCTTTTCTGGGTTTGCCTCAATTATCAGAGAAAGCAGATGTTTACACTCCATGGAAACTCGAACATAATCTGGAAACGATTAGTGGATGCTGAGTATTCGCTGCCATGAGCAATAAGATATTAGTAAAGCTCTAAACAAAATCAAAGGAGAGCTCAATAGAACAATGACCAGTCTATGCAAATACTAACACCAATTGTCTTTCTGAAGTTTCTTGGATCTTCATGATCTTCAAAGGGATATGCCCCAACTTGCATCGCATATAAGGTGACACCACAAGACCAAACATCTGCAATCTATAGTTCTAGAGGGTTAGACATGGAAAAATCTTTCACAAATTTTAATGAAACAAAGAAAAGAAAGAAAATTATAAAAAAAAATTACCTTCCCATCGTATTCCCTTTTAGAAAGGACTTAAGGGGCAATGTATACTGGGGTTCCTACTGTAGATTTTGGTTGAGAATGAAACACATGCTATGATATAAAACAAGAATAATTAGTGAATAAAGATTACCAATATTGATGGCTTGGTGTTGTTCTTTAGCATCAGTAAGTATAATTACCTTCGAGTACCCAAAATCACAAATCTTAACGCGTGGAGCAGTGCTGCCTTCCAAGTGTGTATTTTCAAGCTTGAGATCTCTACGGTAAATTCGCTGTGCATAGATTTCTTTAAGCCAGACACTACAATACTAAAGAAAAAATGACAACTTTATAAAGCAGGATCAAAGCTAGTACCGTAGAATGGCAGAGTAACTGACTCCTGATATCAGTTGCTGGAAGAAAAACCTTGCCTGATGCAAAAACAAATAAGACAAACCGTATCAATTGAACTCTAGTGATTAATATAATCTTTACGTAATATATAATAAAAAATACTCTTTTCCAGTGCCACATAACTCGAAATTAGAGTGATTATCTCGTTCAGTGGAACATCCACAAAGCTACATATTCTACGAAGGAAATGTTTCACACGAATTGTTCTCCCTTCATTTTACCACATCCTAACTAAATCTGCCAGCATTGCATATCCTCTCAAACACTTCCCCTCCTGCAGCGTATTCCATGACAATCGTTAGTGGGTAGGGGACAGCAGGACCTGCAAGGAGTAGCCTTCAAATCAAATATAGAAACCTGTTCCAGAAATGCAATGCACGGAGTAATTACTGTTTTGCTATTAAACTAATAGAGATTGAGAAAACAACGAAAATTTACAATGACTCGTCCAAATTTCATCATTGAGGTCTACACACTGCATGTGACTCCAGCTTACCTCCCCAACCCCATTAAAATGGTTTTCATTTCCTTACCAGCACCAAATGTGAAAATATATTCAGGTTGGACTATTCAGCGAAGCATGAAGGTAAGTTATCCACTAATTCAACTCTGAAACCTCAAAAGAATTGATCTATGGTGTTCTAGTAACAACAAGCGCTTCAGGCAATTCTTTTTCCTCCAGCGCCGCAGAACCTGAGCCAAAAGATCAACATTAACAGTTTTTGATTTGGAATTAACGTGACAAGAAAACAAATGAATTGATTATTGATCATTATTTACCAGGAAGAGAAGGAATGAGGAAATCCGAGATATAACTAGTAGGTCTTCCAAGCTTTTCAGAGAAAGTACGTCCAGGATAGCACAAGGAGTCAAGGCTGGAAAGAATGAATGTATCCGCCGCTTGTCGGAAACAGGACAGAGTTATCGCATGGTGCATTGAAGACGCCGTCCATCATCGTGCCCGCTACTCCATCTGTACTTGTCCATGTTAATAATACATGCAATAATCACTTGAATTAGGTATCAACATCATGATACCTGTCAAAAAGAAATATTCCAACACCAATTAAACCAAAAACCTCAGGATAAGAATGCAAGGGAGACAAAAAGGAAGTGAGTGAGATTTTTTATTTTTGAGAGTTTCTCTCTCTAAAATAAAAATACAGATAATTAACCTGATTATCAGAGGATTAATATTCATAAATCTGTCAGGGACTTCTTCTAGATGCTAAACTGTAGGGATCCTAATGATAGTATTCAAAAGAAATTATGAGTGTCCAAGTGGGAATGTAAAATGAACCGAGCCGAGTCCATCTAACTTTCAAAATTCAAATTTAAAGTAAAATCAAATAATAAAAAACAAAAAAGACCACCTTATCTTGCTTGCTTTTTCCTAGTGCTCAACCAAAATCCCCGTGTTTGCCAGCTCGTTTTTAGTCCTTCTACCCGGACATCCAACGGCCCACATTCCATCTACCAATTTCTCTCCCTTCCCCAACGCAATCATCGCCTCCCCGAATTAATCCCTCTCCCCTCCCTCTCACATTTCAAAACAAACTCCCTTTCTCCTTCTCCAGATCTAGTAATACTCTTCCTATTTTCATTTCCTCAAACCACCACCGCAATCGCCTAAAACGACAATGGCTGCTGCAGTCGCACCGTCGCCACGCGAGGAGAACGTTTACATGGCCAAGCTTGCTGAGCAAGCCGAGCGCTATGAGGAGATGGTTGAGTTCATGGAGAAAGTCTCTGCCTCTGTCGAGAATAGCGAAGAGCTAACCGTTGAGGAGCGTAACCTCCTCTCCGTCGCTTACAAGAACGTGATCGGCGCGCGCCGAGCCTCCTGGCGTATCATATCCTCAATCGAGCAGAAGGAAGAGAGCCGCGGCAACGAGGACCACGTCTCCACGATCCGAGATTACCGCTCCAAGATCGAAAACGAGCTTTCCTCGATCTGCGACGGGATCTTGAAACTACTCGACTCGCGCCTTATTCCTTCTGCTTCGACTGGCGACTCCAAGGTTTTCTATTTGAAGATGAAGGGAGATTATCATAGGTACTTGGCTGAGTTCAAGACCGGAGCTGAGCGCAAGGTGGCCGCCGAGAGTACCCTCACTGCTTACAAATCCGCTCAGGTAATGATCTCTTTCCTTTTTTTTCGTTGTTAGTTTATCTGAATTTACATCTCAAATTGCTCTAGGGCGTGTAGTATTAATTTATGTTTCATTTGCGTAGATTTTCTGCGTAATTTTGTAGATTAACATTATTTTCTTGCGCATGTTTGGTCATATTTTGATGTAATAACTACTTTGTTGCTGTTTAGTTTGCCCTAATTTAATGTGAAATTTAATTATGCTTTCATGATTTTGCTTTTCTATGATATATTTGTGTTGTTCATTGCAGGACATTGCGACTGCAGAACTAGCTCCTACTCATCCCATCCGCCTAGGACTGGCTCTAAACTTCTCCGTATTTTACTATGAGATTCTTAACTCTCCTGATCGCGCTTGCAGTCTGGCCAAACAGGTTAGTCAGCGGGAATTGAGCCCCATTCGTTCATAGTTTTGCATTATTCAATTGGTGGCTGCATAACATGGATTTACATTCTGGTACAATTATAAGATTTTAGTTGAGGTTCCCTAGCAATTTTCGGATGCAATGCTCAAATTACTTTAAAAACAAGAGGAAATGTCATAGTTGTTATAGGCACGCCAGGCTCAAGCCTTTGCACCTTAAGACTCAAAAGGTGGGCAATCTATATCAGGTGTAGACCTTAAATCACAAACGCAAGGTGCCTATATCAGGTGTACACCTTAATTCACAAACGCAAGGCGCAAGAAACCGTGCTTCAGTGATGTCTATCTATTTTGTGTGTGTGTGTGTGTGTGTGTTTAATTTTTTAATGAACCACTAATAGAATGATACATATATTAATTTTTTTTTAAAAAAGATAAAATATTTTTGCTTCAAGTGCTAAGGCAAAGGAAAAAGAAAAGAGAAACACAAAAGCAACATCTTTTAATTTGAGGGTTAATACTCTTCTAATACTTTGAGATGAAGAAGAGGGTGATTTTGAGGAAGAGGAGTATAAAGAGGACACAAAAGAAGAAGAAGAAAGGCATTGGAAGTGAGGAAGAGGAGTATATTGATGAGGAAGAAGATGATGTTACTTTAGATGATAAGTAGTGCTTTATAGCTATTAAATAGAATATTTTCGTTTAGTTAAAATTTAGAATATGATTACACATTTTGATTTTTAAGATTTTTTATGGTTTTTATTTTTATTTTTTTACTAAAATGTTGAATATTTTATGTTATTAATGAGTAGTTGTCTTTTTGTATGTTATTGATATGAGGGGTCTTATATGTGATTAATTGTCTTATTTGATTTATTTTGTGCCTTACCTCTGTCGGGCGCATGCTTGGGCCTATCCTCCAAGACCCCTTGGCGCCTTGATGTGCCTTGCACCTTTAATAACTATGGGAAGTGTGTTTTCCCTTTTTGGATTGTCAATGAATACTCCCATAGTTCTTGGATTCTGCACTTTAAACTGTTTACCAAAATTGATATTCTTACTAACTAGCACATGTCCTCCACAAAGCAATTAAATAGCATGACTTATCCTTTTCTAATTGATAAGTTTTGATTATTATATTAATCAATTACTGTCTTGTGTTTTACTGCTGCAATTACTAGGCCTTTGATGAGGCCATTGCTGAATTGGATACCCTCGGCGAGGAGTCATACAAGGATAGCACTTTGATCATGCAACTTCTCCGTGACAACCTTACTTTGTGGACCTCTGACATGCAGGTATTGCATGCACTACTTGTTCAATGTATCCTCTCATTTTTGTATGTGTTTAACAAATGATATTCATATTGAAAAAATTCTGGTTTTGGATCAGGATGATGGAGCAGAGGACATTAAAGAAGCAACATCCAAGCCTGAAAGCGAACAACAGTGAGAATTTAGTTGGGATTGAACTTCTCCTCTGTGTTTTTATTGGGAGAAGATGTTTGCTGCTAGTTTCCCTGTTCTTGAATATTTAGGTATTCTTGTCTTTTTTATTGAATTGTCGATGTACTAAGTTTTTTTTTATAATTTTCTTCTTTAGTTCTGTGCTCCTGAGTGGTCCTTTTTATCTTTTTTCTTTCGCGTAGATATTGAATCTTATTCTAAGTTGCATCTGTTAACACCTTGTTTCCATTATTGCTTGGGTTAATGTTTACCTTGATGAAATTAAGGTTTGCATCGTCTTTATGTTCATTTATGATTGGTCTTCATAGCTGGTCGCTTGCCAACTTTTCTTATATGATTTCATCACTGTTGTGTTGCTCTGATTTTTAC
Source organism: Xylocarpus granatum (assembly GCA_019650275.1). Taxonomy (NCBI): domain Eukaryota; kingdom Viridiplantae; phylum Streptophyta; class Magnoliopsida; order Sapindales; family Meliaceae; genus Xylocarpus; species Xylocarpus granatum. The sequence goes on from BNST01000647.1 coordinate 132,045, forward strand.
TCTGTTTCTTGCAAGTGTCGTTGGAATTTTGTTGTAAAATGATTCTGATAGTGCATGAATATCTTTCTATTCGGGATAAGGAATTGAAATCCATTGTCATTACTGATTTCTTAGCTGTAGGCGATGTGGGAGTGGGACCATACACAGTTGCACGGATCTTTTAGACCGATTCTTCTTAAGCGGGGCATACGGATCTAGGTTAGCATGATTATTAGAATCTGGCCTTAAGGTGAACGATTGGCTTTGCCGTTTTGGCAAATTGCCTACAGATGATTTTTGTTTTCCCCATAACATTGAACGGTGCTCGATTATGCGTTTAGATTCTGCTAGTACGTTCCATGATGCCACAAATATTTTCTGAAATAAAGTGATGTAGGTCTTTTTTCTATTTTATGTGACCCTTCCTTCAAGATCCTCATGACTGGCGGCTAGTTCGTAATGAATTGAGAAATCTTTTATGTTATTCCTTGAAAAGGTTATCCGTCAATATAAAATATATCTAGTAACTTGGTGAGCCCTACATCAGTTCAAATATTCCATTTTCAATCAATCCCTGAGCTGGTTGGAGGCAGCATGAGCTCCTCGATGCAAAGAAAAGAGTTTGCTGTAAACAAGTTAAATGTCATCGTATACCAAGCTAGGTCAAAACCGTTGTTTATATTGGCTGTTATTTTTGACTACTGCACCAAAAATGAAAGATGAAGAGATAGCTACCGGACATACTATTGATACATGCTTCTACAACCAACCATTCAAACCCACTCTTCATTCATTAGGGACGTACACGTCTTTTTCGATTCGGTCTATTACCACCTGTACCCAACCAGAATGACCCATGAATTTTTTTTTAGTGGAAAAAAAAAGTCTTTATCAACCGTGCAGCTTATTATTATTATTACTTTTATTTTCCTTCAATTGAAGAAAGTGAGAGTAGAAATAGTCCATTTCAATTCACAGAGTTCTGAATCGCGCTGTAATGCGCAATTCTTTACCCAACTTTGGATCAATTCTTTATACTTAAAACACCGGAGGATATACTATGCTCGTTCCAAATGAAACAAGAACGATTATAAAAATAACAATGAATAAAACCCAAAGAACATCAGCATAAAGGATCTATAAATCTACTAGATCATAACTAAGAACACCTAATCTTGCAACAAACCTGAATAATCCAAATGGAATGCAATGCCATTCTTGTGAAAATTAACAGTTCCTACGTTTGGTTTGGTAAAACTGGTAACTCACCGACTAGTCTACCATAAATTGTTCCACAACTTGATATTATGATCTAACCAATTCCTATTTATTGTGGAGCAATATCATGTAATAAATCAGATTTCTACCTTGCCATTAGTTAAGAGGAAACACTTGCCAAATCACTTGGGCTTCATCTGGTACGGAACAATGCTTGCCAAATCTACATTTGCATCCCTCAAACAATTAAGTACTGCCCACAACTTATACCATATCTTTCTATACAAAGTTAAACCATTCAACTGAATAGTTCTCTACATAAGCTCAAAAATTGGGTCACAACTGTTACTACAAAGCATTTAGGAACTAAAAGAAGCTGCTATGCATAATATTAACAGCATATCAAACTTCTACAGCAACTCTGCCCTTCTAAGACTGCCACTGTTTATTTCCAATGGAGCAACTGCACAGAGAGAGTAACCCAGAAAGGTCACTACTTGTACGTCATCAAATTGTCAATCATGTAAATTGATAAAGGTCTGCTAACTCTCTTCTTCACTACTTCCCCAAAATGAAATCTAATCTAATGGACTTCCCACTGAAGTTGATCGAGAAATTTAGTTTTCCAAGCACATATCAAACTGTATTGGAAAACCCAAATGCAACAGTCACATGCCCAATCTTTTACCTGCATCACACCTGGCCTAACAAATTTAGTTAGCATACTTACAGTCATAAATCTTAAGCCCTAACCTTCAATGATGATGTAGCCTAACAAATTACAAAAGATGGATCAAATTTCGAAAGATGGATGGGAAGCAGAAAAAAGTGAACATATGCAGTACGATTTAAGATTTACAGCAGGTAGGAATATCAACTAATACAATTCTCCACCCAACAAGGAATAAATAATCATTCCACAGCTAAAAATAAAAAGCTCTAGTAGTATGTCAGATAGAAGACACTCAGAACTTCATACTGTCCACCCAATGAGGGCAAACTTCTAACCATCTTTTTAACTTGTCAACTAAGGCTCAACCAAAAGGTAATTTTCACAAAATTCACAAATTGCTCTCTCTCCATACTCTATCTTCGTAAGACTTCTCCCGAACAGCATTCACTTGGATGGATAACAGTACATGAAAAAGTTTTAGATTTTCAGATTCTTGTATGACCAAAGTTGCTACCATTGACCGGATATCCAAGACCTTGAAAATTGTACAGCACATCAACTCAATTCATTGCACCAAAATTTCTTTTTAGGATTTCGTAATTTTCCAAGTAAAAATCGATTATGATCATTGCAAATTGTTGGAAATCCGTGAATTTACAACTCCAAAAATCCATAATAAAAGCCTACAACTAACTCAGATTCCTCTACTTTGTAATTGCTGCCAAGTTTTATACACTGCCAGTAAAAATGAAATTAACATACAGGTACTAGCAAAAACAAGAACATCCCACATAATTTATAACAAAGCTAGAAAATTTTAAGGTTTTTTTTTGGTCTGTCACAAGTTTCTAATTTGACAGCAACATTTACATAGCAAACACTAACTAACCACTGCCAGACTATTTATGTTTTCAATCCAACAATTGAATACTAAATGACCCTAAACTCCCAAAATAAATGTACAAAACAAAAGGCAAGTTACCAAAACTACTCAAAACAACACCGTTCTATTTGTTTTTTTTTATTACCTCAAAGACCTCTCCATCTGGGGCTCAGCACCGGCACCGTTGGTGAAAGCGGAAAATTTAACTGACCAGATGTTGGCGAAAATAACAAAGTCGGAGAAAGTGAAGGGTACGGTGACCGCGGTGAACTTAAGCAACCGAACGGCAGCGGTGATGATGGAAATGGAGGCTGTGGTTGTCGTTGTGGCTGCGGCTGTGACTGCGGCGGTAGCATTTGTTGTTCCGACGTCGGTGGGGGAATTATTCCCTGCTGCTGAGATGTATCAGTTGAGTTGTTCCATCGGGGCGAAACTAAAGGAGCCAAAGGAGAGAATCCCGAGAATTGTGGCTTAGAATTCGGATCAGCGACTGACATCGAGTTCTGAAGGTACCGCATGTGGGCCGACACCGGAGACTCAGCGGCCGCGTGTACCGCCGGTAACGGCGGGAGTGGCGACAGAGGTGCATGTGGCCGTTGGATGAAATTGTTATTGTTGTTACCGATAGAGGCCGTGGTGGCGGTAACTGCAGGGTTTGGGGGTGGCATCGAAGGGACGGAGCAAGAAAGCATGGGAGGAGGACGGTTGCTAACATGCGCCAAGGGTGGAGGGCGAATACGCTGAAGACGAGTGCTCGGAGGCTTAGGTTGGTGCATAGATGGAGGAGCCGAGAACCGCTCGTGAGCCGGCGAACCGGTCAACTTCTGGACCACGTCTCGAAAATCGTTCCTGTTAATATTATAGACCGGCGGCTGATGGTGCTGCAGGTTCTGCTGAGGCGGTTGATTTTGATGGTCAAAAGACGGAGGTTTCTCGAGACCGGGATTGGTGGCGATAATAGTAGCAGGCGAGGGTTTGGAGATCTTTTGAGAAAGTTTGTTGAGTTGCTTGAGATAATGATGATGTCTACTGCTACTGGTGGTGATGGTACTACTGTTATCAGTAGAGTCACCAGATGAAAGACAGCTTTTATCCATTGAACAATTAAGAAAAAAAACAACCAAAGAAACTCCAAAACCCTTTAGATCTTAAATCAAAATGATCTTATCTTTCTCTGTGCAGGTCAGCAGCAGCAGCTATGTCTAATGGCGGATTTAAGTGGTCAGCGAGTAGGGACACTCGGAGTGCTGGGGGGGGGTTGAGAGAGTTTGTTCTGTTATTATATATATATATATATATATATTGTGGAAATGAATAAATTTATATTAAATTTAGGAATAATATTAATTTAAAGGAAAAGGCGGCCGCTGGAGAAGACTGTAACAGTGAGGTTTATAGAGAGAAGATGAAAAGGGGGAATATGTACGTACGAGACCGAAGAGATTTTAGGCTTCAGAGAAGAAAAAAGAGTAGAGTAGAGTAGAACAGACGAGACATGACCCGTAAAAGAAGGCACGCGAGTTGAGTTGGGCCTATTATCTCTCTCATCTCATTTTCTTTATTTCTTATCTAACAACTACTTTTACAGTCACTTTGTGTTTACGTCAACATTGCTTTGTCTGTTTTCGTATTTATCGGGTCACGGGCACCGAGTCTTGGGCCCTCCACTATCCAACAAAACTCCAATATCAGAAGCACTTCCCTACCCTCCCCCCTCTAAAATCAAAATCAAATTACAGTTGACAATTGTATTATCATTTATTTTAATTAAAATTATTTGTATACATTAAACCGTTCGTGTCCGTCGCCTTGATTTGGATAAGGATGGCTACGTAATGTGGAGGTAAGAAAGCAATTCAATCACATATTAATTAATACAGTAGGGTTGAACGTTCTTAGTTATGTAATTAATGGCGGCTTGGAATTTCCAAATTCCAAGCCACCAAATAATTGTTGTGTGGCGTAAGTGCGAGCGTGGGCGTAAGTCTAGGCGTGATGTTGGGATTCTCATTCAAAGTTGGGTCAAAATGGCGTTAAAGGTGTACCAGTAATTTCATTGTGAAAGCGCCCTCTCTCACGCTCGTAATTTTATTTATTTAATTATTTATTTCTGTTGACAGACAAAAAAGAGCACAATGGAATATAAAAACCATGTTGCATGATTATATTCATTTGATGAAATGAGTACGCACATAATGTAAAATTCTTCGACTGTCATGTTCTGTTGGATCGCTAGTTTAGATCGTCGTCTTCCGAATGCTGCTGAGGCTCTGATTAATCTCCTGACAGTCGTTGTTTGACCAAATGGGCCGAGTCATTGGGCCTAATCCATCAAACTGCACGGGCAACGGGGCCATGGATTATATTTTATGTTTTAACAAAATCCCACCCTTGGATCTCAAATCCTTTGCGCAATCAATTCATTTGTCCTCTTCGTCACCGCAATTGTCAGAAATTTAAAAAAAAACAAAAACAAAAACAAAACAAAACAAAAATGGCATATAATAATAATAATAAGATAAGGGGAAGAAGATGCCATGGCTGCTAGCCTTGGCATTTTCCCTAAAACTTGATTGGAAACGAACAATGATTATGGGCTTGGGCACAACAATTGTCGAGACTGGCGTGTTAAATCTGGGCTAAAATTTAAAGGAAGTCATATAAAGCTAGCCCAAATTTTACAATCTTTATTTTTATTTTTATTTTTTCACATTTAGAAAAATAATTTATTTATTTAAATTTCATGCAGTTGAATTCCACTTCCACGTATAAATGCAAATTGAACTAAAATTTTAAAATTTAATTTAATCAATCAACAGTTGACATTGAAAATAGATGGGTTTATTTTACTGCAGTTGTAAATCCTGATTAGGAATTTAAAAATGTAAGAAAAAAAGGAGCCTTTGCAGTTGCAACAAACATTGTTAAGTATAAAGAGAGACGGGTGACAGACCTGCCCTTTGTTAAGTATAGAAAGAGGCAGATGACCGACCTACCCTTATTCGTGGATTTGGGTTGATCCTCTCGAGGGCCCGTGCCTGTCCAACTGCCATATGATTGAGGCCTCTTCGTTTTCTTTCATTTAATAAATATTGTCTGTTTTATATTTATATATAATAAAATTTTATTTAAAAAATAAAAAAAGTAATTTATTTATTTATATTATATTATAGAATCTTTTACTAAAAGTAATTTATTATTTTAATAAAATTATTCTTTTTTTTTAAATAATAAAAACCCCCCACCACATCAACATCGACATTAACTATCACCACCACGTCAACATCAACATTAACTGCCCACTTCACCTATCGTTTGCCAACTCTTGTCTGACTCAAAAGTGAAAATAAAAACTGTCGGCTCCTTAATTGGAATTGGATAGCTACCTCCAACCACCAGGTGGCATTAACTAGTGGTCAGATATAATATTGACTAAAATAATATATTTATTAATTTAAATATGTTATAAATATGAATACTTTAACACGTCGTCTTAACAACAAAATACACGCAGACTCTTAAATTTTTTAAACATATTAAAATGTGTTCTACTTTAAGACACACTGTAATTTAATTTGAAAGTTAAAATCATTTCCAATCAAATAACTACAAATAACCTGCACATATTTGAATTGACATGGGGGAGAAAAATTGGAGCAAAATGGACACGAGCCAGGCGTCAAGAGGACCAAAATCTATTATCTCGCATCAATTATAAATAGTGGTGGACAGCGTCTGTGCCGTCACGCCAACCGATGCAACTTGTCACGATGAACAAGTTTTCAGAGGGGACAAAACCGCTACCGTTTTCTTATCTAATAGTGCACCAAATTGGATGTCTCTGTCTTTACAGGACTTTGACTTGGAAACCTTCCCCGGTCTAGGGGCTACTGGACCTTTATATCCTGGTGATCAAAAGAGCAGAGCAGGTTTCCCTCAATAACTCCCTGTTTCCTGCTATTCATTCGAAGCAGAAGTTGTGTGAATCATGGAGAACGGAAGAGCATCGCCAGCTGCTGGAAAAGTTATAAGATGCAAAGGTCTTTTATTAGTATTATTTTTTTTATTTTTCCCTTCATATTATACTTGTCAATGATCCATTGTTACTTAACTTCGTTATAATTTGTGTCCTTGGTTTTCTCTGTTTCATTTATGATATGAACAGCTGCAGTTTCCAGAATTCCAGGGAAGCCTCTGGTGATAGAGGAAATTGAAGTTGACCCACCAAAAGCTTGGGAGGTTCGGATCAAGATCATATGCACATCCCTGTGCCACTCAGATGTTACCTTCTGGAATTCAGCTACTGTAAATCTCTCTCTCATCTCATAACTTCAAAACTACTTTTAACTCACGCAATATGAACATATATAACAGCCTTTGTAATGCGATCACATCACTTTAATATTTCTCCAGCCTCCTCAGGCAATCTTTCCTAGAATTTTCGGGCACGAAGCCGTCGGGTAAATCAAGTCAATCTTATTCTTTTTTTCTTCAATTCCATTAGGAAAGTCAATTGTTTGTTTAAATATCTTAATTACTATTACTAATGCCGTTTATTTTATTCTTGTTGCCATACATAAAGAGTTGTTGAGAGTGTAGGAGAAGGTGTAGAAGAAGTGAAAGAAGGAGATCTCGTATTACCAGTGTTTCAACCAAATTGTCGAGAATGTCGAGATTGCAAATCAACAAAGAGCAACTGTTGCTCAAAATTTAAGAAAGTAAATCCATACAGTATGCCGAGGGACGGAACAAGCAGGTTCAGGGACTTGAAAGGAGAAGTTATCCACCATTGCATATTTGTTTCGAGCTTCACTGAATATACAGTGGTGGATATTATGCATATTGTTAAGATTAATGGCGAAATCCCTGTCGAGAAAGCCTGCCTTCTTAGCTGTGGAGTATCAACCGGTGAGTGCAAGTTTTGATGATAACCCACTTTCTAAGCGTCTTCAATAATGGCTTCAGCCCCCGGCTATTATTCTTTTTTGACTTTTTGAAAATAGAGCGGATACAACTGGTCCTGATTTGATGTCATAATTTTTTTTGTTTTCTGTTACAAAAATGAAAGCATAGCATGAAACATGTCGAGTTTACTTTTATCGATGATGCTAATTCATAGTCACGTGGGAGGGCAGGGGTGGGAGCCGTATGGAAGGTGGCAGAGGTTGAAGCTCGCTCGACTGTTGCAATATTCGGGCTTGGTGCTATTGGGCTCTCGGTAACTTATGTTAACCCAATTTTGTTTCATATTTGGGGCCCACTTTTAGGTTTGGATTACGATGTTATGAGGCTGAATTGTTTTCAAAAATTATGAAAAGTTTATTCAAGCAAACAAAAATCATCAAAAGAAATCGATTGACTATTTAAAATCTGTTTTCTTAAACCCATTTAAAATATATTTAACAAGAACTATATAAGATGATGAGAACAAGGGAATGCACATGCTCAGGGAGTATGCTGTTTCTGTGTACTCCAGGTTGCAGAGGGAGCAAGAATCTGCGGAGCTTCCAAGATTATAGGTGTTGATTTGAATCCTGAAAAATTTAAGCTAGGTTAGTCGTCTAGTCCTGCAAGCCAATTTCTTCTATGAAAAAGAACCTAATCTGTAGCATTTTTCAATTTTATAAAGTGTTTCTTTTCAATGTCAGGGAAAAAATTTGGAATCACAGATTTCATCAACCCTGCCGACTGTGGAGACAAAACAGTCAGCCAGGTTGGTCTCTAACTACTACTGCGGAATTATATTATTCATGAGAAACAGAGGAAATTAAATGATTATATTGCATATATTGAACATTTTTCACTCTGTTGATACTGGCTAGGTGATAAAAGAAATGACAGATGGGGGTGCAGACTATTGCTTTGAGTGCATTGGGTTAGCATCAGCAATGGCGGATGCTTTCAGCAGCAGCCGAGAGGTATGTACACACACACACACACACACATATATATATACACATATTCAATATTCAACTTTGTGAAAAATTTCGAGAAAGATAAACTATGGGTTGCTTGGTGAGATTCAGGGATGGGGAAAAACAGTGATACTAGGAGTGGAGATGCATGGTTCACCAGTTTCTTTGAACTCCTTAGAGATTCTTCCTGGCAGAAGCGTTTATGGCTCATTTTTTGGAGGGATGAAGGCCAAATCTGACATTCCGATTCTCGTCCAGAAATACCTGGCCAAGGTTTATATTAACCCCTTATTATGACCTTTGGTTTTACGATTTGTCTTTTTGGCAGCTGAACCCGAGAGCTGACCTCTAGCTTCCTGTAAATTTTGAAAAACGGGGACATGATTTGTTGAATTACAAGTTTCACGTTGTTGTGTGTTTTGTGTTGCAGGAGCTTCACATTGATGATTTGATTACACACCAAGTGAACTTTCAGGATATTAACAAAGCTTTTGACTTTCTCCTTCAAGGGAAAAGCTTGCGCTGCATCATATGGATGGATAAATAAATCAACTGCCTTAGCTCATGCCTCCGATTGCAACAAGAGAAATAAACTTGTTTCATTGCTGAAATTAAAGACATCAGATTGTGTAATTTACCTTTTCCATATTTGGAATAACAAAGGAAAAAAAAATCAAAAACAGAGTTTTTATTTTATTTTATTGTTGATGCTTGTGGTGTGGGGTGTTGTGTTCTAGGGATGCTTTCAGGTCTTGAAATTACACTGAAAAATTGGATTCAATTTCCTCATTTTCGAACTTTAGTGCAACTTTGAATGTTATCGCATAATAAAACCTACTAGGGAAGGCGCACCTAGCCTAGATATATTCAAAGAAGGCACAGAATTCAAAACAACCCGAAATTGAATATCGGAGGCAGCACTCTAACTTGATTCTTTATTCAGAAAAATTTTATAGATATACAGAGCACATTACAAGCTTTCCAATGAAATTAATAAAACTTAATTTAGTGACCTAGATCGAAATCTATGAAGCCGTAAAGTTAATCCAAAAACCAAAATTTTATATTTTTGTTTTTAACTACCCTTAATAGCCTCAAACCAGATGCAATGGAAATGATTGTACCCTCCAGCTCAGTACCCCCAAAAAATTCTGAATGCCGCTCGCCTATCAACAAGCTTTTTCTGAATGAAAGAAGATTCGTTTCAGTGAACTTCAATTCTCAGTTGTTTCACGGAATTTCCTTCAGCAATCAATCTAGCATGTTCACGCTCTTTAAATATAATGGCACATCAAATCACAATAAGTCCCTCATTCCTCATTGTTAGAATATGCTGTATGATTCAAGTAATGTCTACGAGAAAATCATCAGAAAATGACACGGCATAGCAGCCTGTAAAGCACCAGCAATGACAGATATCGAGTGTCTCCACTGCAATGGCACAAGGAGCGGAGAGGACATTACAAGGCTAACAAACTTTGTCTTTTTATTCTTTTCCTTGTAAGCTTAGCTAGGTTCTACATTGGCTACTCGTCTATAAATACTCCTGTAAAAGGTTCAGTTTTTAATCAATGAAACACATTCATAGCCTCTCAAATTTCAACGTGGTATCAGAGCAGGTTGAATCTTGGATATTACTACTACACTTCCAGGATCTGCTTCAACCGTGGCAAACACCACGGCAGCAACTCCTCAGTGACAAATCACTAGTCTCACATTTGCGGTTCCTGTGAAGCTTGACAGGCAAAATTACCTTATCTGTAAAGCTCAGGTCCTTCCCACAATCAAAGGAGAGGTCGTCCACAATTTCATAACGGTGTCGACCTTCACCGAGTACACAATTGTGGATATTATGCATGTTGTCAAGATTACCTCTAAAATTCCTGTCGATAAAGCCTGCCTCCTTGCGGGAATATCGGCTCGTGAGTGTGAGTAGATGTTTGATCAATTAATAGATAGTAATTAAAGCCTCAGATTGCTTTAAACTTACAAATTAATTTTATCTATTATGATAAAATTACAAATTACAAATTCTATCATGTTAACTTTATTAGGTTAATAAAATCATTTAATTAATAAAATAAAAAATATATATTTATTAATAGTGAATAAAAAAATTAATTAAAAATATTATAAATTTATTTTATTATATTAATTAAATAATTAAAAGATAAAATATTATTTTTATTTTTAACATAAAATTATCTTATTATAAAAAAATGTATAAAAATTATTAATTCACATATTTATATAAATAAATAAATTTAAAGTTAAATTTTATTTTAATAAAATATTTTATTAATACAAAATAAATAAATTTGTTAATTATTTATTTTTATATCAAAAAATATTTTAAAATGTGCACTTTTTTTTATTTTTTGTTCTCAAAAATATTTTCTAATAAACTATTAAAAGTATTTTTGATATAAAAATAAATAATTATTAAATTTATTTTGTTTTACTTTTATTAATAAGATATTTTTAAAAATAAATTTATACTCTAAAAAAATTTTAGTATAAATATTCTTATTTATAATTTTAATATATTGACCTTTTTAGTAAAATGAATTTACAAAAAATAAAAATATTATATTGATATTCTTGAATAATTAAGGATAATTTTATATTTTAAATAAATTTTATTATATTTAGGAGAAGTATATATAATTTTTTATACATCATTTTATTTATTTATTATTTTAACAAATTTTAGAGAAGTTATTTGTTAAAATTCCTTTAAATAAATGTTTTAAGTAATATATTCTCTCTCAATACTTGCAAACGGAAGTGCCGTCCTTTGCAAACTGCTTTCTAAATAGGCCCGGCCCAACTGAGCTGGCTAACTCACGCTCACGCATTTCGGAAACTGCTTTCTAAATAGGCCTGGCTGAATTGAGTTGGCTAGCTCGCGCTCACGCAGTCTCGGGCTCCGGCGGCCGCCTTTAAAATACTCTCCCGATGCGTCGGCATATTTCATGGACCTTCCAAAAGATCACACGTGGCTAATACTGCGCAGACTAATAAATGTAAAAAAAAATTTCACCGCGACGACGAGGGAACGGTAAAAATAGCAAATCCTGACCTATCCTTTCGAGTTCTCCCTTCCAGTGTCATATTCTGGTCTTGGCCGCCTTTCGGCAACAAAGCAAGCGAGTAGCAGCAGAGGAAAGCAGATCACAGTTGGTCCATCAATGGCGGAAGCCCAAAGCGACAAGATTCCATCCCTTTCTGAGGTACCTTCCTTTTCTCATCGTTGTTCTGTTGCGACAATAAGAAGGCAATCGTTTTGGTATAAGTTCGATCTGTATTATTTGTGAGATCTTTTGTTTCTTTGAATGGGATTTCAATTGAAGATATGAGCTGATGTAGTTTTCTCAATTATTGGTGGATTTGGATATTAATAGGGAACGGATTAGAGTTTTGATTACGATATACATTTTCTGGATTCGTTTTAAATTTGATGGCTTTCAAATGTTGTTGATTTCAAGATTTATTGGCTTTAAAATGTTGAGATAGATGTCTAGTAAATTTGCTAGAGAGTATTAATTTTGTATTCCTGATTTTGGTCAGACAGAAATGAAATGAGCTCGAACTGGATATGTATAATAGGCATAAGAGGAATAGGGTATATCTTAAATGAAGGATGGAATTTGGTGAGAAATACATTTAGCCTTTGAACTTACGAAGATTCTCAGGTCTACATGGGCAAATCTTATTCTGCCCTCTTCATTTGACTTGCATAACAATTGTTTAATCCTCCCTGTCCAAAATTTAAGTTCGGCATCTTTTTAGTTTTTGTTTATCTAATGCTTTGATTGGCAGGAATATCTATTGAAGGAGAAAGAAGATAAGAAAGATGTGGCTACAAAACCTGTGGAAGTAAAGAAGGATGACAACCCAATGCCTGCCACTTCTGAGGAAGTTGTGACTGAAAAAGTTGAGGAAACACCTGCTGCAGCTGAAGAAAGCAAAGAAGTCACCCCTGCTCCTGCTGCTGAGGAAAGCACTGAAACCATTTCTGCTTCTCCAGAGGACAAAGGTGGTGAAACTGCTCCAGCTACTGCTGAGGAAGGTAGTGAAACTACTGAAGAGGAAAACTCGGGCAATCAGGAAGCCTCAGAAGAGACACCAGAAATAAAGGTTAGTGAAATCTAATTGTAACCATTTGTCAATGGTCTCCTGCTTGTTGTATGTTTTTCTTTTTTTACTTGTGGGTTCTTCTTTTGACTGCTATATGATTTTCTGGTTGGAACATAGTTGGAGACTGCACCGGCAGATTTCCGTTTCCCAACTGCAAATCAAACAAGGCACTGCTTTACCCGATATATTGAGTACCATCGGTGAGTCGTCATTTCCTTTCTTTAATTGACTGCAAAGCTTTGCCTGATCATTGCATACCAATTTTTTTTTCTAAGGGTATATTATTGATTTATTTGAGCTTTCCAGGTGTGTAGCTGCTAAGGGGGAGGATGCTCAAGAGTGTGATAAGTTTGCAAAATATTATCGTGCTCTTTGCCCTGGTGAATGGGTATGTGTTACCAAAACTTGTCATATCCTAAGAACTCGCATTTTTGCCTTTTGTTCTTCAATTAATTTTAATATCTATTTAGCCATTTTTCAGTTTTGTGATGTTCAATTATCCTACTTTTCTAATTAAATTAACCTAATGTAAAAGGCTTCTTGCATCCTCAATACATTAATAGGGGCTTGCTTCTAAATGCTCCTGACAAAAAGATACTAGTTCTGGTTGGATGTATGCTGAGGGGATTTCAAAATCTAATTAAGATATGCGAAGCAATGGATAGGCATAGGTTAGTTTATTACAAAAGAAAGGGGGTGGTAGAAAAGCATGCCTAGAATAACAGAGCGAAAGTGTTGACCAGAATATGTACTCCTAGTAGTTGGTACAAGGCATAGTAAAGGCATCTACAATACTTAAAATCCCATGAATACTAAATCTTATGCTTGATAATCCAAATTAGTTCTGGGATATGTTGAATCATCTATGACACTGTATGATTCAGATCTTCTCTGCCCAATTCTAAAGGCTTTTCCTTACCGTTTCCCTTTCATTCTCTGGAAGATAGAGATAAGATTTTGTGGGAAATTGAAGAAACATATACTAGGTTTTGCAGTTAATGAAATGATAAAGCATTGTCTGTGTGGTGCGTAGGAGTATCAATACAAAAGTTGGCTTAATCAAATAATCATGGATATTAGCTCTGAAATGTTATGAAAAAGATAAAAGAAAATATGCTTATCTAAGATGAGTCGGTAGAGAGCATATTTTGCTTTCTTTTATTGATATGGACTTATCACTATTGGGCTCTGGCAGTGTACTGTTTTGGGGTGATTAGTACCATTCTTGTGGTTTTATCTTAACAGTTTTTCCCTAGCAAAAAATCATATATAAATAGAAATATTCTTTTTTTTTCCTTGATTTTTAGACCAAATTGAAGATCTGTAATTTACATGCATGCTAAAACAGCATTTGAAGTAATATTGGTTTAGTCCTTTGTCTACTCCTATTTTTTCAGGTAGTGTTCCCCTTTGTCAAGAAAATGTGGTCATTTTGTTTAGCCTAGCTATTTTATCAAAAGCTTATTTTGCCTGTGTCACTGTAATTTTTTGACATATAAAGCTGATTACAGATAGTTCTCTTTTTAACATCTTACAACTGGGCTAGAGAATTAGTAAGCATTAATTTTCTGATCATTAGAATATATTAGTACTTTTGTTTCCTGCTTAATACATATTGAAGATACTGTTCAGTTGTTGTGTGGTGTAATCTTATCTTCTGACTTTCTTAGATTGTAAGTAAAACTTTGAAGGTTTGATTTGCAGCTATTTTGTCTATAATATTTAATTATCTTTCACTGCCGACTTTGATATGTGAATACTGCACTTTGGGCTAACTTTGTATATCACGCATGTGTTACAGATAGAGAAGTGGAATGAACAGAGAGAAAATGGCACCTTTCCAGGTCCTCTGTAGATTGTGCCTTTTTTAACAAGCAAGGATGTAGCCTGCTTCCTGCAGTTAAATCAAAGTTGCTACCTTGTATGCAACACAGAAATTTCTTCTCAGGGATCTTTTCTAAAATGAGCTAATAAAAATTTTTTTGGTCCATTTGATGTTCAAGTCTGAACATCGAGAAATGTACTCACAACAGAGTCTATTGTTGATTATCTCCAGGGTGAAGTTTTTTTCCCAAAATATTTTTCTGCCATAAAGTATTGTGTTGATACTGAATGGAACACAAGTGACTGTAGCGTTATGTATACCGCAATAAATAACAGGCAGTCTTTTTTCTATTGGGTAGTCGATGGTTTAATAAGCCTAAATAGAGAAATAGAAGTTTGCTTCCTTCTCGAAGTTACACGAGTTTCTGTTTATTAGATAATCCTAAGGGATCGGTTGGCTGATAATACCACATTACTGTTCCCCTCATGCAACGATGGACCTTCGTATGCATTGATGTTGTAGAATGAACAGATTTGTATTAGCTGCGAAGCTACCGGCTCCCAGCTAATAACGAGCATTAAGAGAGTGATCAAATCCAAAGGAGGGTGAATTCAATTTCACTGCTGGAAAAGCTCGTGGGAGAAAGAAATCCTATGAATCAATTAGGGAATACAAAGACCGGCCCAATAACATGGAGAACAACAAAAATGTGGGTTTAGGTTGCCCAGAGCTTAATAGAGTAAGAGCAAAAATAAAATTGCCTATGATCAACGCAACAATACTTTCCTCCGTAGTACACCCCTCGCAAGAAAATACGAGTATTTTAAAAAAATAGGAGATAACCTGAACATAGTTTATTTGTCATTTTAATTAATTATTTTAATTTTGTCATTCCACGTAACTTCTAATTTATTTATTATATATATAGAGTCAAGTACAATATCCGAAAAATGATTTACAAAAGAGAGGGAAAATGAACACACGCACATCGACGTCTTAACAACTGAAAAATGCTATTAGCGAGAGAAAAAATAGTGGGTGGTGCGGTTGATTGTTGATGATAAGTAGAAAGCGGTCTTTCATGATCATATTATCAGAGACTGTGCGCAGAAACTCGCACTGATATTGAGCCATGGGGACTGCAAAGCAGACAGTGAAGCTCGCAGCGATCCCTACTGGTTTTTCTTCGTCACGCTTTATTTTCAGGCCGGTAACTAAAACACGAACCCTAGGTTTAACTTCCCGCCATAATTATTCTCAGAAACCTCCGTTTCGGCTTCTCGCTAGAGCTCTGTCTTCACCGACCGTACAAATAACTGAAACAACAGATTACAAAGGTAATATTTAATAGCATTATTGTTTATAGTAAATTCAAATGGACTTTGATATTTTATTTTGTTTGCTTGAACTTGAAGGTGGTGTCGCTGTGAAGCCACAGTGGAAGGCTGCAATTGATTTCAAGTGGATAAGAGACAACAAGGATGCAGTTTCTGCCAATATAAGAAATATAGAAACTCCAATGCTAATTTGGAATTTGTGCTCGAGCTTTACGAGAAAATGTTAGATGTTCAAAGGGTTAGGTTGCTGTGTAATCAAATTTCACCTCTATGGGATTTTGCATTTCTTGATGAACGTTGTGTTAATAAATTTTGAATTGTTAGTCATTGTTAAAGAAATGCATGAGATTCTCTGCAAAAATTTTAAGAATGTGAGGCGATACCTGTACTGCCTAGATTGCCTTTAAGATTTGAAAATTAGGTCAAATGGAAATATTAAGTTGGTAATTTTCATTAGTCATACGATTAGAGTTGTTTTTAATGTGATTTTGAATTATTTATGGATTCGGTGTGGGTTTATATATGCACCTTCTGAATTGGTAATAGATTGTTTAAAATCTGATATTTTAAGTTTGATGATGCAATTTGTATTCTCATTTTTTTCTTTTGATGAGAAGTGTTTGTTGCAGCTCAAAAAAAAATAATAAATAAAACTTGAGAAAAAATATGAACTGGTTTTCTTCTCAGTTTTATCTAATTGTCACGCACAGATAACAGGAAGTCGAACGGCTTTGTGAGGAAAGGAATACAGTTGCAGAAAAGATGAAAGGGAAACTAGAAACATCTGAGCATCAAAAACTCATGGAAGAAGGTATGTTTGGAATATTGTATAATGGTTTTATCATTCTTGTGCATTTATTGCATTCGATTGTATTATATAATTGCACTTGTATTTTGCATTCAGGAAAGAATTTGAAAGGAGGACTTTTGACTTTGGAAGAAGACCGACTTATACTCACAGATGAGCTTCAGCAGGAAGCTCAGTGTATACCAAATATGACTCATCCAGATGTTCCTATTGGAGGGGAGGACTGTTCCACTATAAGAAAGATGGTATCTCAATTCTGATTTGCTCTCAGATTTGTGTTCTTCTGATTTATTGTTCACCATATCTATGTATGTGATGTGTCGACATGTTCACTTGTTTGAGGGAGGGTTGATGCAAGTTAGATTTATGCTGCTTTAATTTCTTTTTCTATGTTTTCCTGTAGGTCGGTAGCCAATGTGAGTTTAACTTCTCTATCAAGGATCACCTTCAGCACAGGAAGGAACTTGATATCTTTGATTTTGATGCAGCTGCAGAGGTATTCCTTCTGTTTATTTTAAGGTATTAAAGCATCCCTGATTAGACATGTAAGTTGAAAGTTTAAAGTCTGAGGTTAATGATATGGCACAAGATCTAGATAGTCGCATATTTTGTAATGGTGACAGGAGTTTGTATAATGATTTTTTGACTGGGCACATTATTTCAAAGTGAGTTCCATCTTCTTGTATGGATTTTGCTTGCATTGAACATCAACCAGAAAAGCAGTTAGAAATTTCAGTTGCTTGGGAAATTTAGATAACAGAGTTAATTAGCCTCTGGCATTCTTCAGCATGCTCTGGTTTTCACGGCAGACTTAGGCATGCTAACTTGTTTTATCCTGTTACATTTGGCCACTATTGTTCTGTGCTTATAGATGTGCATATCACTAACTCAGATCCTGCTGAAATTGGAAGATCTAAGATTAAACCTTGGATTGAATCCCAAATGACAGGCTCAGGCAGTTTTTTTCCCCTATTTTGAAAGAAAAGAGGACTGGATTTCATTTTTTAAGCAATTATACAGGTCAGTGGATAAAAATTTTATTACCTGGAGAATGAAGCTGTTATGTTAGAGATGGCCCTAATCAACTGGACACTCTCAGAAGTGATGAAAAGGGGGTTTATAACTCTAACTACCCCAGAAATTGTTCAATCCTCTGTCATTGAAAAGTGTGGCTTCCAGCCTTGTGGAGCAAATACGCAGGTTTGTGTATATTTTGTTTCTGTATAGTCTCCTCAAACAGAAATACCATCTCACCAAGTCCGCTTCTGTATATTTTGCCTTTAGATTTATAGTCACTTGGTTTTCCTGGTGTGGATCTAATGACATTCAATCCTTGAGTCATTTTGTCTGTAGGTTGGTCACTTGGTCAATTCAACCGTTATGTTTGGTTGAGCTTTAAATCAGTGAAGACCTCTCTAATAATTCAAATTCTTTATGTTTCCATGTGCAAAGGGCCCAACATTACAAAAATGTTCACACTCTGAAGGTGTATTTAAGTTTTTTCAGTGTTGCAATTTCTTGACACTTTTCCCATAACACTTGACAGGTTTATTCTATTGAAGGAAGTGATCAATGCCTCGTTGGCACTGCAGAGATTCCTGTTGGGGGAATTCATATGGATTCTATTCTTGCTGAATCATCATTGCCACTGAAGTATGTGGCATTTTCCCATTGCTTCCGTACCGAAGCAGGTGCAGCTGGTGCAGCAACAAGGTATTCTGGGTTCTATTCATTTCTTATCTGTTTAACTATGTCCTATTCTTATTCAGTTACACCTTCTGTCATCATCCTTAATACTCTTGAATAACAAAAGGATGTGCACTTAATCACTGAATTGTAAATCCTTGGGGAAATGGGATAATATCAAGCATTGTCTTACAAATCATAATTGTTTCATACTGATTGTTAATCAGGCTTATGTTGAGGTAAATTTGTTTCCATATTTTACATACTTTTCATGAAATTTTCTCAAATAATTTTGAGTTTCAAAGCCACTGGTGGTAAGTGCCTATATTGAGGACTACTAGCAACAGGATTGTGCTCTGGAGTGGCACTCAGTTAAATTTAAAGTTCTGAAATGCAAAAGTAATTCATATATATAAATCTTTGCGTTGCATGGTTAAGTGTGACTGTACATTTTGTGAGCTTCTCTCATGGTAGATGAAGGTTATTGTATAACTTTTGCTTGGGTGCCTGCTGAATAGATATGGTACTATTTGAATTGAATTTTTTTTTATTTTTATAATTTCAATGCAGATGGACTGTTTGATTGTCTTGCTTTTGCTGCTTTCTTGAATTGGTGGCATATTAGCTAAGCTCATGTACAATATGATTAAGAAATGGTCTGCCATTTCTCCACTTGCAGCGATCAAGAACACTTTCTTGGTGATTTTAGGCTTGGATAAAAGTAGTCTCTTTTAAAATTGCCAGTTACCCTACTTGAATTTCTGGTTAAATGGTATCCTCATGAAATTTTTGAGCAGGGATGAAATTTTTGAGCAGGGGTCTTTATCGAGTACATCAATTCAGCAAAGCAGAGATGGTCATCTTTTGTCAACCTGACGACAGTGAAGCATACCATGAGGAGCTCATTGAAATTGAAGAAGATCTTTTCTCACAACTAGGATTACACTACAAGTAAGGATAGTCCTCACCTTTTTTTAATAGTTGGCATGTTTTGCTTTTTCATTTTTCCCCTTTACATGACAGTCTTCTAATTTCTTGGCAGAACTTTGGACATGGCCACAGAAGATTTGGGTGCCCCTGCTTATCGTAAGTTTGATGTGGAAGCATGGATGCTGGGTTTGGGACGATATGGTGAGGTACTGATGACATATCATTTCTTTTATTGAATCCACCCCCATAGGATTGATTTGCGTCAGTTTCATGGATAATGGCATCATGCAACGGTTGCTCTTTTCTTTTCAATTTTTTTAACATATCTAAGAGTTATATGTGGAAAGGTACTGATACTAGAGCAATTATTCTAGTTGTTTGTAATCCCTTCCTTTTATACATTTATGTGAGCAGATTTCAAGTGCATCAAATTGTAGACTATCAAAGCCGCAGGTTTCGCAACCGTCATCAACAAATTCTAAAAAGGGCAAGGGCCAACAAAGTTTGTTCACACGTTAAATGCAACAGCTTGTGCAGTTCCCACGGATGATAGTATGCTTACTGGAGAATTACCAGCAAGAAGACGGCTCGGTCACAATTCCCGAGCCGTTGAGGCCCTTCATGGGTGGACTTGAGCGCATTGCTCCAAAATCCACCTAAAATATTTATATTAGTTTACTTATTTTCGTTGGGAGTTGTATTCAAGGAGCAATTACCAAGGACATACAGAAAGGCTCGATTGACCCAAGAATCCAAGACACTAAAGATTATAGAGCAATGATTTTTTTTTATCCTGCTAACAATTTTGATGGAATTCTCTTTCCTTCGTGGTGATGGGATAATTTAGATCGTTGTATTAATTAATTATACTTTACAAGAATATAAACGTGAAGATGGAATATTTAAGAGATTCCTATAGCAGAGTTCGTTTGAACTCTATACTCCCTAACTTATTGTTGCCTCTGAAGTACGTGGCATTTTCCCATTCTTTCGGTACTGAGGTAGTGGCTGACACCATATGGACAAAGTATATTACCAAATCTCCTTGTTTTTTAACCATGTATCTAGCCACTTGTGACTAAATTTAAGACTTCAGAGACAGACAGCAAGGAGAGCTTCAATAGCTCAAGGAATGGTGACTAGTAGATTACTTTGAGAATGTTGAGCAAAGAAGAGCTGAGAACCCTGTTTTGGTGGTTATGGTGACCTTAACATCTTTCTAAGTCTAAGAAGAGATCAACATAGATTTTAGGTCTTGATGCCGAGGTTTTATAACAAATTAGATCTCATGATAACAGGGCACGTAACTATAGTAGTAAGGCGGGAATGACTTCCAACTTGGTCGTTATATAGAAGATAAGTAAAGATAAAATAAATAACCCACAAGATTTTACCCAGTTGGACTAGAAATCTACGTCCACGACCAGAAACCACAGTGACTGCAAGTGGTTAATTACAATCACAAATCCACATCACAAAATTAGGCTTTCTTTTGTTTATCTTCTCTTTGATCTTCTGGGGATGATTTCTTTCTCTTGTGACGGAGAATTTCCTCTATGAAGTGTGACTTCCTCGCCAATCATGTGGAGTTGTTCTTATTTTATTTGTTTACGGGGCCAAGAACTTACGGAACTTTTCCTTTTTTACTTTAGAGGGCTGTTTGTGTCTTGTAAGAATTGCGCCTTGATTAAAAACTGATCCCTATTAGAACCAGCTAACCTCTTTTTAGGCAACTCAGGTAACAAAGTTGAGGTGGTGGAAGGTGCCCGTTCGGTTTCCATTTTGTCCTCAGATGTGCCACGTGTCAACTTGACATAGGTCTATGCTTACATTCCAAAGTCAACCCGAAACACCACCTACTTCTCTTTCGGTTTCACCTTCTCTTAACCATTAAATCTCTAGTCCAAGGAGATGGGGAAATGTAATAAGCGAATATCATTTACTCGATGAGCTTCTCTCGCTGGAAATGAACGTTCTTGAATGACTGCTACTTCGGATGCTTATCATGCTAGCATATGATTTCAAATTTTCATTACCTATTTAATGTATAATTCATAATTTATTCATCACAAGTAATCTCATTTGATTATGCTTGAATGTTGATATGAACTTGTGCTGATTTGGAACAATCTGATAACCTCATGAAAGAAGTACTGTGCAGAGATTTTCTACTCCATTTCAGCAAAGTGGAGATGTATGTCTTAGGCCAGCCGGACATGAATGATTCATACCACCAGGAGCCCCGTAGAATTCAATCAGACCTTTTCTCCTCATTCGGATTACATTATTAGGACATGGTTTTGCCTTTTTGCTTACTGATAGTCTTTTAATTTCTTGGCACAACTTTGGATGTGGCTACGGAATCATTGGCTACCACTGCTTCCTGTAAATGGAGCGAGGAGACGGGGAACAGCATTAGATGGTTAAGATTAGAGACTAGGGAGAGCTTCCACAGGGATAATTATAATATTCCTTCATTCTGTTGTAGCAAAGAGTTATGACTTGTCCACTTGCACAGACCTTCAAGTTTCAATTGACATCTAGAACCCGATGGATCAGGTCCCTAGTCCCTACATGAATTGCAAGCTTGTAGAGGGATGTCTCTGTTTTACACAATATATATATATATATATATGTTCATTGGAATCAAATAATAGACGACCAGCGGTTGGCGCTGCAGCTTCATTGACATCATCTACTTCCTGACTAGAATTTGAGTTTGCTCAACTGAATCTTTTGAACAAGATATGAGTAAGCCTTGTAGTTGATTTGTTGACCCATAGTACTTAATTTCGTGAGTGTAGTTATCAGATCAACCTGTAAAAGAATCAATTTGAGACCAATACTATGAATTAAGATGTCAATAAAGTCTATCAATGAAAATTTCAATGAAGCAATACCGAAACAGTACATCATTATTGCATTTTCTTTATCAACTATAACAACACATGAGGAGAACCCTAACAGTAGAACGATTTGTGATGGCCCTAACTTGAAAGAAGAAGAAAAGACAAGATAAGGGGATAAAGAAAATATCAAACTAACCTCATAATCCGTCTGAGACACTGTTTCCCGGCTAGGTTGGTATTTCTCAACCCATGAAGAAACATCCTTATCAGTAGCTAACAAGGCTTCTGTAGCGGTCTGGTCTGAACCCAAGAATGCAGACACAACCGCTAGCTGCCAACCAGCAAAAGGATTTGAAAAGAACCAGAGTGGGTGTTAAGCATAACATTATTAAAGAGCAAGAAATGCAGGATGCCCCTCCGCATAGTCGTATTGCAATCAAGGATTATCCTCAACCTACTTATCTATCAACGTTATCATTGGCCTTTCAAGTTAATCTTTTTTGAATAAAAATTGTTGCAACAATTGGAAAGCAAGACGTAACTTACAAATAAAATACAAAAGAAAAAGAACTTGTAGCAGATGTTGCAGTGTCAGAATGATTAATTGGGCTATGCAGGCAAGCAGTGAAATTTTTAGACAAAATCTTTTGATAAAAAGTGTTGCATCAGTGGCCTGAACGTAGACGATTGAATATAAGCAATAAATCCTATATGACTTTAGTTGAATTATGAAGTCAAATTGCAGTGTGAAGAAATATAAAATACTGCAGATGTCAGATTCTAACCAAAGCATTGTACGAAATAGTGCTAATGAGTCATGATTCTAACCAAAGCATTGTTTTATGTGATATGTGCACACATTTGACCAGCGGGATGCCATACTGGGGTGTTTGCCTCGGAGAAATTCCGTTGTGCAGTCAATATGATGCTAATACAAGGCTGTGAAAGACCAATCAGGACCTCAAGTATTATAGAGAAATTACCTGGCGAGGACCAAAGCCAATTGCTGTAAACTTATCTTTCGTTTCCCGTACAGTAGCTTTTTCCCACTGGGGAGCTCTACCCTCTGGATCTGGCTCCTGGGCATCTGTCCTTCCCAATTGCCGCTCAAACAAGCCCCACTGTTGGCAGAAGAACAATTTTATGCATTATGCATAATCCCATAAATTCTTCTACGACAGAATTAAATTGCAATAAAGATCTATATCAGCAGAAATGTATGTAATGTATCACACAACTCATTTATGCACGATGCTACCATAGCTTTTAATCCTTTCCTTCACTTCTCCCAAGGTATCTATCATTGGTTTTTAAGTTCACTGATAAAAGCAGCTTAGTAATTGTACAACTAATTGTCTCTATAGCCAGGTTAAATAGACTCTTCTGTTTCAAAGATGAAAGAAGAACCTAATGCTTTATATAATTGATGCCCTTGTGAAGCAACTGAACAGAAAAAATTCACAAACTGAGGAACAGAAAATATTTTCAGCAATCTGGTGATTGTAGAAATTTAACCATCAGGTAGACTGGTTGTTTCAGAAAATTGCCAAGGCATATAATACATACTGGTCAAAAGAGATAAAGTTGGACTGATTAATTACACGTACAGACTTGGAATATAAATTTATGATAGAGATTGAAGGTAACCGATTTCACTAGCAAGCAAACCATTGATCTGAGCATAGCACAAGATATAAAGATTGATGTTGAAAAATAAAGACAAGCACAATTCATATTGAGAAACATACCTGTCCATTTGAACCATAGGCAGTGTGCAAAAATCTCCCTTTCTATTCATTACCTCCACATTTGCGGATGGCGGATGCCAAGAATGTATCCTTAAGGGCACTTTGTGCTAGGTAAAATGAACAAAATTTAGTCAGCCACACAAGTCTTCTCTCTGTGGTCGCCCACAGTGTAGAGGCCTTATCATGTTCATAGCTTAAACTTGGAATATTTTATATTTGTAACCTGCATATTGGATGAGATCTGAAGAGGCTGTTGGTCCACCCTTGGAATATGAATCTATCTATCTCCCCCTTTGCTTCCCCTAATAAATTCAAAGCAGCAGAAAGCCCTTTATTTTCAGGTCTGTTTATTTCTAAGGCAACAAAAACAGCAGAAGAAAATCAAAGTCAACCTTTTAGCGAGCCGAAAGTAGCAATGCTTTCTTGCAGGAAAAAGGGAAGTTTGATTGCTAAAGCAGCAGAAATTCATGAAATAAAGATTTTGATAAATAAAGACAAGCACAATTCATCTCTTCCTATCCAAACGTTTCTGTAAGTTGACAAAAAAAAATTAACCAACAACAGTTGACTATGATTCTTCCTTTTGTGCATACATTATCCGCATACTCACTTCAAGAAGTGCAAAATTTAGTGGTGTGATCATTTTTCAGACAATGCTACAAGTAGCAAGTACCTCAACTGTATGGATCCATTGGGGACCCCGTACTTTGTAGCCCACAAACTTAACCAGCAGGACATGAGTTTATTTCCTTCACTTTCTCCAAAACAAAGAAAAGGACTTCCATGACACATTCACGTGAAATTCAAATGTATAGAGGCTTTTGTATGACCTTGTCATAAGTCATGGCGTCATTAAGTGCCAATGTCAGTAAAGATGGGAAGAGATGTGGATTTCCCTGAAGTGGACACATTCAAAGAAGTGAACAAAATGTACAATGACAGCATGGTTAGCCTAACGTACTCTTCTGTATGTGATCTCCTTAAATAATTATACCATGACAAATTGGAAAGTACATGAATATGTAATATCACCCACCTTTATAACAGTTTGGAGGGTCCCCTTGACACTTGCTGTTAAGGAAAAAGATGCAAACTTTGATTGAGCAGATTCCGGCTTGCTTAAGCACAGGAAAGATGACGTTTACAGAACTTACCGAGAAACTCCGAACGCTGTCTGCGTTGTATCAAATCAGCAGCACTTTCCATTTCAATTGATCCCAAGCTTGCTATTAATTCCCAAGGAGAGACAAGAACTGGCAGAAACTCATCATCACCTCATTCTTATTCATGAAGTTACGCTATACACACACACACACACATATATGATTACAAGGTTCCACAGAGTATAGGTTCGGAATACAGCCTGCTGAGAACTATTTGATTCTACATTGTTTTGGCCTGCGGTCAATGTGACACATTAGTCAATTGGATTTTGGTAACAAGCTCCGGTTTTGTTAACAACAAGTATAAGGTTAATTTTTGCAGATAGACATACAAGTAAGATTTGATGACTCACCAAGAAATGAAGTTAGGCAGGTAAGTTGGTTTTCTAAATCTCTGTTTCAAGGACCAAAGGAAATTGTGACCAAACAACGTCTCAAGTATGGAATGATTGGACCCATAAGAAGAAGTACAAAATTTTTTAGAGCATTGATTTTTAATTTAATTATTTATATTTTATTAAATATTATTTAAAATACTAATAAATAATTAAAATTTAATATTTTTTCGTCATAGTTTATTATTTAATAAAATATTAATTAAATTTAAATTATTTTTTGTGATTTTTTTAAATTTAGTTCAACAATTGAATTAAAAAGTAGTTCAAAATAATATTTAAATTACTCATTCTTATATATTCTTTTAGGACTTGATTTTTTAATTTAATTAGATATGGTGTGAAAATGCTAATAGTAAAAAATCAAAATTTATATCAAATGACGTTATTTGAAAATGATGGTAAATAATTAAAATTTAATGTTTTTTAAGCCATAGTATTATTTAATTAAATTTAAGTTATTATTATTTTTAATTTAATTAAACAATTGAATTATGTAAAGAGTTATATATCTTAACATTATTTTTATTGTTAATTTAGTTAATTATAAAGAAACTTATTTAATTTTATAAATTCTTATTTAATTGAGTTATATTTTTTCTTTGTACTATTTAGTAATAACTAATTATTATTATAATTTTACAGGTACAAATAACAATTACTACAAATTACCACTTTCACGTAAAAACATGTTGTTTAACACAATTTATATACCATATAAAAATAAAATTAAGTGCAACATAGTTGATTTATTTAGGCAAAGATGCTTTGAGCACTTTTTGAATATTAGAGATTTACATTATTTACCCATTTTGATTCATTACATATTGTTACAAGAGATATATGCAAATGATGACACTAATGAGATGTAGATTCTTATTGGCAATCAAGCTATTCGTTTCTCACACATAAAATTTGGGTTTATTATTATCTTTAATTGTGAATATTTTCTTAATTTAGACTTACCTAATAATACATGATTAAGGGGTGCATTTTTTTGGGAGCAAACCATCATTACTCTAGATGATATATATATATAGTTTTTAATGAGTTAGATTTTTTTACGATATTAGACATTAATATGGTGCAATTGACACTTTTTTACCTGCTAGAGAGGTTCTTATTTGGTAGAAATAGAAGAATTCATGCAGATTTATGATTGTTTGATATATTAGAGGATTTTGAACAATTAAACAAATATCTATAAAAATATGTTATCTATCTCTACACGATTCAATTCTTGCGACGACCGATCCTTTCAAAGTACAATAAGTACATAAAAAAATGTAATAGATTTAAAAGTTCTAGGCAAGTGTTTTATGAGAAAATACAATGTTATTAAAATGACTATTGTATTTCAAGTATTTATTACAAATATAAATATTTAATTTATAATTTTTATTCATTTATAACACGTGAAAATATTTATAATTTATGTTATGTAGGTATAAATTTATAATTTATGTTATGTTAAAGTATTTATATCGCGTTAAAGAGTTAATATCTAGTTTGCAGAATAAATTTGCAACTATTGTGAGTAATGAAAGAATCTTAAATAAGTTTTATGTCAAATGACAATATATAAACACTTGTTTAGCCGATTTATAATAAATGTTTAGTATCAAATTAACACAATATCTAATTAAGTATTACTTAATCACAATTATGAATATTATATTTAGTATCAAATTAACACAATATCTAATTAATTATTACTTAATCATAATTATGAATATTATGTTTATCAAATTAACACAATATCTAATTAATTATAATAATAATAATAATAATTATTATTATTATTATTATTTGTAAATATTGTATGTACTGTCTATATTAGAGTCTGAGCCTATTGAGAAAAAGTTGGTTGAATTATTTAAAATACTTCATATGAAAATATACAGGAGTAGTTTGCTAATGAATAAGATTTATATGAAATGTGTTAAAGCCCAATGCCCTCGTATGAGTGGAAATAACAGTAAGATGCACCTCACCTAAATAGAAACTATAAATTGATCTAATTTAATTTTAATTTTTAATTAAGCGGAATCAATTAGTATTTAATTTAACTAAAACATATATGTTCGTTTGTCCCCACTCTTCCACTACATCATTCTTTTATACCGCCACAACATCATTTTCCTCCGTTGTTACAGCATCATTCTCTAGTGCCGCCGCAGTATTACTCCACTGTGCCATCATAGCATCATTCTCTAATATTGTCACAATATTATTCTCCTATGCCGTCATAGTATTATTCTCCTGTGTCACTACAGTGTCATTACGGTATCATTTTTTGCATCATTATCACATCATTCATTCTCACTATTATCACATTGCAACAATGAGTTTAAAAAGGTTGTAATGGATCAATTCAAGATGTTGAGTCCAGATATTCGCAATATATGAGAGGATATGCACATGATCGAATATGATGTTATTGACCGAATTAATAAGTTATTAACAGACTTCCGAGGGTGGATGCAAATGCCTAGTCATTCGTGTTTGTCACCCAATGTCTTACCCATTCAGGTTATTGTTGTTAAATTTTAAACTATCCATGAATGTTTGATTGATGTTGGGATTTTTTAATAGTTTTATTGTTAATTAATTTATTATATTTGACTAGTTCACAAGTAAAAGAATCATAAGCCCATTCAGATAATCTACTAGTTGACAAACAACATAGGTCTACACTCATTCTTCATTAAAGTCAGTTTAAAAGGATATACGAAAAAAAGCTCATATGACAGAAACACTTACACTACTTTGAAGAGAACATGCAAGGTCTCTTCCAACATGCCATTACAATATTATCTCCGAACATGATAATAAATCTTTTTGCCTTTTATTTGGACGATTTATGTGTTGAGTATCTTTAGTGGTTAAAAAATCTTACATCTTTTACAAAAATACGTTTGATCATATTGACACTCCAATGGTTTGGCGATATCTCTAATCTATATGCACAATTAAAGAATATTATAAGTATTTCACTTATTATTATTATTTTATTTATAACATTGAATTAGTAAATTTATATTTATATTTTTTTAACACATCTACTGGTACTTTATTTAATTACGCATCAATAAAAAATGTGTTCCAACATAATATTACAAAATTTTATTATTATCTCTTCACATCTATGTGTATTAAAAAAATTGTGATTATTTTATATTATTATGTATTTTAAAATATTTTGTTGTTTAATACTAATAATTTTTTTAATTATACAATCGAGGTTACTTTCCCTTTGAAAGCACATTGGCATTAAGCTAATAAATTTGTCACACATTGAGCTATATATAAAAGGCAACTCCAATAGAATGTTAAGATCTTGAGTAATGTTGATATTATTTTACTACTTGCATTGCATTGATCTATAGCAAACATTAGGTTATTTGTGCTATTAACCTGCACGGATGTAACATGTGTGTGTATGATTTAGCGCTATTGGGATATTTTGAGTGGAAGATTGGTGAGGTTATAAAGCCTTTTTGTGATGCGCACATTTGGACTTCCTGATGTGAGGTGATATTGACATAAAACAAACACTAATTATATATTAAGATTAGTTAAAAATATTAATAAAATTAAAATAAAATTATTTCAAAGTCTTTTTTCTTTCTTCGTGAAATGTACAGAATTGCGAAAGCGAGCGTGGGCCAATGATGTGGTTTTATGTGTAGATTGGGCATGAGAGCTCATTATTTTTGCTATCCAACCTTTGATTCTTTTTGGTTGAGCTGGACTTGTTCCTGAAATTTCTTGAAACACCCGTTCCGACTGGAAGCGATTAGCCGGACACAGATCCGGATCCTAATACGGTCTATGCAGAGCTCCACCCAAGACACTACCCCCATATGATATTGTCACTCGGAATTGACCTTCTGTCTATTGACAATTTGACAAGCTGATACAATCTAACTGTCCATTTCTACCAACACTGGATATGAAATGTTGATATTGCAACGGGATGAACTAGTAGAGAAACTGAAAAGCTGAAATAACCCTCTCACAATTATTTTATTCAATGACTACTAGTGAGATTACATTCGTTTAATATAAACATTATTTCACGAAGCAGTTTACATTATCATATCCCCACAGCCAATGAATCCCTTATGCTTCTCTTGAAACGCAGTCAACTTCCCAAATCACACATAAGTATTGTTCTGATGGTATGTAATCACTATGCCTTTAATAATCGAATCCTTGCCCTACATCCCCGAGGCCTGTGGTTTTTTCACCTACCTATTGAAGCGCCTAATAACTCAAGATATACACATTCCGCGTCCCAATGCCTAAAATGGCACAACCAGCCTGCAGAACTTCAGTAAATATTTGAGGAACGAATGTTCACCAATAGCTGACTGACTTCGGGATCTTTGTTGAAGGATATTGCACCACAGCATTCGAGCTACCTCATGGTCAGTGAAGTGTTAACGTGTAGTGGTTCCTTCCTACATAAACAGTCTGGCAAGGGGTTTACGTAGAAGGCTTCTTCCGAACGAAACCTATCCATGCCCTTTGTTCCTGAGATGGGGCCCTTTCTTTTTCTTGGAGATCCTTGCCTGTAAGACCAATATAAGAAACAAAATTAGAATGGGTGCTATGTAATTCAACATACTCGACAAATGCAAAGACAGAACACCCTTGCCTGTAAGACCAATATAAGAAACAAAAGATAAATGGGTGCTATATAATTCAACATATTCGACAAATGCTAAGACAGGAACACCATCATATTAATACTCTAATAAAGATGGACAGCAGAGACATGACAATGGATGAAGTAGGAATCCATTCAAAGTCCTTACTATCACTGGCCTTTTGGACCACAAGTGAGTGAGTGTCCATAATTCACATCCAATCAAGTCATTATAATACCCCATAGAAATATAAATACAAAAAATAAACACTAATTTGCCACCAAAATTAGGCACAGATTCAATAAATATCTAGCCTTGCAGCAAATAACTTATCCAAAACAAAGATAACAATAAGAATCTGACAGCCAGCTACAAAATTTTATTGAAATGTATCTAAGTCAAAGGTAGCTATCAAGTGACCAAAGAAGAACAAAGGAACCTAGTAGTCCTCACACAACAACGAACACTAATCATCCAAAGAAACTAGTGATAGACAGTCGAGATACACAACCAAAAGAACCAAAGACAGTGATGCTAGATATACAAGTACAACTAATGACATACCGTCTTTTGTGAATTTCAATGATCTTATTTGACAAATGTTTGCCTTCTTTAAGTATTCCCAGCTCGATTTTGTCAAACAAACGAACAAGAGCTTTCCTGATGGAAAGAATAGAAACCTCAGTATGGAGCACTCAAGTGGAAATTGAAGTTTTTTGAATCTGCATGTTCTCCCTAAAACAAACTGCCAAACCTGTCAGGAGAAATTGTTTTCCTATGTCCCAGAAATCGGCGATGACCTTCAACTGCCCTCGCCATGTTTCCCAAGTATGATGGAATAAAAACATCACTTTCAACAGATACAATGTAGTCAAGTGCAGCCATTTGAGAAGCATGATTGACAAATGGTTCCAGCTCCTCAACAGATGCCAATTTTTCCTGCAAAACAATCATAAATATGAATCAACATGCCAGCCGTCAGCAAAAATATCTAACAGTTTAATAACTTCAGCTGCTCTGAATCCTTGCCCAAAACTCAAAAAATTATTACGAAGAGATAAAATCATCTCCTCGCTTTTGTTTATTGTGTGTGTGAGAGAGAGAGAGATAGAGAAGAAAAATCACATTGATCAGAGAAGAAGCATAATTTCCAACAGGAAGTACCACAAGTTGATTGAATTTCATCACTACCCAAAGACAGAAGTTGAGTACCGAGTGGTCCTTCTAAAGTAATTGACAGTTACCTGAGCAGTTATGAGACTAATTGGCTAAACTCATCAGCACAAGATCATAAACTTATCTGGCTACAATCTCAGATGAACTAATGTGCACATCATGTTTAACAAAGCACACATGAATATTCTTCAACATTAAGTTTCTGTTGTGAGGTTTCACATGGTCAGTCAAAGTTCACCGCCAACCTCATGAAAAATATTCGAAGAGTTCACTAAAACCAAGCACCAGCAATCAATTTACTTCCAAAGGGAAAATCACACACAACATCAAGCAACATAAGACACAAGTCACACCTTACTCATTAATATGGGATAACGGGACTGCAGATCAGCCATACGAGCATCACCACCATATATCTCCCCAGCAGCTATGTATATGGGGGTGATCGGGGGGTATCCTAGAGCCGTAAGAAATATACCAACCTCCTTTGGAGTTAGAGGGCAATAACCTTTGGATCTCTGTTCATTGGAATCAATGTCCTTTACTTTCCAGTAGGCAGTGTTTTCTCTACACAGTTTAAAACATAGTTAAAATACATGATAAATTTCATGCATCAAGTAAAATAAAAGATGAAACATCAAGTGAAGAAGCATCATTGAGCATTATAAATCATCACATACGGTCAGCTCAGACCTTATCATCCTCAGCTCATCAGCCTCAGCGGGAGACAAATCATGCGTGCATCCACTAAAGGCAAGCATGTCCTTCTCATATCGTAAATGCAGTGCAATGTAAGGGCCATAAGACCTCATTCGATCCACCAACAACTACAATCAATTAAAATTTTCTAACATTGTAATTGCATCTGTCTCAAGAAATATAGCCACTACAAAAATCAAATGAAAAATCAGGACTAATTATTTACTTTTCCCATTGCTTCAATTTGTGGGGCAAAACGGAGGGCTTCATAGCAAGCACGGCAACGCAGCTTCTGAATGTCTGGAGGTAGATTGTTATTTGCCAGGCGAGAATCAGATTTGGCAGCTCGAATAATCTATAAGGAAATCATGTAACTATCAAAATATTGCATTTAGAATACCACATGGGCAGATATACATTGAAGAATTTCAAGAAACACACCTGGTAATCCTCCCACATGCTAGCTATCTCACCCTGGTAGTAGTCCATACCAGACCAGCTTCTGAAATGTTTAACTGCTCTAGCAGCTGCACTGAGTTCCTTGGGAAGCTTTTTTATGACTTTTACATCATTAGCCAAAAAATTAATGAAATGATCTTCATCAAAAACATCAGAAAAGTTGCTGCAAACGAGAAAGTGAAAAATAGACCATGGTTATCAGTCATGAAAAACTTGAACAATCAAACTTCCAAAATGGGAAAGGGAGACACCTAGAGTCTTGCCAAAATGACCGTTTATCGAGCTCTGGAACTACTAGAGTGGCATTTATGATACGAGCTACCACTACCATGTCACATATCTGCAACTCAAGCATTTAGACTATAGTCAGCACTAAATAATAGCCACAAAATACTTTAATGAAGAAATTGGCAATGATGATGAGAAAATAGAAAAACATATTAACAAACTACATTTTTCATTGCTACTGAATTCAATTATATAAGCTGCAACAATCAACTAAAATACCAATTTTAGCATGCAGCAGCAGCCACGAGTTTTAGAAGACCCAAGACAAGTTTCTGAAGTATAACCGCCAATGATAAAGAACAAAAATATATATATTATATTATTTTATTATTTGATTAAAAATTAAATCTAAACTCTTTACTTACATTACATAATCAAATATGTGCTTCATAGTAATCTATTCATATATCAAAATTTAATTACAAAAACTTAACACTAATAAATAACTAGTTTTCTCGAATTTCTAACTGCAAAATCACAAATTAAATCATCATAATCAAGCTTTTACACCAAAGAATTTTCAATAAACATAACTAATCCATTTAATGTTTCTTGGGCATGGTTGATCGAATATAAGATTTGATTAATTTCAGTTTTAAAAAGCTTCTTTCTGCAAATGCAACAGTTGCTAATATAGTAAAAAAAATTCTATATGCAACCCATGCATTCAGAAAACAATTCTTTCGTGACTTCAAATGATTTAGCATGTTAAATGCTTTTTTGGTATTATCCAGTGAAAGATCTCTCAAAATGCTTGACTCTGAAAATAAATAAATCACGTCAATATCAATAACACCATCAAGTTTCAAAAACTTTTTAAAATAGTTGTAAGAAGCTTTTAAACTAAATTTAGGCACATTTAAAATTTAATATTGAGCCAAAAAAAAATTAGCAAACAATTGGTTAGATTTGGGATCCCTAATTCTGGGCTAAATTTTGAGGCCCCCATAGGCCGCTGATGTTATTTGTTCACTAGGTCACCCTTGTCAGCATGTTAACTTGTTTAATATTCATACTGTTAACAAAAGGTGGAAAGATAACAGGAAAAAGTTATAGAAATTTTAAGCAGTATACATAGAAATGTTAATGAGAAAACTAGTCTAGAGGGAGTATAACAGATACATAGCTTATCCAATCTGACAGTCACAGGTAGGGCGATAGGTTATGTAATCATAGCTCACAAATAATATGAATATGTTAAATCCACAATTATTTTATTGATGACAAACTAAATGAAATTAAGATAAAAATGAAGAATAAAAATCAAAAATTTCCGCCATTCGCACTAAACCAAAGCTCCATTTGATTTCCAAAAATATGAAATGAGGAAAACATAAAAACTCTGAATCTCAAACAATAACAGTTCAAAATGGAATCGTTTACTGTAACATTCCAGGTGTTGCTTATTCCAACTTCTCAATGCACCAATCAAACTGTAAACTGTCCTCAAGAGAATAGCATAGATGGTTAGACATCTTGCCATGGAAACAAGGGGTCGAGTGAATGATTCCCACTCACAACAACCTAGGAAAGGAAAACTCTTTAATTTCTATTTGTGCGGGGGTGATGGGCTTGGGTGTGTGGAAATGTTTAAAAGAAAATCAGACTGCAAAGAACTTTCTAGCCCCTGGTTTAAGTAATTTGGGGTACATTAGACAAAATGCAAAATTTATATGTATGGAACAGAAGATACAAACCCCGGCACGCATCTGGTTGAGTCCACCATTTGTATGAACCAGAAGAAAACCTCGGGACTCGGCAGGAGCTGATTAAACAACAGTAAATTAGAAAAAGTGTGCATGGGAGTCGAAAGAAGTAAATTGAAAACTGCTTTCTTACATGTATAATTAGGACTAGACTCTACGCATGGCACAAAATCGCGGTTTGGGGGAGACTTCCATAGCTTAACGAAATCCGAATGCCCGCGTGCACCAACCAACTGTCAAATCTAAAGGAGTGAAAACATGAAAGAGGCATGACTGCTTCGTATCAAAATATATAATCCCACTTTCACCAACTAACCGCAGGCCTCCAATATGTACTAAACAAAGATAATAACAAACATAATCGGCATGGCATTTCCTTTAAATCAACAACAGAAACCAAGCATCCTGGCTCCTTTTCGTTTTTGTTTTTTGCATTTAACTTGTTTCCTTATTTGGTTCTATACAATGAATATGAATAACAGAATACATTAATCTCAAAACCTTTCTAGAAGGCAACGGTGCTTGGGACAAATGAGGTGGAGCTAGCTCTTGAGTCCAGCTTTGCTCTGTGCTCAAAATCTGGTACTTGATTTCATGTTGCTACAAAAATTTATAAAACAAAAAATAAAGCAATACATCAAATCAGGCAATCAAAACTAAAGAATAACAAATAAATCAATAAACAATCAAAACTTTTTTGCAGTTTCATTAATCGAATTAAAAATGGAAGATTAGAATAGCATTTTAAACAGAGAAACAAAACCTAATTAGAGAAAGACAAACACCTGAGTCACAGTGGGAAGCTTGTAAGGATCAGTGAAGTCCGGCACTTTAGAAGAAGGAAAAAGGGGCACGTGGACATGTACGGACAGAAGAGCCACCAGCGCTATTACGCATATGGCGCACGTTAGCAGCTTCCTCAGCAAAACCACCGCTCTTCTCCTCCGCCTCAGCTGCATCCTCTAGTATTTGCAGAAAACACCGAAACGACACGGACTTAAAAACGCGCACGCAAGCAACAACTCTCTCTCTGTCTAATAAAACTGAGTGAAAGCAGAACGACGATACGTATACATTATTCACAAACAAAATTTTGGCGATCACAATCCAGAATCTCTGCTTTCAACAGTGATAAAAGCGGGCGGAAGGGCGGGCGGGCGGGCGGTCGGCTGTTGTTTCTCGTTGTCACTTGATGTCTCGTTCTTGGTTTATTGTTCCAGTCATTAGGCACTTAAAAAGCCACGAATATTATAACAAATACGGAATTACGATTGATTTGATCAGAGAGAAGATACGGCTAAATTAAATTCCCGCATAGGTGGATTTAATTAGAATATTAGGGTAAAAAAAAACAATAAACTAATTAATTAACGGGGATCCGCTTGTGGGCCCCGCTCGATAATTAACTGGATCTCGCTGTAATTAGCATCTAATCTCGATTGGATTTTAAATAATAATAATAATGTTCTGATGAGTTTCAGCAATTAGGATAGGATATATATCAAATATTATCCACCTTAATCTTGTTTGAAATGGTGACGTTAATTAAATTAAGTTAAAGAAGTGAGACGTTAATCACAATTAATATTACCTTAATTATATTAATGGAATAGAAGGCAAGCGAGGTGGGCAGGCCAGGAGTCGGAGCTAGCCCCGTGCTTGTGCATTTTTATATAATATGATTGCATTAAGAAATACTGAAGGGAATTCTCAAACAATTTTGACTTCATTCTCTGACAGTCGGTGTTCAAAGTTGACAAAGCCTCGTAACATTGAGCAACCAAAGC
Organism: Xylocarpus granatum; assembly: GCA_019650275.1. Classification (NCBI taxonomy): domain Eukaryota; kingdom Viridiplantae; phylum Streptophyta; class Magnoliopsida; order Sapindales; family Meliaceae; genus Xylocarpus; species Xylocarpus granatum. Next base: position 168,364 of record BNST01000647.1, read on the forward strand.
TGCTGCGTTAGAATCAGCAGCGTGCAAGTTCCAGCTAAATACAAAGAGACGAGTTGTCTCCAGTCTCAAGTGCCAGGCTTAGGAGTCCCCGGTGACCTCAAATCCAATTATGAAATTACAAGGGGCCAGATAAGTAGGAAGAAAATATTGCAAATCTACGGATGTATTATGACTGAGCGTACGAGAGAGAAGCAGAAAAACCAAAATACAAGAAAATGACCCCAGTACAAGTAGATAGAGATTAAATTATTGAAGAGGATATACAGGACAAATTGAAAGGCCTCTTTGGCCATTCCTTGCTTCAACAACTAACACACACCCCCACCCCCCCCGTGACACCTCGCATTTTTGGTATGCAACTACTTGCTCCTTAACTCTTTGTACCGCCTTTTGGATTTATGACGTCCTTCCAGCTCACATTTACGATATGCAGACAAAATGGCAAAGGTGGACAGTACTGAACAATTACTCTAATTAGTCAAATTTGTCTTAAAATACGAATTTAGCTACAAACAAACAAATTTAAGGGTTAATTTGCTTTCGTTTGGGCCACAATCATAGAATTTAATAAACCGTGCTCTAATTTTTATATGTTATTGATTGAACTCTTCCTGACCAATTATTGGGTTTCTCTAACGTATTAAGCGTCCGTGACCTTGGTTTTATGTGGCATGTCTTGTATGTTTTGGCCCATCTACAAAAATCGTGCACGGGTAAACTTAATAGAATGGCGTGGCTGAGAGGCTCCTGTTTCTCTTATTTTCATGATAAAAGCAATTATGTTAGTAACTAAATCACTGTCGGTTTTAAATAGCTTGGAGGGTCAAGATTCTTACTGATCTTCAATTAGAGTAATGTCTTTCTAAAAAATTTTTTATCAAATGATTAATCTCTTACGACACCACACTTACATTGCAAAGCTTCTTTTTTTTCTTTTTAATGCATGACATTAGGTAAGGTAGAATGTTGGTCTAATATAACAATGTGCCAGACAAAAGGAATTACAATTGACAAGTGTAGACATATCAGTTTAATGAAGTCCCTTCACTTATTGTGCCATCTTCTACCTCGCACTAACAAAGAATTTCGACAGAAAAGAAGATAAGAACTTTAATTAATTAATTAATTATTGTTGTTATTATTATTATTTAATGAGGGCATTGGATTTTAATTGAATATTATTTCAATTAAATTTGCACCTGGAAGCCCGTAGAATTGTAGTTCTTTTATAACCTTGATTTTTGTACCACTTTCGACGTGTTTTTGACACTCACTCTCCTCCTTTCAAGGAGAGACGCTGCCGTCAAGATAAGAAACAAGGCACGTGCTAATTCAATACCAAAATCATTTTTGACCGCATGCGACGGAGAAAGTTACGGTGGGGGAAATTTTGGGGGATGGAATATCTGAAATTAGGACAAATCTTGCTACAAGTGTTGTGTTGCCATTGACAGATGATTTTAAAAGACCTCGGAGTAATCAATTCTCTTGAAGAATTGGAAATTTAAGTGTGCTAAGGGTATACTTACTACTTGACCAGCGCGCACGCATGACAAGAAAAAGGCTTAAGTTAAAGAGTCAACTGGTGAATGAATATTATATGGCACGGTTTATGTTTCATAATCAAAATCAACATGATCGGGAGAATTAACCAATGAACACAAAAACCTTGAACAAAAATTATGAGATATAATGTAACAGTAGTGGTCTCTGTGATGATTGATGATTCTTTTGTTTTTATGAAAAAAATTAGTACCATGCGAAAGTATTGGCAAAGTACCATTGACCCCTGATGTGTTGGTAATGAATCTGTAACTCTTGGGACAAAATAGAAGAATAAACTTACGCCAATTACCAAACTAAACCTGTTAATTAATCTCGCAATAGTATGCCCTAGGTAAATTGACTTATTTAATATTTATTTCAAAAGCATTCAGTTAGAAGTTGCTGCTAATATGCCCTGCCCTACAGTAAAGCCAATGGTTTACTAAAGTTTCTTGTTTATTGAGCAAAATTATGATTACCGCAAGGATCAATGCGCAACTAATATACACGTCGTTTGTTTCTCGTTTGGAATGATTACTAGGTGTTTAGACCACTACTAGCAGTAGGCCTCGTACATAGCCTTTGCTCACCTAACTTCAAGCACAGAAAAGAATAACATATTAAAAAGAAAACTGAACAAACGTCAAAAGGAAAATGATTGGATGAAGAAATCAGATACAACAGAACCAGTGGAGCACAAGGAATTTTGATTTCGGACAAGCAAAGCGAGGTGGGTTGATTTCGTTTTCGGTGGAATTTCGTTCGTTCAACATCAACTTCTAATTTGTTAGTGTTAGATTGTATTGCCATTAATATTAATATTATCGCCCGTGGCCTGTGGGTTTTTCATTTTCAGTTTCGAGCACTTGGATTCACCAACCAACCGTAAGCGACCACCAGCCTGAGACCAACCCCCAGTTATGAATTGAAATAATACTATCATTTAGTATTTGAATGCATATTGAATTGTCTTATTTTATTATACTATATTTATATAATTCATATTATTATTTATTTATATATATTCAATATATATATATAATATGTTATATTATATTATATTAAAAAATAATTTATAATAAAATATAAAACAATATTATCATAAAATAATTCATAATAATTTATTATAATTTAATAAATAAATTATTTAATATTTTTATTATAAAATATAATAATAATAATAATATTATTATTATTTAATATAAAAAAGATAGTGATAAACTGACTCGACCACGCCAATTTTTTTTATTTGACAAGACAATCCCTCACTCATTTTAAAACTATGAAATAATTAAATATGATATAATTTTTTTAGACTTATTGAGAGCCCTTGATGCGCCAACACTGATATTGTTTTTGTGCCGTACTATTACCAATTTCTTTAATTCGTAATGTAGCGGTCCCGTCACTTCACTCTCTCTCGATAGGAGGGTTTTCAGCCCCTTCTTGATTGATGAGGATGATTCTAGAAATTGATTTCAAGTGCGCGAACAGGTCAGTTCTTCAAATTAATGAAATGGGTTCCGCATACTTCGAATCCGTCGGCTGGATTACAAAGTACAATTTGGTTGACAAGTAGCACAGCAGCAAGTTAGATCGTCTCCGTCAATAATAAATAACACGAAGAGAGAAACTTCTCAACTAACGGTGACGGACCCTGGCATAAGCTCAGCCCAATTTAGATTGAAGTCTACACTTAACAGTTGGAAATGGGGCACAGGGCCCAATAGCCGGAGTACACGAAAGTTAGGGCCTATTCTCCCTCCCCATTTCTAAGGACACTCATTTAGAAATATTAAAGGAATTTTATTACTTGTTTCTGAAAAGTAATTTAAAAATCGTAAGTTTGAAAAGTAATTATCAAAATTTTTTTTTCTAAACTTTTGCAACAGTGAACAGAACTTAATTAGAATAAAAAGTAAAGAAAGAGATTGAAGTAATGTACTCTTACAATGTATGATTTTTTACAAATACGAAGGACTTGGGTAATAAAATCCCAATATTAAAAGAAAGAGAATGGTTTTAAGTGTCATTCCTTTTCTCTGTATCTTATCATAATCAATGCGTCCAAATTTAGGTAGGATATGAGTGGAGTAGTTTGCAAACCAACAACAGTGGGAGACAAACAAAAGACGACACCGGATTTGGGATTTCTGATCAATCATTAGTCATATACACTCCTGCATGTACAATAACTTGAAATGAACCTATCACAACGGACGACCAAGATATCATCACCGCATCTTGAGTTTATAGTCACGGTACCAGCTTACTGATGATCATGCCATGTACGTATTAATTTACGTATGTGTTCCGTATTTAGACGCCACATAATAAGTTGCATGAGATATATACCAAAACTATACATACAACATCATATTATTTTGATGAAGAAGATACTAGTAATCAACAAATGACATGCGTACGAGCCTCAGATCGATCGATGACATGCCGATGAATTAATTGGTAATGGACTTAACTGGGAACTTTTGTCTATCACGTTCGTCTTTTCTTCTCAATTGCTTCCCAGTGTGCAACTCCAAGCACGTGCATGATATAAAAATGCAATTGCTAAGAAATTGACCTGGGAAATTTTGCCAGTTGTCAAATTGAATTTTCAATTTTATTGTGCCAGCATGTCATATTTGATCAGCCAGCCTTGAAGCTCTGAGGAAGCTGCTAGGAACTTGTACCTAATTGGCAGCTTACCCGCGGTCCCACAGCAGCACCGGCTTTCCAAGTTTGATCTTCGGACTTAAGAAATAATCAAAGCAAGACTAGTCTGGGGGTTCAAGTCCTTTAAAATATAGTAATCTCAAGAAATTGCCTGGATCCGAGGGTCAGTCAGCCTCAGTCATAAAGAAGACCCATTAGCCACATGTGCGGTGGGCTAGCAGCTGAATGGCCAGAATGCTTCTGTGCTGTCTCATGTGGAATTTTTGTCTTATCATTAAACAAAGACAAAAATAAACTACCCTTTTCAGAATTGCAATACAAGCAATTTAACTACTTCAATTAATTTCTTTATACATTGCAGTGCAAGACAGATCCTTACATACACAGAATAGAGAAACAGGAACTTATCTTCATATTCCCTCAAGAGATCCGTATATAATGCGTATACACACACAAAAAAACAAAATACACATACATAATTTTAATTTCTGTGTGCTTTTTCTATATCATTCTTTCAATTAATACCCTCTTTCTCTCTTTGTTGTAAAAGTTTTAGGCCTAAATTCTAATCTATAGAGAATAGGAGAAATATCCATTAATGGAAGCAGTTGACAGCTAGCCAGTAACCCTGATTTCCCTCACAGTTCTAGCATGCACCCAACCGTCCTCCATCTTCTTGCTTCTTGGACGAAGTATATTAGACAAGAGCCCATATTTCTCCTTCTTGTCGGGATCACCTTCTTTGTTTTTCATCCTTGGAACAAAAACCAACGATCTACTCTTCGTTAACACATTCTTACTACCAAAAAGCAAAGTCGACAGAGAATGCTTTCCGGCAGTAGTAAAACGATCCCGATGCAATGGCGAAGAGTAGGAGGAAGCCGAGGAAGAAGAGTAGCAAGAAGACAAAGAAGAATAAGAAGAACAAGAAGACCCCGTTGAAGTAATATAGCTACGTGATAAAGAGCAATAATTTGATGACAGCTGGGAGAGTTTGTCTCCTAAACAAATCGAGCAAACGCCTGGCGATTGCTTGTGTTTTGGGTGCCTGTTGCAGTGAGTATCTGGCTTTGATGATCGACCAGCAGCAGCATGCTTAGATGATTTTCTGAGCATAAGGTTTGCCATATTGAATTTCTCGTGTGTTTGTGTTGGTCAAGTATATATAGAGATGGCGTATGGTTCATTTCCATGATAGTTCATAGGAGTTTCTCCGGGTTTTCCTTAAAATAGAGGGTTTTTAAAAGTTTGGAAAGTGGGTTAGAAATATTAATCAACGGTAGTAATTGTAAAGAGCAGTTTTGTGGGCCAATCCCCAAGATTTGATTTGGTGGCTTCGATGGGTTATGTATATTGGTGAAGTGTGGATTTGGAGCACGGGACCAAAGCTTCACTTAGGGCGGCTTGGAGAATCGATCGTTCAGAGGAAAAAAAAGTAGGCCTGGAGACTATCATAGAATAAAATACGGCGACGTTTTTGGTTGCGAGCTTGCTGGAAAGCTGGAATGTGTACAGAAAACAAGGAAAATATCTCGCAAAAAGGAAAAGCTTGCATGCGCTGGTCTCCATCGGTGGAGCCACTAAAATTTTGCCACGACGTAAACTCACAAAAAAAAAGAATCTTTATACCTCGTCAAGCAATTATAATAATAATAAAAATAATTAATTTAATCTAACCAATTAATTGATTTTGAAATTTCCAATTACTGTATAAGTAAATATTATTCGAATTGTTTTAAAAAATATACGCATTTGATTCAAATAAGTTACACGTGTTAAATGCAATCAACTTGTGTGAATTTCAAGCAATTTCAACATTACTATTATGGTCGGTCCGACTCCAATAGCACGCAAATTAACAAAGACAATCTAAAATTGGGATTTGCTGGTCTTGTCTAAAATCTCCATTAATTCTTGAGCAATACTGGAGCTGCAGCTTCTCCATTAATTCCAGGAAAGCAACCAGTTAAAAATATTAGTCCATTTTAGCTCCAAATGGAGGAGGAAAATCACAGGACACCGAAACCCACAGAAATATTTTATTCCTGTCATTTGAATCTGTACATGACATGTTCTTTTTCACTGCATAGAGCAGAGATTGCACAAAAAGAAATAGATAGGTAGGAAATAATACAATAGAGTAGTATTGAAGAACTTGAAAACAATGTCAAAGACATAACTAAAGGTAGGTTGGTCCAAATAACCAGTTTAGATCTTGCTAATCTTGGACACAAATTTTATTAGTACGCGGAAACTAGCTTTGCACTGGCAATTTGAGTTCCTTCCAGAGTCCATCTTTCCAGCCACAAAAATACATAACCCATCTGTAGTCAAGCTTTGTCTCTTGGTCCTGTATCTCAATTTCATTTGCTAGAAGTCTTTTGATTTCATCAAGAAATTGACTGACTAGATGAACACCCTGTTCATATTGGTATGCGTACTTTGTTCACTGTTCTGCCCATCCCTGTAGATAGACGAAGAAGCTTTATGCAATTCCTGAATGTGAAACATCAATACGAATATTGGGAGCAAAAATTGCAAGCTTTTTACAGTAATCCAGAAAGATCGATGCTGGAGAATCTGATTGCATTTCATAACATAACATCTAATTTCGTTTCAGCGCTCAATGATATTATATTGCTATTTAACCTCAAAAATTCAAAATCCATTTCTCCCCTCCAGTTTCATGTCACCATATTGCGTCCAATTTGAATATATTACATATGATTGCGGCGGTGAGAGTAAGATCACACAACCTTCCGTCGTTGTATAATTATTGCTGATAAGCAGCCTCGGTCGCTTTGGTTTCTCTGGGGCATTGAGATACATATGGTTTGAGTTGCAAGCAGGAATGGGAAATATGAACAAGCATTAATGTCAGTGGTGAACTTGAGAGCTCAAATCTCAAGTAGGAATCAAACATATACAGCAATATCTAAATGTTTGGAATCAGAGTGATGCGCAATTCCCTATTCCAGTCCAGCCAGATGACAGGTTGAAACTCTTAGAACTATGCCTTGGGATATTTTTTGAAACTCTCTTCCCAAATTTAAAGGTGAACAACAAAAAGAGCTTACTATTTTCTTCCAAGCATTCCCACTCTGAAACTAAAATTATGGGGCTAGAATACCACCCATGGTTAAAAAAGCACATCTTGGCCCCCAAAAAGCACTGAAATTTTGTGAAATTCTAAAATTCTTGTAGCCTGGGGATGCAGGAAGAATGTTCTTATATATTCCTCCGTAGGTTGGCAAATGGATTCTAAACTACCTCCAGCCAGCTCAGTTTCGCTAACTTGACGACATCCTACAAACTTTTGAAAAGAGACCCACAGATATTGGAATCCACATCAAATGGCAATCTTAATGCAACAGTTTAACAAAAACCAAACGGAAAAACTAAAACGAAGATACAATGTTAACGAAGATAAAACAACATTTATTATATCAATAATCAGTCTCCGTGTTAGCGATTCACGAGAGAGCGAGGGGTTATTATTTTTTGCCAAATTACCCAAAATGAAACTCATGGGCCGAATCTGAACAACTAAGCCCAAAAATTAATGGACCATATTGGCCCAATTCAATCATAGCTTTCTTGGAACAAAGTGGTGAATAATAAACGATAAATGCCCTCCTCCGGACAATCCTTAAAGCCACCCTCTTTGTGAAATATAATCAATTTGATAGCATCTGTGACATAAAAAAAGTACTTAACTAAGGATGTTAGTTACAGAGTAGTATGAGCTAGGGTGGATAAAAGACCAAGTAAATTAAATTCTTGGCTTAAACTACCCGTTTGATTAATAATGAACTGGTTATGAAAAGAAACGAATACAATAATTGATGTTGATCAATTAGCCAGTGACTTGACAAGAATTTTGTGATGCAGCCTCGCTACAAAATTTCCACTCTACATCGAGGGAGTGAGGTCAGGTCATGCCTTTTTGTAGTTTATCCGAATTAGAACAACAAATAGACAATAATAATATATGACAAATATAAAGAAGGGCTCTGTTCGCCGGAACAGCAAGTTAATGGCAAGACCAGAACGAAGGAAAAGAAATGAATTGTGTAGTGATAAGTTCAAATCTGAGTAAATCAAAATTGATGGTAGAAAAAAGAACGACATGGGTCTTTGTCTTCTCAACTAATCCTTCTTGCAAGTTGCAGATTAAATTTCTCATGTTCATACACGATACAGGGGGCATCTTTAACAGTTACAAGTGAGACAAAACTCTTTTGAACATACCAAACACAGTCTAAAGTACACACAAATATGCAACAAGTATGTGAATGAATGTGTTTATCGTAAATTGGAATAGAATTATGGTGTGTTTGTAAATAAGTAAATTATTGGATTTTTTTAATATACACATAACATATTTTATATGAAATAAAATTTATAATAATTAATATAAAAATTAAAAAAAAATAATATATATATATATATATATATATATATATATAATGAGATGTACTGTAATTACACACCAGCTCGTGGAGGAAGAAGTGGACATGCTAGCAGGAATCAGGATCGTCAATGGGCATTGGCTTTTTGTGAGGGGCAGAAAAGCAATCGATGATTGAAGAAGGATTTGGTGAACAAAGGTCATCAAAGTGAGAACGAAAGCTATAGCTAGATTCTCGTAGGAGGCAGTGAGAGTCAAAGATTGATGACTAGTGGGGTCTCAGTTCTGACAAGAGCAGCACATTGGAAATTGAGCTCCCTCTCTCACTAAGCTTTTGGCTCTGTCTCTTTCCCAGAACGACACCGGTCGTTCCCTATTCTCTCCCTCCCCACACAATACTATTACCAGTGGGAACGAAAGAGACTTGCACCCTCTTCACCTCCACTTGTTTAACATTTTTATTTTATTTATGCCCAACAAGATTAAGGCTTGGTTTGATTAAGGGCGTGGCTTTTGAATCATAATTATTTTAAAATAAAAATATTATTGTTCTAGCTTTATTTTTAAAGTAAAAGGAGAAAACAGTATAAAAAATGAGGCGTCAGTTGTTAATCTACTGTTTCACTGTGATTAGCCAACAGTTTTGCATTGCTGGTGAGTGTGATTTGTGATGCTAAATTTTAACCCGGAATGGAAGAAGACGAAGATGATGAAGAAGAAGACTGCCTTTGTCATCTTGCTATGTGGTTGATTTTGACGGGACGTGGAAGGTGGAGGAGACGCAAGACTAGTCAATTCTGAAACCGGTACCACTAGCGAAACAGAGCAGCTCTTGTCCTGCGCTCGTCTGGGCAATTTTGATAGTCTTGCCATTCAATTTATCCGCCGGTAAGGATACGCATTTTACCAACCAAGTGGGTTTGATAGCCATCCCAAGCATCAGAATTCAGAGAACCAGAATAGAATTTCGGTGAATTCAAAGGAAAACAGCTTTCCAAACCATCTTTAAGAGACTCAATATTTACCAATCTTAAGAAGGGAGTTATCCAGTTCTTTTATAATATATATATATGTCAAACTGATTGAATTTCTAAAGAATCCTTTGCCAATTCCCAGAATTAATTACTACAAAAAGAGCATATAATCCCAGAAATATATGCAATATCAGTTTACTTGGGATGGAGGTGTAGGGTATTTTTACTCCCTCCAGTAACAGACATCAAACTGTCACCTTGCTTGGTAGTGGTTCCAAGTATTAGTATTTTTTCCCATTTAGTTACACTAATGATATTGAAAGTACACCCTTTTGGCGATGGGGGAGGAACAAGACTTAAAGCCAACGCAAGAACTTGAAACTATATTATTCTCCATTGGAGAATAATTTTAAGTAGCTTCTACTGCCCAGTAAAGTACCACTGAAGACTAGGAACTTGATCGACTGAGAAGATATTGCAGGAACCCTCTGAATCAAACAAACTTTGCTCTTCAACTTTCACAAAATGAGGTTGTTGATAGACATTACTCGGAATTGTTCTTGCATCAGAAAACTTAATCCAGTTCATTGATGAATGTGAGGAGGAAGAAGAACCAGTGAAAAGAGAGGGAGAGGAAGCTGGTGATATTAATGGCTGAGCATTTGCATTATAACACAAATCGCGTTCTTTGCCCTGCTCTGGAACAGGGGACTCTTCTTTAACAGCATGACTGCTCTCTACGTTTTCTAGGCAAAGCTTAGCTTTCAATTCTCTTATCTACCAATCAAACACAAAACAGTACAAAATTTCACTAAATATCAAATGAACTAATACAATTAAACTGAGACTTTACTTATTATGTAAAGATATAATACCTTTGCTGTATGTTCCTTATTTTCTTGTTCGAGAGTATTGTAATCAAGCTTTAAAGCATCATAATTGGCTTTTAGAAGATAATAATCGCGCTCCAATTCCTTACTCTTCAAGCGAGCACGGCGGTTTTGGAACCAAACAGCAACTTGTCGCGGTTGCAAGCCTAATTCTTCTGCTAATTTGGCTTTTCTCTCAGGCTCCAGCTTGTTGTCGACTTCAAAATTCTTCTCCAAGGCCTTAACTTGCTGCAAAGTCAAACGTCGTTTCTTCTCTGTAGTGTGGATAGCTTCTTCTTTGTAGTCTTCTTCGTCCAAGCTGTCTATCATTGCCTGAAACTCTCTGCTGTAAATTTGGTTGCTTTTTGGACTCTTCTTGTCTGTAATGAACATGGTTCACAAGAGTTCGTTACTAGTATTACCATGCGATGAAAGGAAAGCAGAAGCGAAAAAAGATGCTTGTGTTTGACAGGGTTAAACAAAATTTAACTTGATTCTCAATTTGGCTTCAGCGAAAAGGCAAAAAAGAAAAGACATAGGAGTATAAGATATTGCCTTTTGTCTAATGGGGGTCTGAGTCATCTGCAATGTTCATAATTTTTTCTGGAAAAGTATTGCATAAACCACAACATGATGTAGAATTAACTTACAGGATCGCACATCTGAACAAACTTGTCTCACAGTTTAAAGAGTAGTACAGAGTTGAATTCTGTTTACCTTTAGATTGACAGACAGAGATCAAGGCATCCAATGAATCTGAGGAGTTGAAACGCTTCATAGCTCAAACGAGAAGCCTATGCAGATGTTGTTTCGATACTTCTGCACCTCAAGCAGGGTTTTATTTATTATTTGAACATTTTTATTATTACAGGAGCCAAATATTTGCCGGATTTTACAAGATGAACAGAAATGCTGTAAAAGGAATAAGCAGTTCAACATCAATATAAGAAGGAAGAATGAAGCAAATTCTACTAAAAACTTACAAAATATAAGCCGCCTTTTGATCGAAACAAACAAAACCCAGATATTTATTTCAGTTTTTTTTTAAATTTTTGTATCGGTCTAACAAAGAGAGAGAGAGAGAGAGAGAGAGATACGGGAGAGTAGGGAAAGAAACACACAAGGAACTTGCTTCAGGATAAGCGAGCAGCTATATATACGCGCCAAATTTACCGATGAGAACTGTTAAAGGTGATTTTGCTTGCGACACAACTCGAGATTATTTTGCTTTTAACATTTGTAAGATTTTATCCCTTAATTTAATCACGACATATGAATTAGCCAATAATAATAATAAATTTTAAGGAATTGGATTGTCCGTAGAGATTTACAAATGTACGTGTGCTCAATCAATTCATTCATAGCTTGCAGCTGTAGGCACAAAAGAAAAGGGAAGGGAAGAATTGTAAAACTGAGAAATGGGAATGGGAAATGCAACTCAAATTGTTCAACCCGAAATAAATTTTCAACAGAAACCAATTGAGTAGGTTGTGGAAAAATCGTATGAAATGACTTATTGAAAAGTTCCACAGTAGTGGTCAAAGTGTGTATTAAGTTAATCTTGCATCCAACAATCATCACATAATAATTGGGAGAGAGACCATGCAAAGAAGGTTGTGTATGCGGAATGATAAACTCTGATTTGTCAGAATTTTCTCCGAAAATACAAGTCTGAAAAATAAGATTGGAATATTTCCGGAGTATGAAATAATTTCTTTATTTATTACAAATAGGAAAATGGCAATGGCCTTTTTGCACCGACCTATGATTTGATAGACGATAGTAATTAACTAGCAAAATGAGTATTTTGCTTTGAGAGACTAGCAATACTCAAAGATGTCGGCTGTCAAGCTTGCCAGTTGGTTGTGCGACACAGTAAAGGCTCGCAGCCACTCGATCATCCCAAAATTTTCAATTACAGCAGTCTATAAAGCTGTATAATTTTATTCAACAATCAACACAACACTCGATGTTGATGGCGAAATGGAATTTGTCGTGGCTTTTCATAATCTTATTGATCTTGGAATCTCAGTATAAGTGGACATAAAACAATAAGATGTGAATCTCCCTGTAGATAGACGTCCACTTATTTTTTACTTGTAAGGACAAGCAAGCAAGCCCACGTCGTGGAACCCCAAAATCTGAAGAACAGATCATTCCACAGACCAACCCATTTCAAATTTAGCATTTTCTTCACATGGCTTTTGTCGAGAGCTTATCGCCCGATTCTTGTGCAAAGGTATTGATAAATAGGAGCTGTGTTGGTAACATCTTTCACTTGTTCGTTCTTGGAGAAGGAAAGTGATACATTGTTTACTTGTGCCACCGGGACACCATAAACTTTGTGTGAAATGGCAAAAAAGATAATTTAACGAAATAAAGAAATTCGGGGAAGCAAGAGATTTTGAGTAGGGGGGAATGGAACCGTCCTTGTGCAAGAAGAAAATTGAAAATGGAAAAGAACATGGGAATAAAAAAGATGTTTTTTGATGATGACCATTAGCCATGCCATTTGCTATTACGTTAATTGCTGTTTAAATGAAAATAATACTAACTTTATCTAACTTTTGAATTTGAAAAATACAAGTCTGTTTATCACCCAAAATCTCTCCAATCTTATCAATTCAAAATTTATGATTCTTCTTATGGCTTCTTTGATACTGCTGGGTTGCGAGACACTGTTGGCAGTGCATTTATTTGTATTTGTGTTTGTGTGTAGAGGTTTGGGTTGGGACACAAGGCAACAGAACCCTAGAGGGAATAGGCAGCTTTACTTTTTAAGCTTTCCTTTCTGTTTTGTAATGTTATACCATGGATGGGTTGGAAAGTTAGGGGAATGGAGAATCTCTTGACTTTCTTGTGCACACCAATCTAATTTAAGGGAAATAATTGACACGAGAGAGTTTGGTAAGATTAGTATAAACATGTTTGATGTTTCAAAATATTGGGTTACTGTTTTGAGTGAATGTGTGTTTTTAACTCTGTAGATTCCACATTCACAGTACCTAAAATCTCATGACTTCGCAAATTGTTGCTTTCCAACTGGAAAAGTTCCCCCGATACTGCAGAATGATTCGTGCCTGGGAGAAATTATCGGACCTTCAGTTGGCTACAGATGTTAATTTCAGGAACAAAAAAAAAGAAAAGTTTGGCAGACGCAACATAAAGGCATTTACCCGTACCATGAATTGTCAGACAATACTATTCAGTTTCTGTTACCATCCGTAACAAAAGCTACCCATGGCCACCAAAGCAAAGCTGGCAAACTTTTTCATCTGTCGTCAACTTATTTTATGTGCAACAGACACTCATTTTAGGTTCTTCCCCTTTCTCAATCTGTCTCAGCTAGATTGATTCGAGAGTTAGTTCCACAAATGATGCATAATCTACGTCTTCATGCAAGAATATTTCATGTGTGATATGATAGAGAGATTAGAAGAAAGAGATCTGTTCAAGCATTTGAAACCAAAATTCAAAACAATTTGAATTTCACATCACCTGATCTTATATTTTTTGTTGCACTACGCGTGAGGTGTAAATGAAATTATAAATAGAATATCTACATTAATCATATTTGAGGACAAGTGACATCAAAATTTTTCTGTGTATTGTATGACAAATGAATTAAGGGGAACAAAAAAATAGAAATTCCAACCAGGGTATGATTCCTAGCTATTGTAAAAAAAATGATTGTTATGGTGGATATACAACAGTCTGCAATAATTTCTTGCGTGTATGTTTCTAACTTCAATCTCAAGAAGAACAGCAGGAAGAGATGTCAATTCCAGCAACCTCCATGGCATTGCAGACCCATTGAGGAACATCACCCTTGGGAAACTACAAGAGAACAAAGGCATCATAAGGTTCAAGGGCTTTTTAGCTAACATCCACCACGTGACAGCTCAATAATATTACTGTCTTTATGCGAGGTTAGATTCAAATCTACGACCCGCCCGATCCCAGCCCCGTCCAGAATTGCATGAGAGAGAGAAAGAGAGTTTTCTGGGGTATCACGGCGATGGGTCAGAAATTATGCCCCCAGTAACATGCCATTGAAGCTTTCCTACTTTGGTTAAATGGCAACTTCATTTTGATACCAATCACTGAATAAATAGATAGCATATATGCTTAGATTAAGGGGCGAAGAAGATAAGTTTGCGAGTAGGATGACTAAATGCCTGTTAATGAGTTCGGAGAGGATAACACTACAGTCCCAAGAAGTTTTTGGGATTTGGTTAAACAACGAGACAGCTATATAGATAGTTTTACTCCAATAACAATTACCTTACTTTTGTAAAATGAGGCAAACATAATGAGAGCCACTGGATTCTCATTACACTGATGATGTACAAAAGACAATAAATTGAGAATCAATGAATCAATCCAATGGCTCTCATATGTCACACTTATTTTACAAAAACAAGGACAAGCTTGCTAGAGAAGGATTAATTATATATACATTCTAGCAAAAGTACATTAGAGGGAACCGTAATATGGCAACAATAGCTCATTGTTAGAGATACTGTCAATCTTACATGGGCAATAGACAGGGAGGGAGAGGGAGGAAATATAAAAGGCAATTATAACAATAAATACCCTTTTCTGCAGAAATTTGCACACAAACCTGCCAAAGGAAAAAAGGCGAACAACATTAAAATAGCTACACAGAGACCAAAGTCAGGAACGATGCATAACATACTGATTAGCATGTTCCTCATTCAACAAAAAAATACAGTTAAAATAGGTCAGGTAGGAACAAAGCTTATTGCAGGCGTACTCTGGAAACCTTCCTTCAACTATTGATGAGTGTAGATTTCTGCTAAGCTGCATTAATAAGAAGAAAAAATCTTTTTATCACAAACACAAAAAAGGGCAAGGTAAGGAGAATACTCCTGTTACAGATCTAACAGTTTTTACCTGCATCATGTAATACAAATTATGATATGACAGAAGCTGAGATCCCATAGCATCCTTTGTAACAAGATACTTAATGTAGGCCCTTGTATAGTTCTTGCAAACCTATGGAGCAAAATAGAATAATGCAATTATAGAAAACAAGAAAAATTATAGATTGATCTCTAAGGTGAATGAACCAACAGTTAGGAGCATACCATACAAGCACATGTAGGATCAAAGGTCGGGTATCATCACCCATCCTTTGATGCTTGAGTTTCAGAACTCCCAGAATTAAGTATTCAATATTAGAGATTCAAAATAGGGAATTCTTTCTGGTGATCAAACTGCACATTGATGTGTCCATTTCATCAGAAAAAAGAAGGAACCGGATGTTTACATGCGCATGAAATGGGGGGTGTAAGCATCATATTGGGTCATCATTCTGAAGAAACAAATTCTGTACAAGGTTTGTAAAACCCATTAAGAAAACGCTTATTCATTTTTAATTGTGAGAAAAAAAAATCAATATAAGTGAAGCACAAAGATGATTAAGTAGCTGCAAGATATGGATAAATCCAATTTCTTGTTTAAGAAGAAAACAGAATGCGCATAAAATAAACATAACACATTGAACAATCTCTAATTTAATGAAGCAAATGCTACATATGATGGATTAACCAGGAAGTTACTAGAAAATTACAATTACACCAGACAACACCATAGGTTTCTTTTCTTTATTTCTTTTATTCTATCTTATTATTACTATTACAATCTAAAATGATTACAACTTCAATTAGTTTTATTTGAATGATTGTAACCAAATATATTTTAACTAATTTCAAAGAAGAACCTATCACCTCAGGTTTAAGAGCAGTGCCAAAGTGAGCAGTGTGAGTTGCGATAAACACAGTCGTACATATCAGCACCCAAAGTGCTGCAAACTACATCCAGTGGATAACCAACACCCTTAAAAATAGTGTGTGCTCAATAACAATATAAAATATCAAAGAGAAGAAGCTTGTTATGAGATTGAAAGAGGTACACATAAAATGATATAGGGCATTTGTACCATAACATATTGCGGTTTATCTTCAGGCAGTGCAGCAGTACACTGAGCAACAACAAGCCAAAAGGAATCTTTGTCTTCACCGCCTGCAAGACCACCAATTGCATAGCTGTTGCAGAAGTAAACTTGATTGATTCACCTCTTAATTACATAAACCCAACGGTAGAAATGTCAAGCCAAAGACATAACTAATCAGTCTAATCTAAAGTGAAAGTGAACAGAAAGTTGAACTGGAAACTGATAACTCAGTTGGCAATTATTCAAACATTAGGGGAATAAATAAAGAATGAACCACTATGAAAATTTAAGGCAAAGAACATAACAAAATGGTGGAAGAAAATTGTAAGCTGCAAATTCCAATATCCAACCCAAGGGCAATTATTCCCCAGCTCAAAAAATGTATGATGTTCAAGCTTTCGCATTGTAAAGAGCGCACCAATTAAGGAAGTTAAATTTTAAGCAGACATACCAGGTAAATTCCGATCCACCAAGCCTTTGACACGTATATCCCTGATTACAATAAATGATGTTGACCAATGAGTGATATTAGTAAAAAGAGGTGCCTAAGAACACAAGAACAATACATGCAGCTTCTGGTTAAAAGTAGCAAAATAATATTTCAATTGATATTTGCCTTAGCACAGGATCCAAACCACCTTGTACAATACCAAATAAGTTCTGCTCATGCAGTTTCCTGTGAGCTGTCCACAAAAGTCAACAAAGTGTTCTAAGCAACTCAATCAAAACATTAATCGTGAAGCATGATTGCAGATAACTAATTGATACATAAAAGAATTCAATTGAAAAGGATACATGCTAGAAGTTATATGATATAAAATAAATGACATCAAGCATTACATATTGCAACAATCCCAGCACACTAGTCGATTTACTCAACATAATACAGTGAGCCTAGGCTACAATGGATAAGAATTACTCAAGATCAACAATCCCAGACAGGTCATGGTGCATCTGGGACACTGCCTCATTTTCTTTAAGTTTATAACTTGTTTGTTTCCATTTTAGATCCATTTGTGCAATAAACATGAGACACATTAGTTTTTGTTTATATTTACCTGCTATACATCTGTCTATCCACCAAAGTGTGCGATACATGGCCTCCTCAATTTGTGGACCAGTAATGGTGGTTTTGACCACAACATCAAGAGCCATAATTATATCTGCTTCAATTCTGTTCTGCAGAATCATAAGCAGAAGAGAAATCCATATGGTGAGCACTTAAGAAACATAAAGTGCAGACTGCATGTAAGCTTTTGAAAATTTTAACCATTCATACTTATTGAAAGCCATATAGCAAAAGATAGGTGAAGAGAATCCTTAAGTAAAAGAAAAAGAAGCACTTAGTTCATTAAAATAATGCATATCACACGACCACTGCATTTACACTTAGTGGATGGCTGTAGAAATACAAAGTAAATAACAAGTCAATAATCTTAAGCATATCTAATATAGTTGTTAGCCATCTATCCATTTTCTTTAATTTTATTGATTTACTTCTAAATAGTGGACAAGTGCAAACTACTCTCATTAAACAATAAGGTCTTGAAGAGATCACATATCAGTGGTAACAAAATGGAATACTCCACATTAATCAATATAATTTTCAAAAAACGACAATGTATGATTGGCTATAAATCATAGAACATAATACTGCAAAATACATGAAAGATAGAGAAAGCCAAGCAATAATAACAAATCCATAGAATAACCAAAAATGCATGAATTGAATGTACATACTTGAACTTGAATTGACTCCTCAGGTGTTAAGATCATAGGCTTTCCATCAACTGGTGACTGAATAAAAAACAAGGTCTCAGTCACAACCAACAAGAAAAAAAGCAACATCCTACAATATTTTAACAAGACAGCAGCAGAATAAGTTGAGCATTCACATAAAGGAATATTGTACTACAATGAACAGAAATGTTGTTTGCTATCATAAAGGAAATGGATATCATGAAAGGACAAAAGTAGTATATACTTGGCTTTTTCCTAAACCTGGGAACAACTATAACAAAGAATCAAAGAGGGAAGATGCTTTCAATCTCTGAATTCAAAGTGTGCCCATATTTTTACAATTATTAAACATCCAGTTATACTAACACCACTAAGTGGCTGCTGCGAACCCAAAAAGGAAAAAAGAAGAGAGATCCACAGACAATTACTGGGATTAAGCAATAATAAGAATATCTCCTCTTTTGCCAAACAACATAGACAAGGGATTGTGCATGCACTGATCACAACCACATACACATATCTACATATATACATAAAAATTAATCTTTTAGTATCAACTTTGTCCATGATACCATATCATCAAATATTAGGAATTGAACTAAATCAACCCTCAATTGAATTGAGTAAAGCATTACAGTCTGAAAAACATTTCATGAATTTTTCAGTCATATCAAAAACCAGAGCAAGAATTATAACCTGAAATGTTACATCCTTTTCGGTGATGTCAGCTAAATGCAAAAGAGAGACCTGTAAATATAAGCAAAGAAAAGTGTTAGCCACACATATCACTAAACTTCAAAATTTTCTGCCATGCATAGATTTATGATGTACAAGATCTTGACAGAACTACCATCATGATCTTAAAGGAAAAAGACAATCTACAACTAGTTTTGCATAGAGAGAGACAGAGAAAGAGAGATTATCAAATATTTTAGAGAACAAACACTCTTAATCTAGATGAAGGAAAAGCTCAACTGCAATCAAGTCAGTCCAAGAATTAAAAGTTTCATGAGGATCATCATTATCCACACACTGGGAAAACCATTAATTTAAACTCATAAGATATAAAGTTGTAACATCACCCAAAAATACTTTTAAGATCTTTAAAATGAAAAGCAAGGCACCAATTATTACTACAGTTAGCAGGCTGGAAAAATGTATAACAATGGAAGAACTTATCATACATAAACTACGGCAGAACCAGAGTTTACATGCAATCAATATGCACACCATCCGCATAGAATATTATGCATCCTTATATGTTCATAAATCAAACTGTCCAACGCTACCCTAAAGAAGAAATCTGGACAACATCAAGAATGCAACTGAATAAAATATATCACTATATCGAATATTAAGACAAACCATCTGAAAGCCACCAGAGTCAGTAAGCAGTGCTCTAGGCCAATTCATAAATTTGTGGAGACTGCACAATTCATCAATAAGTTTGGATGTAGAATGAAGTGCCAAATGATATGTATTCCCAAGAATTATTTGACAGCCAATCTCCTCGAGCTGATTAGTTGTCAAACCTTTTATTGTCCCTGAAACCGAGAAGACCAACATTCTCTTATAAAAATATGTGATTAAGGACAAATGAAATTAAAGAGTTTCATTTAAGCATTGTCTCATAGAAAGGTAATTTCCTTTTGGCTAGAAGTAACATATGATGTAAGTGCAGAAAAAAAATTCTTGACAACTGGTTAGCTATCTAAACTATACACTTAATAAATGAATCTCTAACCTTGTGTACCCACAGGCATAAACAGAGGAGCCTCACATAAAAAGTGAGAGAGTGTCAACTGAGCTGCACAGGCACGATTAAACCTCCCGAAAACCTATAAAGGAAACCACAAATAAATTTTGCAATTACTAACAACTATTTAACAAAAGAAATCCCACTCTGAGCAGATGGTAAAACCGGCAGGTTAATAGTAATAAAGAGGCACAGAAATTTTGTGCACCATTGCATATATAATTATTTCATCATAAGTATAACAATCAACCCAGCGTAAAAACATAAATACAATCTCTGATAAACAAATCACGATTAAGCAACAATGTTGCCCTTAGGTTGATTTTGGTGACTAATAACCACTTGTCAATACTTTCATTAAGCAAGTTGTCACGGGACGTTAAATTTTGCCGAACCCACACTTAGCTAGTCAATACTTTCATTAAGCAGGTTGTCATGGGACATTAAGTTTTGCCGAACCCACACTTAGCTAGTATCAAATTTTAGCTACTATATTAAGCACGCCTTAATCGTTGTGCAGAAAATCATGTCCAGCCCTTGTTCTGTTACATCCTGCTATGACCAAGGAAACATTTACCTAAAACAGTGCTGCAAATATCAGCAGGTGTAGAGGGCGAAAAACAAATTCAGAATAATGCTACAATGAAGCTTAACAACTAAGAATAAACTTCTGTGTGAAGATAGCTTCAATTTTTAAATATGCATGTTCATTTACTTTCTCTCATTAATTCCAGAAACTAAACAATCGCCGCCAATGTCATATTGCACAATGAGCTTTAATAATAATATTCATCGACTTGTTTAATAAGTGTTGGTGTTTTCGTTAGCGTCCGAGTGAAGCAGATGTGATAATCTTAACCATTCACCAACAAGGATAGAAGTAACAACACAAATTCAAGTCTTACTTCAAAACGAAGAGCCATTATAAAAGTCTTTTTCTCTATTTCTTCACCAGTCTATGCATAAATCCTGTCGTCAAATCATTGAAAAAAAACAGAAAATGACTGAAAGTTCAAAAACAAAAAACTAAGACATGCAAGAAAACAGAGAGAGAAAAACTGAACCTACGGAGACAGCTCAGAAGAGAATGTGCTTAAGGTATGGCTGAAGGATAGGCTTTAAGCAAAAAGAGTGTGCGCACAGACAGTCTCGGTCTTCCTTGATGGCTGTGTTTGTAGATGCGCCGGCATGTCGGCATTTTGTTCTTTTTCCTCCCCGCGCTTTGGAGCGAAGAGAACTTGGGCCTGGTTCAAGATGGGTCAAGCCCACACCGATGGTTTGAAGAACATTATTTCCTATTGAATGCTATTATGATACAGTGCGCATTTCATACCACGTGGCATAGTTTAATTTTTATCCAATTTTTAATAATTTTGTAATTCTTATTATATTTAAGAAAGTATAATAAAACTTCTTTTGTCAGAATAAAAGATGAAAGTATTTACTTAAATATTAGTGCGAGAGAAGAGCGTTCGAGATTAGTTACTTCGTAGCGGCGGCGACACTTTGTCATGACATTAATAGCGGTTACGATAGTCATCACAATTTTGTTTTTTAAAACGGGTTATGAGATTAAGTAAAGATCCGTGGATTCGGGTCGGGTAAATTACGGGTTTGGAAAACTTACGGGTCTTACAATCTGGAATACAATACAATAATGAAACGGCCAGGCTGCAGCTAGCTATAATAACAGTCATTATTAGTCGTGCATGCAATTCAACATTTCCAATTCTCGATTTCTAGATCTCGTTCCCGATTTTTAACCCTATAAGGTGCCACCTGAATCAGGAGAGTATTCTTCTAATTTTCTGATCTTTCAGGTCTGATTGATTTTTTCCAGTTGAATTTTATGCATCTGAATTAGCAGCTACTTCATCTCCTCTTAATTACGCCTGGAATTAGGAATCTATTATTTTGATGTCTGTGGTAGTCCTTCATATTGCTAATTTTGTAGAGTTGTATATAAATTGATGCTGGTTTGATCTCAATTTCAACTTCATTTTTAAGACGCTCATACTCACTGTTTCGTGTTGTTTTAGAAGCAGCCTTTGTTGACCTTAAATCTATAAGGTTAGGTTATCTACGTGGATTAAGCGATTGGGTAAAATGCAGCGCGCTCCGACTACAATTGAGGAGCAGTTGCTCTTGAAAGCAGTCAATGAAGAATGTCCGTGGGAAAATCTCCCAAAGCGGCTTCAAGCTATTCTTACTTCAAAAGAAGAATGGCACAGAAGGTTAAGGCTTGCTTCAACTTATTAGCCTTCCTTTATTTTGTTGCCCGCATTGTTTCATTTGTATAGCTGAAAGATAGAATCGTATTTATTGTGATTCATAGTCAGGTCAGCCCAAAATATGTGATATTACTAAAAGAAGGTCATTATTAGACAAATGAATTTTAAAATTCTTCTGTGAAGTTGATATGCGTGGATTGAGTTAGGTCCATTTGCTTGAATTTGTTGCTTGCGTATTTGATGACTCTGATTAAGTTGTCTCTTTGCTGTTTATATTATCGTTTTCCTATTCTGTGGAAACCCCATGCAGGATCATTGAACATTGCATTAAGAAGAGACTCCAATGGAACAAATGTTTTGCTCGCAAAGTATGCAAAGAAGGTGAATATTATGAAGACATGATGCGTTACTTGCGAAGAAATCTAGCGGTGCGTGTTGTGTGCAAAGACTAGGGAAACTCTTTAATTATAATAAACATTTTGCGTTTTGCAAAAAAGTTATTCATTATGCAAAAGATTTGCTCATCTGTTTCACTTTGTGCATATTATAGCACTGCAGTTTAGTTTATTTATTGCAAAATTGAAAATATAAGTGTTATTTTCTTTTACTTTTCCTGTGAGGTTCTGCAGTTAACTTCTTCTTGACTTCCTTTCCTACAGTTATTTCCATATCATCTTGCAGAGTATGTTTGCCGTGTTATGAGGTTATCGCCTTTCAGATATTACTGTGATATGATATTTGAGGTTATGAAAAATGGTAACAGTTTACTTTATTGCAAGAAATATCATGGAAGTTTGCCACATTGTTACCAATGAAGTGATCACAATTTTGCACCAGTATTACTTAATATTATTCACGTTCTTGCTTGCCTTATTGTCAACAGAGCAACCCTATGATAGCATACCAAACTTCAGTGCAGCAGATGCATTGCGGCTTACAGGAATAGGGAGAAATGAATTTATTGATATCATGAACAAGTGCAGATCTAAGGTACTGAATCAGGTTGCCAGTATGCTTCCAGATTCATATAGTGTGTTTGTTCATATGCGTTAATATGCTTGTGTGCTTTTGTGCATGCCTACATACATTTACATGTGAGTATATTGTTATGCATGCTTAACATGAATTGTTTGTTGAGTGACCGATATTATGATTGGCTAGAGTTAAGTTATTTTGAAATGACCATATGAATGCTTAACATGAATTGATTGTTCAGTGATTGATATTATGATTGGCTAGAGTTAAGTTATCTGATATGACCTTATTAATGCTTAACATGAATTGATCATTCAGTGTTCTGATATTATGGTTGGCTGGATTGAAAATAATATGATATCACATATTGTTATGATGAAGTTCGAAAGAATTGTTAGACCTGAAAATGAGATCTAATCTTTTAACTGTTTTATGTTCTATTTACTTTAAAAGAACTAGAATGATAATACGGTTTAAGCTTTAGCTTTTGCAGAAGATATAGGTATGCTTTTGCTTCTCTTTTCTTAAAGTTTTCATTAACAGAGTGACTGGATTCTGATAGTTTCCATGAAAATCATTTGATAAAGTTATTTTTAATGGGTCTTATATGATTTCGGTCATATGTTCCAAAACTTGATGTGTAGGTGATCCCCTGTGACATATTTCTGTTATCCAACAAATTTTTTTTGTTAGGAGATATATCACTGTGTAAACTTTTGATGACTTTATAGATGTATATTTTGAACATTAGACTTAATTGTGGCTGTACATTGTTTGCAATTTGCCTATAAAGATGGAATAAACTTGTAGCTTCTTGTCTATCATTTACTTATTTGGAGATATCCAGAAAATTATGTGGAAGCTGAACAAGTCAATTGCCAAAGAGTTGTTGCCTACACAACCCGTAGACTGTGCAATTGAACCATGGTGGGGAGTTTGTCTCGTCAATTTTACCTTGGAAGAATTTAAGGTAAGAGTTCTAATAATCCTACTTCTTATGAATCTACAGACTGTTCACTCCTCTGGTTTTATGCACATGCATATTTTAGACAAGCAGATATCTGCATTCATATAATTATTGGTCAAGCTTTGAGTGGCCAATGTCAGCTTATATTTTTTTTCCTTTGCTTCTATAGAAACTCACAGAAGAAGAAATGGCAACGATAGATAAAGTTTGTAAAGAGGAAGCTAATGCATTTATCCTGTTTGACCCTGACATCATGAAGGCTCTTCATCGACGGGGTTTAATCTACTTTGATGTTCCTGTATATCCTGATGACCGTTTTAAAGGTAACCTGTTATGTTCAGAATTGTCTTGCTCAATAAGGCTCTCTAATGGATGAAATATGTGGTTTGTTTGTTGTTGCCCCTTTTATCAAGGGGTAAATGAAATGCTGGGTCTATAGATTTCAGGAACCTTTAATTGAATTTTATAGGTAAGTTGTTTATTACTGAATTTTCTTGGCCAATTCTAATATATAAATAAAATATGTGGTTTGTTTCCTGAAACATACTTGCCCTTTTATCAAGGGATAAATGAAATACTGGAGTTGCAAATTTCATGAACCTTTAGTTGAACTTTATACTGGCTATGGTTCTTATTGTTATACATTTTTACTTTGGTTTTTATCTTACTCTGGTAATTAAATTTCTAACGTCCATACCAGGAATATTGGAGTTGATTTTTTGTTCCATGTAGCTCAATTGTCTTTGTTGCACAACTCTTTGAGATACAACTGTCTTCCTTATCCTTGATTGCGTGTGCACTAGATGATGATATGACTGCTTTCATCTTGCTCTGATTTCCCTATTTACTTTTGATTGAAATAATAGTAGTTATGATGATTCAGTTTCCAGGCTTGAAGGGTTTGTTTCCAACAGGGAGCAGTCTTATGAAGACCCTATTGAAGAGTAAGGGAGTTATTGCAGTAAATGGTGCATTGTTTGTCATTTGAATTTTGTTTACTTGTGAGAAAACAAAGATCTTACAACTATTAAATGCATTATTCAGGTTATTGTATGCAGTTTTTGTTGTTTCAAGCGAGAATGCCACTGTTGCTGAACTGGCAGCGACATTACAGGCTGATCTTTCTCAGCTGCAAGCAGCTGCATCTTTTGCTTGTCGATTGGGATGGGCAATAAAAGTGATTGATCCGGCATCCATTCTTCGGGATACAAGTGTACCTGGGTCTCCAAGAGTCACTCTCAGTGATGAAGATGAGCCTTCTCATGCTAGTATTGGCTCAGGGAACATGTCTGCTGATGGTGATATTGGCCAACAAGGAGATATTATTGGGACAGAAAATTATGGACCGCGTTCTGGCCTTGCCCGAGTTGCTTTTATTGTCGATGCTAATATAACATCCTATCTTATGATGGGTTCTGTCTCCCCAGGTCCTTCTCTTCCTTTTCTGTTCCACTGTCAAATGATTACATTTTGTGTGGCCAACCTTTCAGCAATTTGGCAGAAGTCTAGAACTCAGGGATTTGTGAACAACTACAAGTAGATTAAAATTTCTAAAAAATGTAGCTGTTTATACTGGGATGTCATGAACAAAGAGTTTCAAAAAATGTTGTTATTTGTACTGGAATGACAAGAGTTCTCTCCTCGACTAATGATTTACTTACTCCAGCCCTCTCTTGAGAAGTGGTGGATTAGTTGTCATGATAGAGGGAGCTATAATTGGATATACGTTCCTTGTGAAGATGAACACAGTGACCATAAGGTTTAGAAAGTCCTCTTGAAAGGCCTTTTCAGCAGTTCTGAGAGCCCCATTTATTGTTGTACCAAATAGCCTTTCGATTTGCTTTTTCTTTCTATTATATGTATGCGTGTATATCCTGTGATGCTGGGGCATCTAAGAATCAATCCAAGGCCAAGGTGACCTACTATATCCCAACCGAATCCAAGACCATGGAGTCTACATGGATTTTATCCTTTTGTTTGGCTTTACCTTAATTTGCCTTATTTTTGTATGTTCTGTAGATAAATTCCTGGTCATTTCATGTTCTTGAGAGTTACTAGACTAGCATGTGAGATCTTAATTAGCTTGAAAGGTTGAGAAAGTATATAAGCATAAGCAAGAACTAGTAATAGAAGTTAACTATATGCCTGGTATAAGATGGACCAGAGTGGAAGCGAGTGACCCTTGGTCCACCTTAAGAGTCCTTTTTTGGGGATCATTATCATATTTCCTGTGAACTTGTTGGATTCTTGTGGTTGAATTTATGGTTTCCTTGATTGCTCTGTTAGAAGTTAGGTTGTCATTCTGTGAATTATTTCCTTATTAAGAGTATTCTCTTTTTTTCATATTATTATGCATGTGGAATTTAATAGTTGGAGCTGGATGTTTAAAAATATTGGAATGGTATATGATCCACATATTTTTCCTTGTCTTCATCGTTTCTTTTATTGTCTGTCTGAATAGTTTATGTGTCCATCTCATGTTATATTCAGGCCTGAAATCTCATGCTGTAACATTATATGAAGCGGGGAAACTGGGTCATGCTAGCATTGCAGATCTGTGCAAGGATCTGAGTACATTAGAGGGGACAAAATTTGAGGGTGAATTGCAGGATTTTGCAAATCATGCATTTAGCCTTCGTTGTGTCTTGGAATGTCTTCTGTCAGGTGGAGTTTCCACTGACGCTAAAGCAGTGGAAATTTGCAGTGAACCGGGCATGTTAGCTTCAAGCACTGATGAGGCTACTTCTTTGATAGCTGACATCACATTGACCGACAAATCAGAACACACTGTTAGCAATGAAGCTGGCGACAGTATTAATGGTTCTATGAATTTGGAACCTCAGAAAATGCCTCTTGTGGATGACTCCATTCCTAGAAGTAGTGGTGACGAGACATCTTCTGCTAATGTATTAGAAGACAGTTATTTGTATGGTGAGGTCTCTAAATCAGAGCCAAATTTCCAGAATGATGAAAAACAGATACCAGTTGAACAGTCTGATGTTGTTAAAGGAACTTTGAGGAAGAAAAAGAAATATCAAGTGGATATTCTCCGCTGTGAAAGCTTGGCTGCTCTGGCCCCAGCAACTTTAGATCGGTTGTTTCTTCGTGACTATGATATTGTTGTGTCTATGATTCCTCTTCCTTATTCATCAGTTCTTCCAGGACCAAAAGGTCCCATTCATTTTGGTCCTCCATCCCATTCGTCGCTGACACCATGGATGAAATTAGTATTGTATTCCAGTGTGTCTAGTGGGCCATTATCAGTTGTTCTGATGAAAGGACAATGTCTACGCATGCTTCCTGCACCATTGGCTGGTTGTGAGAAAGCCCTCATATGGTCATGGGATGGCTCTACAATTGGAGGTTTGGGAGGCAAGTTCGAAGGAAATTTAGTTAAAGGAAGTATTCTCTTACATTGTTTAAATTCACTTCTCAAATACTCAGCTGTTATAGTGCAGCCCCTAAGCAAGTATGACCTTGATGGCTCTGGCAGAGTTGTTACTATGGATATACCATTGCCTCTAAAGAACTCTGATGGTTCAATTGCTGGAATGGGAAATGAATTAGGATTGTGTGAAGAGGAAGGTTCAAAACTGAATTCTCTTTTAAATGATTTGGCAAACAAGATGGAATTGTGGACAATTGGTTATATTCGGCTATTAAAACTTTTTACAGAAAGAGAATCTGAACGCTTTTTGCCTGATGATGAGAAGTATGACTGGGTCCCACTAAGTGTGGAATTTGGGATGCCACTTTTTAGTCCAAAATTATGCAACAATATTTGCAAAAGGGTTGTTTCATCACAATTTCTTCAAGCTGATTCTCTCACCGAGCATCATGATGCAATGCAAGGGTTAAGAAAAAGGCTGCGGGATGTTTGCGCAGAGTACCAGGCAACAGGTCCTGCTGCAAAACTCCTTTACCAAAAAGAGCAAGCAAAGGATTCATCTCTGCAACTGATGAACTATGCTAGTGGAAGGTGGAATCCGCTTGTTGACCCTTCTTCCCCCATATCAGGAACAACAAGTGAGCATCAGAGATTAAAACTTGCTAATCGACAGCGTTGCCGGACTGAAGTTTTGAGCTTTGATGGTAGCATTCTCAGGTCTGTCTTTATCACAAGCTCTGGTCTTAGTTTGCTTCCCTTAACCTCTTGTGCTTAATTGGTTTTTGACCATGAATTACATTTTTGTAAGCTCCTATTTTTGGGTAGATAGGTTTTTGATATGCTTTTCTTGTGGATTTATTCTTTTATAACCATCAGCAAAGTTTTGTGCTATGTAGGATTTTCAAAGAGGCATAGGTTGGTTCTGTGTATATGGACCTATTTTTCATATAGGTTTGCATGGAAGTATTTGTCTTAAGTTTTTTATCCGGGATTAATAATGCTTAATCACCTCCTGCTTGGACTCAAGTTTCAACCAGAAGACATGATAAATAACCCTTGCATTTTCAAATTGTTAATTGGTGCCAAAACTAATTTTTATTGGTTAAGTTTGAAGAAATTGTGTTTGTGACCATCATGTGACAATTTTATACAGTTTGTGTGAAATTTGGATGAGCTTAACAGTATTTTTATTTGTTTGGTGTACAAAATTGTCAAATGATGCTTATGATTCTTACATATTCATCTGCTTAAAAAACAAGAACTACTAGCTTTATCACAGAAACAATTATGAAATTTTAGTGGAGTGATTGATCAATTTGAAACAATGAGTCCAAACTGAAATTTCATTCAGTCTGGGGAGGGAAAACTTGGTAAAATATTTTGATTTACAAATAACAGTATTTATTTCTCAAGGTATTTGCTTCTATTATGATGTTGCTTTTAGAACCTTCAAAACCGTAATTCTGGAATCATGTTCACAGATCATATGCTCTAACTCCGGTATATGAAGCTGCGACAAGGCCTGTTGAAGAAGCCTCAACATTGAGTATGGTTAAAGCGGAACCTGATGAAGCTGATAGCCGAGAAGTGATTCTTCCTGGTGTTAATCTTATTTTTGATGGTTCTGAATTGCACCCCTTTGACATTGGTGCTTGCCTGCAGGCTCGACAGCCAATTGCCTTAATAGCAGAGGCTGCAGCAACCTCTGCTTCTATTGCTAATAAATAGGAGTTTGACAATCTTTTGTTGGATGTGTATAGAAGAAAATGTCCAAATACTAACCATCGATGGAGATGCATATGAAGCGGTGGGACGTGCCCCCACTGGCTGCAGGGAGTCAAAATTTTGCCAAAAAGTGATAAGAAGTCAAGTTTGCATCATTTTTGTTGTTTGTTGATTCAATTAAGATGAAATTGATTGACGTCTTCTTACAAGGTATTAGCTTATCATTTTTTTGTTCTCAATGTTATTTTACTTTCATAACTTGAAGTTTTCTATTAACTGTATATGTGTTACATTGTAGTAGAAATTCATTATGGCATATAAATTATAGATAAAGAATTTTTTCTAATTTTTTTGTAATCAAATGAACATAAGAGACCATGAATGTTTCAGTTTTTATTTTAATTAATTTTTTAACAAGTAAAAATTAGTTAAGACTATTTCTTTTAAAATTGTAATAAAATAACTTAAATTTTTACTTCTCTAGTAGAAAGTTCTAAAATGGATTGAAAGGGTATTAATAATTACATTTGTATATGTCATATATGATTCTATTTCTTAATTCTATCTTAATGTGAGTCATTAATTAAAGTTACAGTGTTCCGATGAGGAATGCATGAACGTTATTTGAGTTCTAAGTTCCATGTACATTTGGCATGAAATTCCAAATCAAAGAACATTGAAAAATTCAGGTGCATTATTTGTGCAACAATATCTTTTTTGTCTGTGCTGTATTTTGCTTTATTTCCTCAGAAATCTCTTTTTCTCGCAGCCTTTTACGCGATATTGATCTTTGTGTTTAAGATAAATAACTACACATGAATCACATCACTTAGAGTTGCCCGCAGTCTCAACAATCGGTACAACGGAAAGTCCGTGAGTGTAAATTAGAAACGTACCGAGTCTCAAGGATGTGAATCCAAAGTCATATGGAGGAAGGGAAGTCTCCCTTGAGGTGATGTGATTTTGAAGTATTAAATATTGAAAATCTAAATAAATAGAAATAATGAATGAATTTTCCGCTTAGTCGACAAACAGAAAGGCCCCGAACTTTCCCAAGATATTTTCCAGGTTACCAACACGTGTCGTGTCAGACAAAATGCGAAGCAATCCCGCTTCGAATCCCGGCCGCTCTCTCGAGTTTCGAATCCGGAATCTACACTGACGCAGTAGCACTTCGCTCCTCCTTCATCACGCTGCCCCTCTTCTCTTATTCATCATTCAACAAAACCAAATGTACTCGTTCTTTCTTGTTATTTTCTTCTTCTTCTCTGTCTCCTTTTTAATCACTTCGGGAATCTAGAAGTTCCTGCTCGTTTTCTCCTTTGAATTGCTCTTCAATGAAAGCTTTTCTTTTTACCGGATAAAGGAACGAAGATGTTCCATCATCCACTTCCTTTATATTCCGACGCTACTAAATTCTCTGTGCTTGCTTCCGCTTTGCCTCATAATCTTGGTCGTTCTTATGCCTCTGCTCAAGACGGGGTATATTTCTTTCTCCTTTGTCTTTTAAACTATTACGTGCTTAGAATCTTAGTCTGACGGATTAAATTTGCATTTCTAAGTACTTGATTGGATTTTAGAGTCCATTTTTTTTTAATTTGAAATGCCTTTACGTTGATGAACTGAGAGAATATTTTTTGGTTTTAAGGATAACGGACAATTGGATTTGGATCAACCTCATTTGCCAAAGGACTTCTTTTCGCGTATTACATTGAAATTTATAAAGATCATCCAGTAGCAGCAGTTCAGGGAATTTCAGTAAGGCATGCCTTTCTTTCTACCAGAGTTTATAGATGTCAAATTAATGTGTGTGTGCAGGTATGACGTGAACTAATGTTCTTTGTAATAATATTTTGTTAAAAAAAATAACTTACGAAATGTGAAACAGAGGGTTTTGAAAGGATTTTTTATATTTAATTTGTGGGAGATGGGAACTAACATTTAACATTTTTTTTTGCATATATAATATATGCAGTGAAAAAATTATGAATAAAAAATAATAATATATATTTATTTTTGTAAAATTTATGGTTTATTTTTATTTAAAATTATTTTATTTTTATTATTTTTTATTTTTAAATTTTATATATTAAAATGATGATATTTTTGAATTTTTTAAAATATAAAATAATATTATTTTTTAAAATTTAAATGTATAGATAAATAGGTGTGTATTTATGTGAATAGTAATTAAATTATATTTTTAATTATTATAATTTAAAAAGATTGAATTTTTAATTAAATTTTTTATACATAAATTAGATAGTCAAAAAATTAAAAAAAAATTGTGAATATTTATAAAATTTTAGTAAATATTAATTTCATTAAATTTGATAATAAAATATTAAATTTATTATAGATTTGGTGTAAGTTGCATATTGAATTTTTACCACGAATGCAGACGAGATGCCCACTCGAATTTGAGGTATGTATCCCAAATCTGCTCAGTTGCCAACCCTACAATAGAGGTTTTTTTTTGGTTTTAATCGTTACTGTTTCGTTGTTGTCTGTAAAGAGATGATTTAAAATTTGGCATGGGCTAGACAAGGGGCAACGTCAAGCATACAACACCAAATGCTTACTGTCAGCGTCACCATCAAGTGCTTGCTTATATATGGGTTGTGCAGGGGTGCGAGAATAACCCTGGTAAGGTTGTATTATCTTCTTGCAAGAAGAAGCCCATATCACAAACCAGCACGCCATTGAAAAATTTTCCAGGTCGGGCATTCCATATGGGTATCAGAAGTTGAGAATAGGAACAATTTTGCTATTTTTGTTCTCAGCATGCAACTGCTGTCATGATTGCTTATCACTTCCCATGAGGTGACAATGAGTTTCTGTTTTCAATAAATGAATTGCAACTGTGAATTATGCATACTTTCGGTAAGATCTTTATTTTCTTATGACATTTGATGTGGTTTTTTTTCCGGAGGGAACTTGACAAGCCGGATGGTGGAATGGTTGAGCAACCACACTTTGCTTCTTGCTACTCCAAGTCACTAAGTTCCCCACACAAAAGTACAGTAACCTGATCTTGATTTTCTATCAGTAATTGAGCCTGCCCAATTTGCGTCTGTATATGTCTCAATGCTTCGTTGTTCGTTCTTCTTGAAGAATAGACCTTTACCTGGTAAGCTCTTCAAATACCTTAGAATTCAATAAATAGCTTCTAAATGCTCTTTATGAGGAGAGTGCATGAATTGAGTTACAAGACTCACTACGAAGGCAATATCAGGTTGTGTGTTTGACAGGTAAATGAGCTTTCTAACTAATTTCTGATACTTTGACGTATTCACTGGATCACCTTTTTTCTCCCCAAGCTTCTGATTTGGATCTATTGGAGTATTTACAGGACAACAACCACTCATTCCTATTTCTTTAAGTGGATCAATGACATATTTTCTTTGTGAAATTGAAATCCCTTTCTTTGATCGAGCTACTTCCATTCCAAGAAAATATCTCAATGACCCTAAGTCTTTAATCTCAAACTTAGATGCAAGGCTATTTTTAAACGTTCCATCTCAACTGTGTAATCCCCAGTTAAAATAATATCACCCACATACATTATGAGAATGGTTATCTTCTCATTGGCTAAATGCTTTGTGAACATGGTGTGATCAGTCTGACACTGAGTGTATCCTTGATTTTCATGAATTGTGTGAACTTCTTGAACCAAGCTCTTGGTGATTTTTTCAATTCGTATACAGATTTTTTTAGTTTACAAACTTTTGATCCAAACTTCTCATCAAAACCAGTGGTGGATCCATATAAAATTCTTTCTCCACATCACCATTAAGGAAAGCATTTTTCATGTCTAGCTTCTGTAGAAGCCAATCGAAGTTGGCTGCAATGGACAAAAGGACTGTTACTGTGTTTAATTTTGCTACCTGTGCTAAGGTTTCAAGGTAGTCAATATCATATATTTGAGTGAAGCCTTTAGCAACCAAGTGTGCTTTGTACCATTCAAGTGATCCATTTTGTAGTTGTTTGGGAACACTCATTTGCACCTAACTGTTTTCTTCTCTTTCAGCAGATCCATTACTTCCCGTGTATTACTTTTCTCAAGGGTCCTCATCTCTTGTAGAGTAGCCTCCTGACACTCAGGAACCAACAAAACGTCGTTTACAGTTTTTGGAATTTTCTCACTAGACAATTGTGAAATAAAAGCAAAAAAGGAAGGTGACAGATTTTTGTACAAATTCTAGCACCCTTTTCAATTAACAAAAGGAACATCAAGATCAGAAAAGCTAGACTCAAATTGAATAGGCTCTGGATTTTATGAGTTGTCTTGGATAGGTGTAATGTGAAAGTTTCCTGGAGATTCGGTGAAGTTTTGATTAGTCTTTGGATCAAATTCTTGGCTTTGTTGAGGATCATTGGTCTTATTGCTTCAAATTTGATTCTTCCGTGTGTAAACATAAAGATCTTTTGTACCTGTTGTTATTTCACTGTTGATTTTATTAAGATTATTAGATGGCTCTATATAACTAGTTCAAACACCTTGGTTCTGTATTGATGAAAAAATTTGGTCCATCTGAGGTCACTGTGGGTTGAAAAAGGGAATTCAAATTCAAATCTTCAAGTTTTGTCTTCCCCTGAAGATGAGTTTCAAAAAATGGTTTGAATTCAAAAATGTCATCCATGGTAACAAGCATCTTTCTGGAAACGGGATCATAACATTTGTATCCTTTCTGATTTGGAGCATTCAAATTCAAATCTTCAAGTTTTGTCTTCCCTTGAAGATGAGTTTCAAAAAATGGTTTGAATTCAAAAATGTCATCCATGGTAACAAACATCTTTCTGGAAATGGGATCATAACATTTGTATCCTTTCTGATTTGGAGCATTCAAATTCAAATCTTCAAGTTTTGTCTTCCCCTGAAGATGAGTTTCAAAAAATGGTTTGAACTCAAAAATGTTACATCCATGGTAACAAACATCTTTTTGGAAATGGGATCATAACATTTGTATCCTTTCTGATTTGGAGCATAGCCTACAAAAACACATTTCCTTGCTCTTTGATCTAATTTTTCATGATTTTGAGCATAAATGTGAACAAAAGCAATGCATCCAAACACTCGTAATGGTAAGTTAGGAAACAACTTAGATATGGAAAAACTTTTTTGAAAAACACTTGAAGGTGTTTGACATTGTAAAATTTTTGTAAACATCCGATTGATGAGGTATGTAGCTATGAGAATGGCTTCACCCTAAAAATACTTAGGAACCTTATTTGAGGGTGACAATGCCCTCGTAACTTCTAGAAGGTGTTTGTTTTTTCGTTTAGCTACCCCATTTTGTTAGGATGTATTATTGCAAGAACTTTGATGATGCATCATACATTTTTTTAAGAAAAACTGACCTACGATTTTGTTAAAGTATTCTTTGCCATTGTCCTTCTAAAAATTTATATTTTTTCTTGAAATTATGTTTCCACCATTGAGTAGAAATTTTTGAAAACTTCTTCCACTTCAAATTTTTCCTTTAGCAAACACACCCAACTTATTCTTATGTGATCATTAATAAAACTAACAAACCATTTTTTTCCTGCAACTATGGAAACCCTAGATGGTCCCCATACATCACTGTGAATCGATGTAAATGGTTTTGCTGTTTTGTATGGCTTTGGAGGAGAAAATGAACAATGGTGTTCCGCTAATTGACAAATCTCACACTGAAATGAAGGTGGATTTTATTATTAAACAAAGTGTTTTGAATAATGAAAACTTGGATGCCCTAATCTATAATGCCATAACATAATATTATCATTACTAGAAATAGAAATAGATTGAAAACAGGTACTTTGAATTTGTTTGCTCGAATCAGTTCCATCTTTGAAGAAATAGAGACCTCCACCTTTTCTAGGACTGCCAATTATCCTCCTTGAGACCAATTCCTGAAATTCACAACAAGATGAATAAAAATTAACTCAACACTTGAGATTATTGGTTAACTTGCTAATTGACAAAAGGTTACAAGACAATTTAGGTACATGAAGAACATCATCAGAGTTAAGGAAGGAGATATTATAATGTATCCTCTCCCAGCTATTGCCAAGCGAGAACCATTGGCAATCTTGATTTTTTTTTGTTTCATTTTGTTTCCTGCACAGACTGTAAGATGAGAAAAGTTTGGAACAATTTGTCATATGATCTGTTGCTCCAAAGTCTAATCCAAGTGTTGGTTTAACTAGAATTGATGCTAAGAAGAGCAATAACAAAGTTACCTTTTTTGGGCCAAAGATCAAGAGGGATTTAGTATGAATTGTGGAGATTGAAAAAGTTTGTACAAGTGCTCTAGCTGTTCTTTTGTTAATGGAGATGCTTCTGATTTGACTAGCTGCCCCTGGTTGTATTTACGAGAGGCTTGAAATGCTCAATTTTCATTTCCTAGTTTCTTCTTCAAATTCAGTGGCTTTCCATGGATTTTCCAATATGTTTCCTTCATGTGTGATAGCTCCTTGCAGTGTTTGCACCAAGGTTTCTTTTTTCTTTCTTCTTCAGATTCTGTACTTTCTGAAACAAGGGCTGAATTCTCAGTTTCTGTCATTGTTTCAATTCCTGATTATTTAGCATGACCTTTCTCCTAGTTTCTTCTCTTCTAACTTTAGAAAATGCTTCATGAAGGGATAGCAGCGATTTTTTACCAAGAATTTGAGCCCTTACTTCATCCAAATCACAATTGAGGCCAGCCAAAAATGAATACACAAGGTCATTCTCTTTCCTCTGCATAATTTTCACACTATCAACAGGACACTCCCATTTGTCATCATAACATTGATCCAATAATTGCCACAGTGAAACTCTTTCATTATAGTACACTGTGACTTCTTTCTCTCCTTGTTTGGGTTGCCAAAGTTTGCTTTCAAATCAAAAATCTGAGATGAGTTTTCTAAATCAGAATAAGTTTCTTGGATGGTATTCTACACATCTTTTGCAATGGGTAGAAATAAGTAGGGTTTACCCGTGGCAGGTTCCATCAAGTTGAAAAGCCGGGCAATGATTAATGAGTTTTCTGACTTTCATGCAGTCAGATTCAGATCTCCAGCTGCCGGTTGCTGCAACTCACCAGTCAAGTGCCCAAGTTTTCCCCTGTGGTCGATTGCTAACTTCACGAATTGAGCCCACTGCGGATTATTTTTTCCATTCAACCTGTGAGAAGTTAAATGGAGTGAAGTTAACAATCAAACAATAAAGAGATATTTTATAGTAATAGAGAATATCTCTTTATTTAAAATAGAAAACAAACTAATAACAAATCAAAAACTAATCCCTAGAACTCAGGTAATTCATTGATTTTCCTAACCATTCGATAATGTATATACATGATTATGAGTATATTTTGATGGACAGAGAGAGTTTATCATGTTGCAAAAATTTTGTAGGTATTTTTGCTAACATCAAAACTTTGGATATTTTATGCTCCTATTTCGTTCATTTAGATGAACATCCTCTTTCTTACTTTTTCTTTCATTATTTCATTTATATGATTTTCCCTTTTTTCTTCTTGGAGTGATCACAAATTTAACATCATTGATATCTTCTTGCCATTACTTGATGATCCATTACAATACTGGAGGTTTTCTTTTATAGGCACTAAGAGAATCTTTATGGTATAAGCATGTCATATCATACTTTATGACTCATTATACAACTCATCATATTGTACAAATCATGTAGCACAAAATTATACTTCTCAGCTTCATGTTACATCATACTTTTTCACTTATATATAATACAACTCATTATAAACTAAAAATATTATACAATATTCACCAATCCTTCCATTGGGGTACACTATGGCTTTCACTTCAATCTTTATTGTTGTCAGCATCATTTCATTTATGAGCTTTGTTGTCTTCTTATTACTGCTCTAATTCATCAAACATGGCTCTTGTTCTATCAGTTCTGATTGGTTAGATTCTTGTAGAGGTTCAGGATTTGATAATGGCCAATTTATTTCCATCATAGGCTCCTATAGTTTTGGTCATTATTCTTCAATTCATAGAGGTAATCTGATGAAGCTATCTTGTTTTCATGCCCTTGTCCTCTTAATCATTGATGCTAAAAGTTTCGTAGCTCCATTTCATATTCATCATTACTATGTATTTATTTAAATCTTATTTGTTTATTATAGAAAAGATCTGGCAATGACATTTGGAGACAATGGACTATGAGTCATAGCTTGGTTGCTCATTATAAATTTCTGCTAAAGCTTTCTTAGAAAAGAGACGTCCTTCCCATATTTTATCAATATCATCTTACACATGGTCACTATCTTTTACCTTAACGAAAGGTAGTCTCCTTTGATCATTATCATCTTTTACCAAATATCTTTTAGTTCTATTATAACAATAATATTGTGGGTTATATGGAATTTGCCATTTAGTCTTAACATTAAGATATCCTTAAATAGTGGAGCAAAGAGCCTGTTAAACTATCATTCTCTTTAATATTTTTTGCTTCGATGGATCAGGTGGGATTCAAACAAGATTATAACAGGATACAAATTATTTCATGAAGAGATGGTAGCAACTTTGTTTGATATCGCTTCTTCCTTCAATCATGCTAAAAAGTCATCACATTTTGTGAAAGACTTGAGTAGTAAGGATTGGATAATCTCAGCTATTGGCGACTAGCTCAAATATATGTCGTTTGAGATCTGAAGGAAGTATAAAGTAATTGATAGTTTGGATTTTTGAGGTAAGTGGTTATATGTAATTGGAATGATTTTAGTATTAAAAACTAAAAAGTAGGGCACATGCACTTAAATTTTGTAAATTTACATGTTAAATTTACTAATTTATTATTGAATCAAATTTAAATATGTTTACAATGAGAGTTTCATTTGCAAAAATTCAGCAATAGAATTTTAATTGCTTGTGTTGTGCTTTAGTAAAAAGCATTTAAAGTGCTTATTCGAAGTTAATGAAATTAATTTTTTGTGATTTAATTAAAAATTTAAAATGTTATTGTTTTTATTAATTAAGAAAGATATTGAATGTGAAATTGTTATGGTCATGATTGGTTAAATATCAGTGATTTTGAATGTGATTTTTGTCTCATGATAACTGTTCATAAATAGTAAATTAAGTAAGACGATGGTCCCTGTGAATAATGCCTTCAAAATACATTGGTCATTAGGAAGACAATCCCAAAAAATAATGCCTCAAAAGCGTAAGTATGCATAATTGTTTTGGGAGCAGCAGTCCTTGAGAATAATACCTCGAAAGTATGCATGAAATTAATTAAATAAAATTTGTTTATATGAAATAATAATTATTTTGTTTATCCAATTTAGAAGTTAAGTTTTGAAATTTCTTATATGTTATTTATTGAGATGTTATTGGAATTTGAAAATTAATCATATTTTGTTCACTTTAAAAATGTCTATTGCGTATAAATATATACTGGACATTAATTCACCCTTATGTTTTAGGTTTTAAGTGATGCTAAAGGTGTGGTAATTAAGAAGAGTAGTGGATATGAGAGTATAATTTGTATAGTTTTGTGTTGTTTTGCAATCAATGGATGGATAATTAAGTATTAAATGTTGATTATATTTTGATGTTGAGAGAAAGTAGTTGGGATTTTAATTCCTTTGGAAGTGTTTAACTGTTTTATTTGTTGGTTCCCAAAAACAAAAATTTGGGAAATGTCCATTTTGCAAGTGAAAACTCTATCAAAATTTTTAGAGAATTAGGAGCTTTAACTGTTTTCCTTGCTTCAGGTAGCATGCACAAATAATTACCATTCCTATTGTCTGTCTGGTTCATGTATTGCATAATTACAATCTCACTCATGGAAGACATGGGGAGTTCGTATCATGATGGCCACATGAAATGTCTGTGCCAATAAAACTGATTTTCAGGGTTGGTAGAGGCAAAATTAATATCACTAGAATAGTCCACTGGAGAGGAAGTACATAAGCGCATATTCTGTAAAAAGTAATCCAATTTGCTCTTGATGTGTTCTGCGTAAACCTAATTTTTATGCATGCATTCATTTGCTAGACACCTTTGTGAACAGAACATGAATTTGACATTTGATACTGATGTTCCTTGTTTATTTAGTCATGTCTATTGACACAGTCATTTCATTATGTTGTCCTTTTGCCATTTTAACCCCCTGGATATGGTGCACTTTCTTTCTTAGGCTTTTATAAGTTTGGTGGGTGTGAATCTTGGAGCTACAATGACATCACAGTTTGGAAGTCTGACAAATCTAGTTAAGTTCTCTTCAATCAGGGTTCCTCAATTGTAAGGAAATTATTGACTTGATGTTGAAGCATTAGTGTTGGTTCATTCCTGAATGCAGAATATTTTATTTGACATTACTTTGGACGGGAGAAACTGGCGATGTTAGTATTAAAGCTTTGCGCTCCCGGCCAGTGAGAAACTTCCATCTGGCATTAATGATGTCTCAGATGGAAGTGTTCAATTTCTATTTTAACTTCTAACAGAATGTTGCAACCAAATCTCTATTTTGTCTATTCTAGTGTACCTAAAATGCGATAGACATTTCTTTAATTTATTTCAAAAATATTTGCATTTCCAACTTCTCACATTCAAGTTAACGGTTCCTCAGACTTTCTTAAATTTGGAAACAACGTTATTTTTTTGGACTTTCACATTGCCACACATTCCAGACTTTGTTGTATGTCTTCATGGCCAGTTATCTTCTATTTTTTGCTCTTTTGATGGGCAATCAATAGGCTTAGCATCCACTTCTTTCCTTCCTAAGTGTAACTGCTAGCTCTGATAGCCTCATCTATTGTGAGATTTCAGTTCTTTGGTTTACACTACTTGTGAACATGTGGCACTATAAAATTCTGTGCCTGAAATAACCTGTATCTGTTAGCTCTGGTAGCCTCATCCATTGTAATATTTCAATTGTTTGGTTACAGTAGTTGTGAACCTGTGGCAACATAAAATTCTGTGCCTGAAGAAATAACCATGGAACACCAATAACGTTAAAGGGGGATGAATATGGGCATACTCAGATATGGAAACAACAACGGTTATGGCCATGATACAGCTATTAACAATTTCCACCGGGGCAAGGTAACTCTTTAATTCAGCTTGATAAATTTTGATAGCTGTATTCTAGGTAACGGCCGAATGGCTTGATCTTTTGGTGTGATAGATAGATGTACTGAAGAATAGTCACTTCAGATTTTTCTCAGAGATGATAAAATTTTGGCAATCCCATTGAATACTCGGTTGTGAAGATTTTCATGACAAAATAAATTTGCTTTTCTTGCGGTCCTAACAAGAATTCATCTTGTGAATGTGCACTACTCAGTGCTCATGAAAAATTTTTATTGCTGCAGAGGATAATTGGCACAATTATGACAGCAAATTCCTTGCATTTGGGTAAGAGATTAGCTGAATAACCGCATTAGTGGTTTATGATGTTTTTGCAATAGACTCGCTTGTAGGTCACTAGTATTCTCAACATAGATTAACCACTCTTTTCTATAAATGATTTTTCTCCCTCCTCTTCTAATTCACACTATATTATCCTGTGTGCAGTAATTGATGTAAACACGTGTCAACTTCAAATTTTGAACGAGTAATTGCTACATGGGAAGCATTTTCATTGAAATGTGTATTTGGCAGGCTTCATGATGATTTCTATTTGGCATTCAATGCTCATGACTTTGTTAAAGTTTCAATACTCCCACTACCTCTGAAGAGGCACTGGTTTAGTAAGGCAGGTTTTTCATTCCTTGCTTACATTGAAAGAAGTTTGCATTTTTGTTGATTTCTGAACTGTGTCCAATTTGGTGCATATGGATGCAATTTAAATCATTAATTATATTGTTTCCTCAACCAATTTGCGTGTCATCCACATATTGGAATTGTCTGTTTCGTCTTCAAAAGTGTAGGTTATTAATGGTATTGCTGATAGAATTTTTACTTTGATGATTTGATTATTGCTAATATAATATACCGCATATATTTGTTCTAGCTATGATGTTTGAAATCTTTTAGAAACAGTTCACAACAGTGACCATAATGTGGGAGATGGACCCATGATATGTGAAGTATTTAAAGTCATACTATACTAGCATTATTTTCTTGAGGGTTTTCGGTACTTTCTTGAGTATTGCTACTTGCATCTCTGCCACAAGGCTCCAAAGACTCGCCTACATGTAGAACTGTTAATAATGGCACTTTGTTCTGTCCCCTACAACAAAAGTCTATTGATTCTTTGGCAAAAATATATCTTAATATAGGCTCTTCTCGTGATTAAGACTCGGTTCAAGTGATGATTCAACTGTTTGGATTAATGGTTTGACTGACATTGTTTTAATATCAATACATTTTCATCATTGGCTATAATCTATTGACTCAAACCTGTTTTGAGGTGACAATATTGTCGAATAGCAGGTCTCCGAGTCCCCTGGTTACTTCGTTCGTGAAGGGGTTCCTGGCGTTGGAACCAGTTGCAATATAGCTGCATACTCTTCTTCTTGAAGCTAAATGATACATGGCCTCGAAGCAGCATGCCAGATGGAACATTCTGAACAACTAATTCTTATAGTGGTCATTGGGTTGATTGAGATTGTAAGAATGTTCAAATTCTATGTGCATTTTACGACGTGTGTGTTTGCAAGTGACAACTTCGGGACACGATCAAGACTAAAGTTGGGGAGTACTCTGACCAAAGTAGATGGAATTCGATACTCAAGGGACCTGTAAAGCTGAGCATATCAAGCTGCAAATGAGTCCAAAGCAGCATAAAGGTGCAAAAGAGAAATTAGCAGCGTACTATATCATATTTATATTTGCATGGCCATTGGGGTAAAATGCAAGGGAGCATAAAGTACGTCTAAATGCTTTGTTATCTTGTAACTTCTGTTTTAATTATTGGCGTCGTATTAGCGACACTGTGTTTAAAAAGAAAAATTAAAAACAAAAGAAAATAAAGAAACCTGATTGAGCTTGTCGAAAGTGAATCGATAGGATGCTGTCAATATCTCATTTGTGGAAAGCGACAGTATGTATGAGTTGAGTAATGAGTTGTCAGGGGTTGAGTCAGGGAAGGCAGTGACTGCGATTTGGGCCATTGTCTTTATTGTGCAGCAACCAGACAACTTTCCTCACCCCTTTTTAAAATCAAGAAACTTTGGACTGGGAGGGACCACTTGGTTTGCCGTGGTGTTGACTGTATTCAATGTTACCGTTGATTGATCCAACGGTCATTTAAGCAAAGCTAATTTCATTACGTGCTCTTCGTTTCTTGGAGTGATTCACGTACGCTCTTCTTTTTTCTCGTTTTGTGGGTCTAGCTATCAAACGTTACCCCTTCTTTTTTTAAATTATTTTAAATTATATATTTTTTAATATTATTTATTATATATTTCAATCATGGAACAAATCATTTACAATCTTGCTGATAATATCAGTTCACGCTTTCAATGAATCTGCGTGCGCGGACTGCAAATTTGCAATTTTTGTTGCATGCACGGTTTGTTCCATTTCTCGGCAAATTCTGCCTTGCCATCGCATTGAGCATCAAATATATTGAATCAACACGGCAATCCCAAGACGGAATACTTCAAATTCTCAAATGCCCAAAGCGGACACGCCTAGAGTAGAAGCAAAATCCTTTGGTCTTAAAATCTCTGAATCAGCGTATGTCAATGGCGGTGGCACATGCTTTTTTTTTAATAAGCAGTTCTACCAGAAGTGCCATTTGTTGCATTTTCTGCAAATTTTGAAGCTTTATTTTCTGGTATGCATGTTGTGAAGTTAAATATGTAAATGAAATGAAGAAAGGCCGTAGGCTTTGTAGCCGACAAGCTATTGGAATGAATTGAATCTTTGTATTATGGCTTTCTTGACTTGATAGGCAAGATGAATGCACCTTTGTATACCATAGAATACGCTAGCAACCGTAGGAGTATCCAGCTCTGTGTGTGCGTGTGTGTGTGTGTGTGTAATGCAGTTGGTTACTGCTCCTGACATGTACGATGACCTGCAGTGGTTCTGCAATGGCTGCACAGCAGGCGGCTTGCGGTCGTGGTTCAGAAGTTGTCTTTCTTCAAAAAACGAGAAGACTGAAGATGAGACTGCTTGCTCTGCAACGCTGGGAGACTGGAGAAAGCGTAGTCAAGGGAAATTGGCTCCAGTCTGCTGA
The DNA here is from genome assembly GCA_019650275.1 of Xylocarpus granatum. Taxonomy (NCBI): domain Eukaryota; kingdom Viridiplantae; phylum Streptophyta; class Magnoliopsida; order Sapindales; family Meliaceae; genus Xylocarpus; species Xylocarpus granatum. Next base: position 211,747 of record BNST01000647.1, read on the forward strand.
TTTGGCAGCAGATCTGTTTAACTTGTAAACTCTCGGTTCCGTTAGACACAACTCAAATCAATTCATTTTTTAAAAAAAAATAAAAATCTAGCCGTTGCTGCCTAATCAACACGTCCACATGTCCACTGTATTAATTAAATTAATAATTTAATTTAACAACAAAAGTTGCTTTTTAAAATAATATTAATAAAATGAAAATGACCAACCACCCAAAAGAATCCAAAGTGCTCCCACGAATAACACCATAGATGGTATATATGTAAACAATATTTCTAATTAATATTGTTTACATAGTATTAATTCCACTCTGTATTAACTTTAAAAAATTAAACGAAAATAAAAAAATTTTAAAAAAAAATTGAATCAACAACGTGCCAATCATAACGGTTAGTGGAATTTTGTCTTCGTAAATTATTTTATATATAAAACTGCATGCAATCGATTGCCGAGAATCAATCTCAAAACGATCGGACGGTGTCTAGTCTATTCTACAAGTTTTTGAGTTGTCACACATTGGACGACCGAGATTTTCGCATTTACATTAATTTGCGTGATCCAGTTGCAGCCTTATCATTTCCTCTGTAAACGGCAAATGTGGCATGTCATGTTGGATCTTATCATTACACGCTTAATTCAAAATATCAATTCTTTAAAATAGCACGATAAATTAGAAAAATGGGGAAGTGGTGTTCAGTTAAGTAACACGAGAAATTAGGAAAGGGAAATTGTGATTTGTTAATTACTTGAAATTGAAAAGGAAAATTGGATGAGAGTCAAAAGCAGGCTGCCACTATAACAGCAATCAACAAGGACTAAAATGGTAATTAAGACAAATGAAGGCCCAAGTCGCTAACCCTCCACTATTTATACCCTCTTTCTACCTCTCCCGTTCCCTGCCCTAACCCTCACTCTTTCTCTTAGTTTCTCTCTGTCTTCTCGTTGTTTCTCGGTCTCTCTCTCTCTCTCTCTCTCCATCTCTCTTCAGACAACTATAATGGCCTACTCAAGCTTTGTTGTGGTCATGCTTTTGGCTCTAATAGCCGGTTCAACTCTCGCTCAGGCTCCCGGCCCAGCGCCGACTGGCCCGCCTACCACGAGTTCTCCTACCCCAGCTCCCAAGGCTTCAGCACCGACTGCTACTCAAACTCCAGCTCAATCTCCAACTCCGGTCTCCAGTACGCCACCAACCACAACTCCATCAACATCACCACCGGTTTCCACGCCAACCGTTGCTCCGACTCTCTCACCACCATCTCCGCCTGTTGCTGCGTCTCCATCTGGTGGTGGTGGTGTTCTGCCCCCGGCTGGCGCTCCTGCCGGTGTATCTGGAAACAGTGCCGTCTTGAACGGGGTTGCTGTAGGCGGTTACATGGCCGGTTTTGTCGCTACCGTTGCTTTGTTTGTGTAGATCTATCCTTAATTCCAGCATGATGATAGGTTGATGATTTTGTTTAGGAGTTCAGTTATTTTTTAAATTTTTTAATTAATTATTATTGTCGGTGTTGATGAACGCTGACGATTACGTGATAGTTTGACGGTTGGTTATTATTATAATTATCAGCAGTAGTAGTAGTAGTAGTATTATTGCTAGTGATGGTTTTGTAATATTGATTTTGTTTTTGTATCATCTTCTTCGGTAATTTACTTTATTCCATCGTTTATCATTTAAATTTGAATAAACATAAGTGCATGATAACTGATAGTGACGTGGACTACAGTGGGAGCGGTGCGCTGTCGATTAACGAGGAAATGTTCTAGGACAGCTGGACTCATGTAGTGTAATGTGTTGTGAAGGATTGATTGGGTTTGGTTGTTAGTGCAGACAAAAGTAGAATAGGCTTTTAACAGGTGTCACGTGCTTACAGCTGTTATACCAGAAGTGTTTTATTATTTTAATTTTCAAGCAGGGTTTTCTTTCTCTAAAGTAGAACAAGCGAAGGATTCGATTTTCGATGCGTATTTGATTGCAACAAGGCGTGAGGAGAGAAATTTGAGCCGACGGTTTTAGTTGTTTAAAAACAAGGAAGAAAATATTCTATAACCGAGAATTATTTTGAACAAAATAATGTGGGAATTGGTGGGGCGGCGGTTACAGCAACCACTCACCACGTGAAAAACGCCTTTGCAGTTTGTAACCAAATGAATTGGTGCCAAAATCATATTAGAAAATTCCGTGGTGGAGGGTGGTTACCAACTTAATAGAAGATCCAGAACAAACCGTCGCCCCTGTAAATTCTATTTCCAAGCATGTTTCTTCTGCATTGTTCCAAGGTGGCACGTAACACATTTGCAATACAACATATTATATAATTTTAACATAAAATTTAAAAATGAAAAAAAAATTACATTGTTTTGATTATCTTATTTGGGAGTTATATGTAAAAGATGTTTAGAAGTAAAAGAAACTGCTAAACTGAATATTTTTCTAACCAATTTTAGTGAAGTAGTGGATAGACTAATGCTATATTTCTTAATAATTTTTTAATTTCTTGAGATGGATTGATCTAATTTTAACTACATCAGCATGGAATTTTATTTTTTTTAAAAAAAAACATACTCATTCATGTCAAAAATTAATTAATGTGATAGTATTGAACTAAAAGGGAAACAATTCTTTCAATTTTAATCAAATAATATTTTGAGATTCTTAATGATTATTTAAAAAAAAATAGATTAATAAACTTAAAACATAATTTTTATTTCAAACGATGACATTTGTTGATATACTTTTACAAATTTTGAGATATCACCGTATTTTATTTTATATTTTATTAATATTAAAAAGTAGATATTTTTTATAAATTTTGAGATATCATCATATTTCATCTCATATTTTATTAATATTGAAGGCAAAAATTTATATATTAATACCATCTCTCTCTTTTTTTAAAATAAAAATTGATCTAACAAAATTATACAAGACATTTTATAAAATTTTCTTTTACTTTGTTGAATTGTTATTTATTTTTTATAAAAATGCAAGTAACATGACGATAATTTAATACTATCCCATTAATTTGTATAAAAATTTATATCAATAATAACTACAAGAATGAAATAACATAAAAATATTTGAATGAAAATTTATTATATTTAAAGTAAAAAATTCAACATTTAATCAAAATAATCCCTAACACCTTTTGGTCACTTGGCTCCCCTAATGAGTTTTGTCAAGAACGCTAAGTATTCAAATTATTCTTCGACGAATTTTGTTGAGGAAGATAATTTTAATAGTTTTTCTTTGATGAAATTCATTGTGATAGTACTATTTATCATTTTTTTTTAATGAATTCTACTATAAATTTTGTCGAGAAATTTATCAAATCATATTTTAAATGAATGAATCATGCATAAAAACAAACCTAAATTCATTTCTAAAGCTTTTACTTGCATTAACCAAACCTAAATTAATGAAATAACAACAAAATCTAAATCAATCAATATATTTGTGTTTGAAAAAAAGAAAAACAGAAGAAAGAAACACATGGGTATTCTATGTTCAACAACTAGTTCCAAATACAAGAAATTTGAAATTAAGGCCATAAAAGTAAATAGACCTAAAATTCAAACCATTTTGATCGAAAACCCAATAGATTTTAGAGGAGAGATGGTATAAAACGCGGGCCTAGTTTACGACAAAAGAGGACATGTGAGCCCATTTATGACGTAGATGGGCTTAATGCTTTGCCTTGGAAGAGTTTTCCGTTTCGAGGGCCTCCCGGATATGTAAACAGTCGCCGTTAAAAAAGTTACGTGAGCTCGTCGGATGGACGGACTCGACGATGCCGCATCAGGAGGATGCTTGGAATTTTGTTACTTCTGTCTGCGGCTGCGGCCTCGTTGATGCAGAAATGCAAGGATGTTGATTTGATTCAACTATCACAGCGTATTTGTCATACGTGAGCGCGCATTTATAATTGTGGAAATGGTAAGACTAGTACTCTCAAATTTTCAATTATACAACGGAATGTTGCGGCTACGAGAAATGTGTTTCTCAGAGTTTAAATGCAAGAGGTATGGGCTTGGTTGTTTTCGTTTTCCTTCAGGAATTTTTTGTTAGAATTTAAGGTGTGTGTTAAAATTTGGATAATTTCTTTTTCTGTCTTGACCAATCAATCCTGTTCAGGAAAGAAAGGGAACGTGAGAAGATGAACACTCCGCACATCTTTTAAGATGAAATTGGTATATCACATTTTGCATGAAATTTTGACTTGTACAAATATATAGAACTTATTATTAGTCTGTAATTGATTTAGCATAAACTGAAATTAGTGTATTGGATTTGGTCAGAAAGCGGGTATAGACATTTGAATCTAAAACTTGTACGCTCATGTGGAGAATTGTGGAATGAAATTTAGGGCAGTAGCATCGTCCGTGATTAGACTTCAACATTTTAGTAAGATCATCATTCCCTGTGAACACCTTTTGCTAGAGGCACAGCAGAACAGAAAAAGCTCTGTCCCTGCAATCTGGAGCAGGCCGCAGGTTTGACCTGAATTAGTCATAAATATAAATGATTTCTCAGATACACCCATGCTAGCATTCTTCATTAAAACAACATACTGATTAATAACATCATAACTCATGAATACAAACATGAAATACAGATAGCAAAAGAGAGAAAGCACTGCCTCTATCCTGGTTAGCAAGGATTGGAAAACCCTTTCCAAACTTATTTATGATAGTACCAACGCAAAGAATGAAACACAAGTAATCACTGAAGCAAAAAACGGGGGGAAATCTGCTGCCGAAGATGATTCGGGTATTTTAGATGCAGGTGTGGTGGTTGTTGGATTGCGGCTAGAAGGTGGCGAGGAAGTGGTAGAGCCGCCGGAAGATGATGACCCTGATGGCGATGTGGGTGTTGTGGGTGATCCTGCTGCTACAGTGATAGACAGTTTCATGCCGTTGGTGCAATGACCAGCCGCACCACAAATGAAGTAGTGAGTCCCAGCAGTCTTCAGAGTGACAGTGGTGGCACCGGAACTGTCTGAGGTGATTGCATTTCCCACGGTGCATGACTTGTAATCACTTCCGCTAACTTCATCAACAGTGTGACCACTTCCATAGTTGAAAACTATCAAATAAAAGTTCAAGATACGAGTTTGTGGGTCAGAAAATGCACCGCAAGAACCATGAAGAGAACTATTTGGTAAATTTATAGATCAAATACTGTTCTACAAGTGCTTTTAATTAAGTGGCAGTCTTTGTTAATATGTACTTAAAGTGCAATTTAACTCAATTGTGTTACAAAAATTAGGGAAGGATCTTGTAAGAAAGATATTATGTTAATTTACGGGAACTGAGAACTCACCGAGGCTATCACCAACGGCAAAGGTCTTGCCGCTGGTCCAGGTGCTGTAGTCAGCACCCATTGTCCAGCCTGAGGTGTCTCCCACGGTGTAAACTGTAGCCAAGCTTGGAACTGCCATACAAAAGGCTAAAACTGCACAAACAACCCCAGCAACAGCTCCTGCCATTTTGAGAGAGACGTGTACAGAGGAAGCAAAAAGATGAGAAGATGCTTTGCGTATAGTTTGTTGGGAGAGTTGGGGTCGTTTATATAATGATATAAAGGGATTGAAGTAAGTAAGGTTTGGTCCACTTATTAATCCATCCTGTGATCTCTGAAACACTGAAAAAGATTCATCTCATGAGGATTACTTAAATCAAACTCCATACCTAGTGCAAGAGAAGTGAGCTTCTGCTTTCTCTATTTCTTTGTAGTTGCTTGAATTAGACATGGTCCTTATCATTGAATGGTGTTTCCTATAGTTAATTATGTATTGATAGTGGATACCTGCCTGTTCATATAAGCATTAGATACAAAAATAAAAAAGGCTTGTTTCTTTAAATTATATGTCTTTTAAAATTAATATTAAACTATTTTTCTGTTAGTTGTCCCTTTATTATTTCCCTTGCAATGATGGATTGTAAACAAAGTAAGAACTTGTTCACATAATTTCTTTTTCAGCATAGTCTGGTATATTAATCTGATGTTGATATTGTAGTAAGATGGGTAGTTGTTGAAAAGCTCAAAATTAATGTACTAGTCCATGAACAACATCAAAACTTAATACATAGGCATGATTTTATTAAGGACACAGTATTTCACACACTTAAAGCCTGCTCATGGTTCTCTATGAGCCAAGGAGGAGATGTGGGAAAATTAACCTTCCTTTTCAAAAATATTAATGCTTCGGCCTAGCCGAAAAATAGAGTTTGAAATGAGAAACTTCCACACCCCACCCCCCCAAACTGAAATTAGAGTTTAGAAGTCATAATGACCAGACATCATTTCGTGTACTTGGGATAAGATAGACCAGATGATGGGTTTAGGTTTCGAGGTCCTTTCGATTCTGTTCAACTGCTTCTGTGTGTGCAAACCTTACCTACTACGCCGTTTTGAGGGTCCCTTACATTTTTGCCTCGTTTACCTTTTCCAAAAGCGAAAATTCCCTTGCCTCTCTTTCAATGCTTTTCATTTTTATTATGATGAGATCCGGAATTTTTCCCTACAAGCATTTTTGCTTTTGAAAGTTAACACTTTGTAAATGCTTCTCTCTTTTAATACATTTTCACCTACTAATATTTACATAAATAATGTAAAAAATATATTTATGCGATAACTAGTAGACAAATTTTAAATTTTGTGATTAAAATTTCATTAAGTCTTGAGTTTTAAGATATTTGCACTCAGCCACTCGAGACCTCAACATATAAATAAATTTTGCATGTAATAGTTAGTTTTTTATGGAACAGTTTCTGTCAACTACGAAATTTGCATACGAAAGCAGCTTCAAGTGTAGGCTACAAGGTCGTCTGGAAACCCAATTTTAAGTAGAATTCAGACCAATATGTTCGTATGTTTAAGATTGAGTTGGGGTTTCTCAGTCATTTGTTGTAAGATAGAATCACTGAATGTCAAGTATAAATAACATGAATAAGGGATCAACATTAGCTAGCAAGAAAAAAGAGTGTTTACCAAACATTTAATTATTGTGTTTTAAAATTACGTAAAAGGACAAAAGTTCCGAACAGATCCTAACTGACATCAGAAGTAAGTTCACAAACTAGATGCATCTCATTCTCTAATTACTAACTTGCCTCTGCTATATCCCTGATTCACAACTAATACGAGGATCATGCTCCAGATGCATGAAATGAGACTCGTGAACTCGAGGGGGAGATAATCATCTTACAGTATCAAAGTGGTTTGAAGCATAATGTGCATAAATCAACAGGTAACTTCTAGCATTTCTAATCATTAATCTACCAAGTTTAGTTCACTAAAATTTCAAACTGCTTGATTACTTTCCTGAGAACAAGATTTATCAGTCAGAATTATAAAAATACCTATAAACTTAAGCATTTCTTCCCTGGTAAGTTCGACATTTGTCCATGAGCTGATAAAGTTAAAACTTTGTTATTAAATAAGGACTGAAGATGTCATAATGTAACGAGAGATTTGAGGGCAGCAAAAGAACCAAAAGTTTTCAGGGGTCCAGTGTTTTGCCATAGCTAGATCCTAAGGCAATCTATTGATCACTCGTAATGTTTATGGCGCACAAAGGAAGCTTATCACCATAAATTCACAGCAAGCAATTCCCTAGGGGTTGGGATTCAAGTCCACAAGGAGACTTGAAGTCTATAGTTTTATCACAGTAGGCTACCATTCAATAAGGAATATAAACCTCTTCAAACATGCATGGATTTCCTACACCTTATAATTGTCAAATACTTTCTTCTAGCATGCCATTGAAGCATTAAAGAGAAATTGGTAGCAGGTAGCTTAGCTTGGTCAAGGTCTCTTATCTCTGTACAAGACGAGTTTTGAGAACGAAGTCTACTTGCATCAGGGTTGGAGTGTTGCATAGAAATGAATAAATATTTCTCTTACATTCATGCTGCCAACAAGCAAGACAGCAGGATTATTAGCAAAACGGCAAGGAACACAAAAATATTTCATCTGACAGATTGGAAACAAATACAGCCACAGACAGGATTTGTTTCATTTAATGATCATAATAAAAGAGGCAGTGTGCTCCAAGCACCATTTAATAATCATAAAATAAGAGGCAGTGTAAATCTAAGAAACTCTTACTGAAAAAATCCAAATTCAAGAAAATGAGAAATCAACTGCCCTCAGAAAACAGTTCATTCTGAGTATCCACTGGCTGTGTCAGTGTCCTCTGCATCAGAGTTCAAATTTGCTGATGTATCATCAGAATGCAAATCCTCTTTTGTTTTTACTTTAACAAACTGTCTGCTAGGTGCTACTCGAAGAGGTCTTCCCATGAATATCTGCAAGACAACTGCCTCTCAGAATTAATCCCTTCAAAACTGTCTTTTAGGCCACAAACATCAAGATGTCCTGAAGTATCCAAATCATTCCCACAACAAAAACAAAAATCAGAAATATAAATAACTAAGTACAATTACTAAACCCATGATTACCTTCCCTTGGAAGGCAGAAATGGCTGCCTCAGCTTCTTTCTTGGTTTTGAAGGAGACAAATCCATACCCAGAAGACCTTCTTGGATTATCATGAAAAACAACATCAGCAGAGACAACATCCCAGCCTTCTGATACAAAGAAATCCTTAAAATCTTTAGCCCTTGCTTCAAATGACAGATTTGCAATGAACACATTAAATGTTGGAACTGGTTTGGGTTGCACAGGGGCAGGTTTCTTCTTTTTTGGCTTTGCATAATTGACCTTTAAAGTACGACCCTCAAATTCCTAAAAGAAAACTTATCAGAACATGAATATCTCCTACTTGAAAAAACAGGAAGAAATAAGGAAACACAGCCTATGCACAGTTACTAAGACAATAGAGGAAGTTAAAACAAAATTTCTTTAAATAATATACGTTCAGGTTATCAAGTTCCTCACCATAAATATGCCAACCCAAATGAGTTCGAGACCATACACATAAAAGAGCTACATAGCTATATTAGACTTAGTTAAAACGGAGTTTTCTATCTTCCTTGGATCCAAATGATAACAGCCATCCAATCCAAATTTCAAATTCGTGCGTTTCCTATATTTTCTAACACATAAACCAAGCGAAATACGAATTACATAAATGTATGAGAAACTCATTAAAGAACTGAACTTATATGCTTACATACGATTCCAGATTATTGAGAGCAGCGACAGCCTCCTCAGGAGATCCCATCGTAACAAAGGCCAAACCCCTGTTCCTGGTCTTGTTATGCATAGAAAGCTAAAACCACAACAATACCCATATTACAAAGGTCAAATAAATTCTCCAAAACCAAGAATAAAAGGAATAATAAACACCTCAACGTCTAGAACTGTTCCATGCTTCTCAAACAAAGCACGAATATCTTCATGGGTAGAAGACCAAGGCACGTTCTGGGCAATCAATCTGGTCTTAGAATATTCTTTTTCTTGTTGCTCAGTATATGCAGTTTCATCGGAGACATTTAGGGAAGAAGAAGAATCAACAACTGGGTCTTGAGTTGTAGCAGACAAATGAAAAACAAAAGGGTTAACCTTTTTGGGTTTAATTGGAAATGTGTGAGCGTCAGAGAGAGACGAAGAAAGAGAAATATTATCGTCCTTATGTTGGTTTTGTTGTTTGTGAAGGACCAAGACAGTGCCAACATAAAATTGTTGTTGTAGTTTACGTTCAGCGGAGAAGTAGGAGGTTGCAGGGAAACAGTGAAAACGAAGAAGAGACATAACCACCACTATGTGTTCAAAGAGGAAGTGTTCTGTGTTATTTGAGCAAAGGGCAACGGTGGAGCCTGAATTTGGATAAGGAGGTTCGCAGACTTTTGCGAGGCAAAAATATCAGTCAATTGGAGGACAATTGGGTTGGGTCGTTTTGAGTTGAAAGGAAAGGCAAACGACGTCGTGCCCATGTTAAACTTGCACAAATATAGCCGACAAGAAGTGCTAAGAATTCATTGCTAAATTATTCTGACATTCGAATGCATTTGAAAATTCGAACTAATTTGGACTCAATTATCCAAAAATAAGATTAAACTCTTCTAATCTGAGATTTCATTGAGCGAAGTAATAAAATATAATTTCAATTATAGGTAAATAATGATTTACATGCATCAAAAGATCTTTCAAAAATCACAAAGTTTAAGTCAAAAGAATACCAAATTGTCAAGAATTCGTAAGGTAGAGACAATATTTGAACATTCACATCGCTACATTTGTTAGAATGGTTTGGTTGTTGCATTAAGTCCATTCCACAATCAGTTTCCAAGATGTTACAAAATTTGTGAACTGGGAAAAGCTATCTTTGAATTAATTTCTAACATCCTGAATACAATGAACTTCCAAGGAGGAAGAAATGACGACAATGTCTGAAAGATAGCCATCACTTATGCATTCTAGAGTCAGGGGAGTTATATCTCAAGGGTGATAGAGGCTGTCTTTCTGTTGAATCTGAACCACAATCAATCTTCTTCTCAATCGGGCTGCTCATCTTGGGACTTGATTTTCGCTTGTTTGTCTGTGAGGAAGGCAAGAGAGTTTAAATTAAAAGTTGCATAAACAATTCCAGAAAGTACACGCAGACACATACATAAAAGCTAGCAGGCAAGTGAGTTTTTCTGCCTTCCCGTCTCTTTCTAACCATTTATTACTCTTTGCTTTCTCTCCCCTTACCTTAGCAGATGCACTGCTGGTTTGCTTTCCACCAGAACTGTTGAGATTCCGTTCTTTGTGGAGTTGCCTCAGTAACCTTTTATTCTCAGCATCCAATATTTTGTTTTGTTCAAAAAGCAAATTTACCTACATGTATCATTATTAAGTTACAACAAGGATGATGTGAATTCATACAACACTTAATTGAACATTCTTCTCACCTCTTCTTCTGCTCTATCAAGGTTCACCCTAAGATGTTCCTTATCCTTCTCAAGTGTCTTGGCTTCAGCAGCTAGTGATAGTACCTTTTGAGTTGATGACTTCAAGCTGGAACAGCAAAAGATAATATTTCAAGGAAAAAAAAGAAGTCAATGGGTCTTCGCACAAAATCAATGGCATACATTAAGATAGTGAAAATCCAATTAAATTTTCAGTAATTAATTGGCACATCACCCATAACCTTGAAAGCCAAGTAATGGCAAGAAGGAAAGAGCAGGGAAAGCTCCTCACCTACTCCACCTTTTCAGCAATGATCGACAAGACTCATGTTCCATATTTGCCTCCAAGAATGCATGCCCAGACATAATTTCATGTTTAGTAACCAATGTTGTCAAAATGGACTCCAGTAAATTTTCTTCTGTAGCTGTACCCTCAGCAGAAGAATCAACCTTTAAGATAAGAATGGACTCCGGTAAATTATTAAGGTTCATGAAGTTTAGCTATCTGATTTGAAGCTATTACCAATTCATTATCACGGACAACAAGAAAAAAGAATAAACAGAAAGGAAAACTAAAGTCTACAGAAAGTGTTTTGAATCAATGATAACCATTCAAAAACTGACACCAGTCCTCACTCTAACAGTTAATAGCAAATGTTTTCACAGCACTACTATATTGCTAGTTTGTGGTAGACATCCTTCTAAGAATTCTAAAAGGGTCAGACCATGGTACCTTTGGGTACCATCACATTCGTTTTTTTAAGCCTTTTAAAAGTCGTTTCAAAATTTTCAGATATGTTTGAAGTATTATTCACTGTATATTTCAAGTTTTTTTTGACATGTTTTAAATTTTTTATTATATATTTTAAATACTGTTTAACATTTGTTTCAATATTTTTTTCTTTGTTTAAAGTTTTATAAAAACCGTTTTAAGTTTTGTCCATACAAAATTTTTTTGATTGTAATGGTACCTAAAGGTACCATAGCCAAGTCCATTATAAAACCTTCATCCAGGTTACAGTGAATTCTCATACTGTCCATATTGTTCGCATAAAAAAGGGCAAAAATGCTTATAACTGCTAGAGCTATATAAGTTGATTTGTCAGCAACAAAACTTAGTAATTCACCTACTGATTCATTCAAAAGAAAATTCATACCCAAGCAATAAAATTCATGAGATACAATGCTGAAAGTCTCAAAGTTGACAAATTCATGATAAATCATGGTTAGTGGCATCTAGTTACAATTCATACGTTATGTAATTGCATCACTAAACCTGAAAGGAAGAGATCAAACTTGTATAAACAACTACATGTCTACGCTATTTTCTGCCAACAAATTTTATTTATTGGACCAGCTTCATGTGACCATAAGAATTAATGTCTCAGTTAGATAATGAAAAATTGGTTGAGTGATTCTATTAACTCATATTCGGTATACCAATACTGACACCTGCAACTTAATGGCCAACACTTACATTGAGCAAACAGCTACTCTATCTTCTAATAATACATCTCAATTACTATTATTATTATTATTATTATTTAATATCTACAAGCATCTGAACTAACTTTACTTTAAATGACTAGGCAGCTATGTAAAGGAAAATTTAAGGTAAATTACGACCCACCAAAACAAATAAAAAAAAGAATTAAAAAACAAGAAGTTTTGAAAAAAAGTGAAAAAGTACTTCTATTGTATTAAAAGTGAGAAGAGAGAGATTACCCCACGAGTTTCATATTGGTGCTTGTAGAAGTTTAATTCATCCAAAACTTTTCCCAATTCAACTTCCAAATCACGAACCCTAATTTCCGCCTCTTTGGCCCTTTCATCAGCCTCGTTTCCAAAATCCATTAAGGCCTCTCTGTCGTGATCGTACAATGAACACTCTTTCTCTAATTTATTACACTCACTCAACAATCTCTTACACTCGTCTGCCAATCGCTGGTTCTCCTCCACAAACCTCTTCACTGCCTGAGCGTTCATGGTCGCTTCTGCCTAGGAATACAAAACTCGCAAATCACCAAAAATAAATTAAAAAAAAATGAAACAAAAATACATAAAAGACGAAGAATTAGATGCACAAACCCTAGCACCGTCTATGATTTGATCTTTTTCTTTGATCTTGGAGAGTAAAAGAGAACATTGATTCCGAACCCGTTGAAGTGATTCTTGCGAGTAAAGGAGTTTCAACTGCAGAGTTTCTGTGGAGACTGGGAGGCCCAACGTTTGATCGATTGATTCTTTCAAGTAATTGTCGATTTCTTCAGGGATTTCCATTTAGATTACGAGCCCTAGATTGGATTTCAACGGGGAAAACTTTCGCTCTTTCAAGCTCTCCGCTGGATTTCAATTGGGGAATTTGAAGTTCAAAAGATAGGTTAGCCGTTGAGGCGCGTTTATAAATGAGAATTTCGTCCGTTGAATACACGTGGCAGATCCTTGTGCGTAAGGCCTAGAAAGGCCTTGTGTTGGGCCTCGTTGGCCCAAACTCTTGATTACTGAAAGATTCGTCTTGCTATTTCTTTACCAATACCAAGTAATGAATTTGCAATTTGAAACTGTTGGCAATGCGAACTGAAGTTAGAAAAAAGAAACGTTACTATTACTAAAAATTCAACATGTCCACTATTCTGATCTGTCCTTTTTATTAAAAAAAATTATTATTATTATTAAAAATAATTATTTATTAAATTAAAATTTTAAAATAACGTTATTATTATTTTTAATATCGAAAACTTAATTCTTTAATTATTTTATTAAGTTAAACAATAAAGAATTGATTAAGATTTTACATATTTTATTCTAATTATGTGATTCAAGTTGTTAATTATATATAAAAATGGAGGTAATAAATATGTTTCATTGGAGATGTAAGCTAATTAGTTGTACCCACCTTGAATGGCTCGGTGCATTGTGCGTGCGTGGTGATTAGCAATTACAAAATGAGATTAAAGTTGCTAGCGGTTTTTTTATACTCCCACCCAACCAAGTTGTGATTTGCTAATTAAAAGAATTTAACTTGCGAAACCAAGATCATCTCATCTCATTACCTAAACGATTGAAGGGAGCTTACATTAACAAGAAGCAACCCCAAAATTCCAAGTCAAAACCAGCACGCAGCCCATTGCTACGGGGCTGAGTCTGCGCATGCCATCAGATTAAGCTTAAGATAAGAAACTCAAGGCATTAGGTAAGCCTTTTAAAGGATATGTTATGCAGGATAAGCATCCTTGGCTGTTTCTTTGGTCAAATTTTCAGCAATCATTGAACTCTCCATCTTGTGGCAGATGAATTCTCCACATCCTCTGCAAACTTTTCAACAATGTCTGTAACATGTTCTGCTCTTTCCACAGTTGCTTCGATTTCCTCTTGCGTGTACATTACAGACCAAAAAGTTGAACACAAGAAATAAGATTTATGAACTATGAATTATAAATCATTAACGAAACTGACGCATCTTTTGCATGCAACACCTCATTTATAAAGTGCGCATTTTGCTAACTTCTTATGCTTAGTTTTGATTTGGAATGCCCACGATTTGTTCTTCCAACAGAGTAGAATTACTGTTATTACCATTCCTAAAAGCCACAATGAACATCTTAATTACGTCGCTACTAGCTAGAGAAGAATCAAAAAGAAAACCGCCGGCAAATTTACTTACCAACAACTAGAACTAGGAAAAGGGTCAGAGGCAAGTGGACGTCCCCCGGCTGGACGCTGCAGTAAACAACCACGTCCTTGATGTCGAACTGCATGGTCTGGTTTCTCAAGAAACTGCATTTGCCCTTGCGTTTTGAAATCACAGAAAGACTAGCTTGATTAAAACTGAGAGTTTGGAATCTGCGGCTCGACCAAATATTAATTGCTTGTGTAAAATTGTAAACAGCAATTGATCCTATACTTGTTGACATAACTTATACTACAGACTCTAAATCAATTAATATTTTGTCTAATCAAAGAAATCTCACAGGAAGATGAAATTATACTTTGGTACCTGACTAATAATAGCTACATTGTTGTATAGTTCTTGTTGGAAATGTTAGGATGGTTATGTACAACATGACTCGTAAAGGGGTAGAAACCAAAAAGATATGGTTGTTGCCAGACACGTTTTGGATTAAGAATCCATAACATTCCCATTTGTCAATTCTATCTATAATTTTTGATTCTTACATCCTACAAGTTACTAGCAAATATTGCCCGAGGGTTTGAAGTGCAAATGAAATTATAAGTAAGGAAAGCAGCTTGCTTTTAACAAATGACTGGTAGCTTAACAATCCGTATCACCTGTTGTTGCTCTCAATCCAAATAACAAGCAACTGTATCCCACTGGAAATGATATATCTTGGCTTAGCGGCATAGCTTCCCTTGCAGAATGCAAGCCATATGAAATAGATTTGACTTGTCTTTAAGTCCAAGCTGCCTGTCGTTCAGGATATTAAAATGAACTTTACCGTCAAAATTATCAGTTGGACACTATAGCAATTAGCTAGCCAAAATGCTTTGTGGATGGACATGCAGGCATTTCATCTCCATTAATTTGGGAGATATATGCATATGTTACATGTACATGGGTAGCGGCAACGTTAAACTGCCCTTATAAATTTGCGTTTATGTATGTAATATATAAAATATTATTCTTTATTTTTTGATGAATAATTAAGAAAAGAATTTTAAATAAATTGTTTCATCATATTTAAAATTATTTAATTAATAAAAAATAAATATTTTTATTAATAAAAATTTTAAAAAATTAAACATAAAATTTTACTTAATGTTATAAAAGAAAGAAAGAGAGCAAAACACACCTAATAGGGTTGAGCTTTATTCTTCAGAACATGCAAGAAACTAGTGCAGCTGAAAGAAAATAAACACGCCAAGGAGCCTAAGCATGCAGCCACGTTCTAACCAAATATTATGCCAGCCACGCGCATAAGCAATTTCAGTGACATAAATCACTGCCATAAGTATGGCGGCTAAGTACGCTGTATTGGTGTTTAAAAACAACTAGAAACCACCCAAATAAAAGCCAGTAAAATTACTAAAAACGCGGCCGCATGCAGCAATGTTGAGATTGCCTTTAGACAACCCATGAGAATTGGCTTTATTACAATCTTGAGGGGGAGGATGCCAATTAAGAACCAGAATTTTCGGTGCCAGAGTAAGAGAAAGAGGAATCCCGAGAGAAAGCATAATATCCCTCTCTCCACCATACTTAACCTCGCCAAGACTAACACAGAGGAACAAGTAATCTTGTTTCAATAAGTGTCGGTTGAGGACTGGCATTTTATCTGCTTCAACAATGCATCAAGTAATATGTAACTTAAAAGAAATCATCACAATTTATGTTGTACGCATAGATATAGCAGTTGTTTAAAGTTTAAACTTATAACAGACAGCAAATCTCTATCTATTCAGTAAATTAGGATATGTGTATATATATATATCCTCGGAAAACTTTATCTACAGCTTCTGCTGCGACTTTCTCCACCTCATCTACGATCTAAAATCAACTTCTGAACTAGTAGTCATTATACAACATTAATATATATATCAGCCAGCCATGATTAATCTGAATTATACAGATATAACTTCAAGGCTTAATAGGCCTTCCCATTTTTTCTTCCAAGATAGCAGAAGTGGAGATAATATCAATCCCAACATCTACTTTGCTCTGCACCTTGAGTTATTTCAGATTCAGAAAGAATGACCTGAAGCATATCCATTTCATAAAACAGGAAGTTAAGAATGGATAAATATAATAACTTAAATAGCATGCTGTATTAGAGTAAGATATTAACCAATTTGACACAGCAAGACCTGAAGATTTTAGCAATATTTTTGTCTTTGTTTATGTCTTTTTTCCCTACATCAAGGCTATAAATTCCACTTTAAACTGTAATACAATACAGTATGGTTAATGAGTTCTCTGCAGAGGAAACTAACACGTTCATTGCACATGTAGCAAATCATGCACGCAAAACATTGACAAATTATATACGCACAGCAGTATACATACATATATACATACACACATGCATGCAAGCGAGGTGTGAGTGTAAATTTTCATCTCCATCTCATCATCCCTGTTTTAAACAAACAGAAGTCGTGATTTATTATTAAATATGAAAGACTGTCAAAATAATTTATTATTATTCATTAATTTTTTAAATTAAGGAGTCCATTTAAAGAAAAAAAAGTAGAATTTATTTTTTTTATTTTTATTTTTTTCAGTTTAGAGTATTTTTGTTTAAATTTATATTTTTAAAATTTATTTAATAAGAAAATTATAAAAATAACTATTTATTTTAATAAAATAGTTGTTGATATTCACTCAGTTATATTTAATAATTAATAAATTATATTAAGACCCACAAGCTTCAACTTTAAACTAGCTCCAAGCCTCGGTCTTTCAGTCCTCAAATGTCCAGTTTGACATTCGTTTTCCAATAAAACGAGGATAAATTGGGATTATCGACGAAATTCAAATCTGTCAATAATTAATGAAAGAAATACTAATTATAAATATGGAATTGCTGGAAAGAAATTCTGAATAGTTCTTTACAATGGATGTGACTTCTCACAACGTCTCCACCTAAAACAGACGTTGTACACTGCAACCATGGCCAGCTCTCATTCAACTTACCCGATGTTGATTTCTCATCTTGTTTAATGGGGAAAAACTTATAATAATTAGAATATGGTCAAGCACACGTCTAAGATGAACTAAGCAATACATAAATCATTGATGCAAGTTATTGTCTACTTTGGTTCCCCACCAAATATTCCAATCGTTAACAATAAAAAAAATATATATATTAATTAATTATGGGTTTATTGTATTCAATTAATTAGATTGATTGACAGGTGGATAGTTGCATTTATTCTACTCCGAATGTGACTCCACGGCAGCTCATTAGAGACAGGTTAATTTCACCAGCTTTTATGGTATAATGTAGTCATCGTGATTAGGATTTGCTACCCAAAAAAATACAAGATAATGTCTCCTCCGATTTGGATTTTCACCCCACTTTCAAAGTAAAATGAACCCGTTAATTAATGTGCTTGCTTCTTCTCCTTTGTCTTTTGTTTTTGGTAAGTAATCATTTTATTGTTTTTACTTGGTGGATTTTGATCCAACAGTTACAGGGATGACATACGGACAGAAATGGAGGTTTTAGAGTTGGTGCCAAACACAACAGAACACATAGACATCAGTCTTCACACTTACACTAAACCTTTGAAAGTGACAGGGTCGGACGTTTCTTAACCTTGTTGATTTCTTCTCTTGCAATTCAACCAAGACAATTCATTTCTCACAATCCTCTTCCTTTCAATTCTATTCTACTCAGTTAATTTCGTCCACTGCTCCTTTACAATCTAGCGATATGAAACACAGAAAACTCTTCCCAGCTCCAGGAACAAACGAAACTACAGATTGCCCATATTTCTGTGACCCTACCTGCCCTTTTAATTATAACTGCGTACCTTTACCGGACATTTACTTCCCCTCAGAACCGCCGCCGCCGCCTCATCATCCACATCATAGTGTCTCGCCTTATGTTATAATATTTGTTACTTTAGTAGTCATCTTCTTCCTTGCTCTTGCTTTGTATGTCATAGTTTCTAAGACTGGTGGCTGCAGTTCAAGCGGTCACGGAAATCAGCAAGCGCAATTGGATGGTTCAGATGAAGAATTTCTCGATGAGAACAGGGTTGATCATCCCATATGGCTTATACACACTGTTGGCCTTCATCAGTCGATTATTAATTCAGTTACGGTTTGTAAGTACAAGAAAGGTGAGGGTTTGATTGAGGGAACTGAGTGTTCAGTGTGCTTAAATGAGTTTCAAGAAGATGAGAGTGTTAGACTACTGCCCAAGTGCAATCATGCTTTTCACATTTCTTGTATCGATACTTGGCTAAGTTCTCATATTAATTGTCCCATGTGTCGAGCACGTATTGTCCCCGAGACTGTTTCTGCTCCGTTCATGACAGGGGGCCAGAATTTGGATAGCCCTTCTTTAACTGTGGATGTCCCTACTGAGAATTCAGAAATTGATCGTGAGTTGGGTGACAATCAAGAGAGAAATCACCAGGGTTGTGAAAACAGGACAGGAACAGAGGATGTTGAGACGCTACAGGTTGGTAATGAAAGTATTCTGAAGGATATTGTGAATTCGAATGGCAATGGAGTTACACAGGTAATTGGTGATTCAGGAGGTGCTATTCGGATTGTTGAGGATGATATTCAGCCAACGAGGAGGTCTGTTTCCTTGGATTCTTCATTAGCTGAGACCATATGTCTGGGCTTGGCTGATTTCGGTCCCGTTGACTCTGGAGAATTTTCCTATGATCAAGATGCCGAGAAATATAATTCAGATGCTTTTATGAAGCAAGATGGTGCATATTCAAGCATGTGTAGACTGACGGGGAGTTCTGCAATTATGCAATGTCTGCATAAAAGCCCTGTCTCTATGAAAAGATCATTCTCGTGTAGCGGGAGGTTTTTATCATCTAGACGAAGCCGGAACCTGAATGCAATTCTTCCCTTATAAATATCTCATCTTCGGCATACGTAGATGCAGGCAACTCTGTTGATAAGTTGGGAGCTTATTAAGCCTGTTTCTGCAACAAGTACATAACTCAATTCATAAGAAACTGAGGTACGTATGGAGAAATGAAGGTTTTTCAAAGGAAGAAACTGAGGTACGTATTGGCCAGCTTTAAGTTCTGAAATAGAAGTAGAATAAGTTTCTGTATCACAGAGCGTGAAATACAGAACTAAGCCTGCCTTGAGGGAAAAGCTAAAGCTTTCCCACTCAAAAGTATGTATGTGTGATATTGTTGTTTCTCCGGTTATGTAAGCATTGGCTGAAAGAAAAATCAGAGATGATCTAAGCAAAGAAATGGTTCTTCTCAGGTGAAACAGTTGGTCCAAGCTCTGATTTCACCCCTTTTTCTGAGATGTTTCTTTCGAACCCCTAATGATTTCAATGATATTAATTAGTACTGTTCATGATACAGCAAAATTTGTTCTGTGAAGTACATGTGAAAAAATCCGAATAAGCCTGTCCCTGCATTTGCATCTGATACAGCCGCTATGCTCATGCTGGTTTTAGGAGTACTGTGTGCACCAGGTTCATACCATAAGCAGTTCTTAAATCTCAGTTTAATTGCGTTTCTCTTCCCATGCTATCTATTTAACAAAAAATCATTTCCTTCTTTTCTGGAGGATTGACGACTCAAGAAACTGCTATTATACTTCTGTGCTTCAAATCTACAGTCACTTTCTTAATCATTGCAGCAAGACATATACTTCGGTGACAACAACCCACGCTCAAAATAACAGGTAGTATGGTCTCGGTCTTATCACCATATTATAAGTAACAAGACAAGATTATTTAATTATTAAATTTCGATTTTAAAATTATGATATCTTCTTACTTTACTAGTTTTCTTAATGAAAATTATGTATCTTTTAATAATTCACTTTGGCTTCACTCTTAAGATGATAATCTAATCCCACCTTTTTGATTTGATGTCTAACCAACCTTACTACCATCCCAAGTAGACTAATCCCTCCCAAATGACCTCAATTTCTTCGTATGGTGGCAAACAAATGAAAATCAAAATTAAATTGGATTGGACAGATTAATTTAATTGTTTGTTCCCGAGGGCTATTCTATCCCATGGCCCAAACTTATGCCCTTGTCTTATTATTAGGGTAGGATTTCTTCTTTCACCAGACGTTTACCTAATTTGTTTGAGTTGAGCAACCAATACTTGTTCACATGCTAACAAATTAGGGCGATTAATCACGAAGAGGAGTGGAGTGGAACTAAGTGCCAAAATCATTTGCTAACATCTGGTTTCATTAAGTTGCAACCAATCTTGGAGTATCACCAATTCTAGGGCCATTAACTTCGTTCAATCTTTCAGTCACTAAGCCTTCATTAGAGAACTAGATAGTCCTATTAAGAGGAGCACATTCATCTCCACCAATCAAAGGACATGTTATCGAAGAGATTTTCGACTGTTGAATTCCAGAAGGGCCATTAGGGTTATCCCTTAGACAGAATGGTGTGTTTCAAGAAGTTTGAGGAAGGGAATGAGAACCCAGGCCCAAAACTATTTATTGATCCGGAATTCAATTAAATTTATATTAAAAAAATCAAAATGAAGCACGAATGGTCAAAATGTCAACTTAATGACTCAATTTTCATTGGCCAAGAATTAAAGGTTCGAAGCATCTTTTTCTTCACATGATCCACTCGTACGTAGCTCAGAAAACTATATTGTTGATCGGGAATCTCTCTTTTCTTCTCTTCTTCCAGATCTGGAAGATTGGAGAAATCAAGTTCAAACTTCAACAGAATCAATTAATTAAGAAAGTGAACCAATTGGAGTGAGATGGTCAAACTTAATAGACAACATTCTGTAAACTAAACTAGAAAATCATTGTAATAAGATCTGGTGGGGATTCTAATGAGTTTTCTAATCTAAAGAAACAATCAAATTTCATACCGTTTTCTACCGAAACGATAATGGCAAAGATGTTGCATATTTGTGGGGGCTATCAATCTGTCTGTCTGCGTGTTTCTATTCCTATTCGTATTTCAAAAACACAATGATTTGGATTTGCAATTATTTCATTCACCAAACTTCTTCGACACCCCTCTCCCTTTTCCTTTTATAAAAAGACTGCAATCATTATATATATATATATATATATATATATATATATATTTGTTGATTTTATCAATCTTTGCCCATTAATTTGGATTAACAGTGGATAGTCCCGAAAAGTGCATGGAGAAAGCTGAATGTGTAGACTTGAATAATTTCATTTGAAGCTAAGAGACTTCGAATGTGAAAACAGTTCGTGGCTGGACAAGACGGATTTTATTGTGTGCTTTGTGTTTCTTCTTGCCTAAGCCTAGCTAGCTGCCTTTTTCATGTACTGCTTCTTCCTTTTTACCCTAAAGTGTAAACAAGAAAATCTAATGAATTCTTGTCAGGGATTATGTAAAATTTGTTCTTAATTAAAATCTACTGTAGTATGCGTATCATTCACTCATGTGTCTTGATCAAAGCCCACGTCAACACATTCTGTCAACTGTGTGAACAAAATCCATATCTGTAGATGAATTTGAGGGTGGGAGCTGCAATAACTTTTTTTATTTTCCAGTAAAGAACATCAAAATTGCTGGAAAGTTTGCTTTGGTACAAATTAAATATCATAGTTTATTGATTTGTATCTTTCTGTCTCTTTCTCGTAATAAAATTATGCCCTTTTAAACTTGTAATAGAACTTAATTAACAAATATTTTATTGCAAGTATCAGTTGCAAACACAATCCCTTGTTGAAGGCCTGAAGATTTTGGATTGGATAATTGAATTCTGAGTAATTGTGGCTTGTTTGTATTGTTTTTTTTCAATTTTCTATGAGCTATTATTAGCTTTGGAAAGATCTCTGACCAGGAAGGAAGCATGTGAATTCTTGGCTCACCTCTCATTGCACTCAGAAACTTAAAACACTTTATCACGATTCAGTCCCCTAAAAAAAGGACCTGTGAACTTTTTAAATGTTTTACCAACAACTTTTACCTAAAATTAAATTGAAACTGAACAAATACAAATAGGCTTATTTTTTCAGATATGCTAGAGCTCCGTTTTTCAAGGGAGACGAAAATAGGTAATTTGGAGACTTTCTTGTCATGATGTAATAACTAAGTCATCATGCAACAGAGATTACCAATTAATTAAGGTGATTTAGACATTGTTGTCTTACTTGTTAATTACAAAATTAAGAAGATGCATGTAACGGCAGGTAAGTGGTGTGGTGTCTATTGCAGCTTATCATTCATGGATTGCCGGCGCATATGTAAGATTTGAATAATCCAAGTCTTCAAGACCCTTAATTAGACATATTAGGACAAACAAACGTTGTACAAAACTACACAGGATTCTCAATGATCCCAAAAGGACACAGCAAAAACCAAAGCAAGAAACAGTACCGCAATTAATTCATTGCGAAGCAGCATATTGATATAATCCCAATCACGTAAGACTAAGAAACCAAATTAAAATTACGGTTATTCAGTTCTTGCTTCAGCTAAAAGCAGCTTCCTCTTCAATTTTCTGTAGTATTTGATTAACAGCGGCTGCAATTTCATCCCCTCCATTCAGCTGGCACCCTTCATCAACCTGCTCCGTACACACAAAAATAACAGATATCAGTTATTAAAAAAAAATCAAAAGGATGATTGCTTATCACTGTAGTAACGGAAAAACTATGCATAAGTGTTTCAGTTTCAGTACTAACCTTAACGCTAGCCGAATAAAGGACCATTTGATCAACGGTTGTGACATTTAGGTGAAGAATACTGAGTCTGAGATTTTGAAAACTAGCCACCATCTCCAAGAGCTGCCTGGGTCTTCTCTTCGTCAGTATCTTGACATTGGCATGGCTCTCTGACATGTTTACTTCTATGTCTGCAACGTTTTCGGTCATATTCGAGTCATTTTCCCCCGAAAATGAGTAATTGCTCTCAGTTGCACTTGTTGAGTACTGTGGGAAGGTGAAGAAGTCGGCAAATGGGTAAGAGACGTCATTATCGCTCGATTGTTGAGTGTTTCTTCTTTGGGCCTCCATGGACTGTAAGAGCTGCTCTAGCTCCTTAATAAAATTAATGGAGCCTCCAACTATTGACGCTTGGTCACCCTGATTTGATGAAATCAAGACAAGCAATTTAGACAAAGCACGCTTAATTCAAGATGTGGAAAAAAAAATTCTAGAAATTAATGTCACGTCAATTCTTAACGAGGTAGTAAATTACCCTTTGCGAATAGGAAGGAGGCATAAGAGATCGGAGGATGGCCAGGTATTCATTCATCTGTTTGCGGCGGTTGCGTTCGACAGCAATATGAGTCATCCTCTGATTTTCAATTTCTTCTTTGTTTTTGGTGCTCTTGGTGCGTCTTCGCTTGCGCTTACCGCCTGTTGTTGTCGTGGCTACTGCTACCAGTGGTTCCACTGAAGGGCATACTCCTCCGGAGAAAGGTTTGTCAGCTGCGGCGAAGGCCTCGGGTGAAGAATTGTGACCCCATTCCTTCGCATGTTGCATTACTGAAGGAGAGGAAGAGGAGTCCCAATTTGCATGGGGACCTTGCTCTATGTTGTTACTGTGAAGATTTCCAAGATGAGGTTTATCTACTTCTTGAAAACAGAAATCATATCCCCAAGCTCCTGCTCCTCCCAAAGAGTAAATGTCCTCATAGTTATAACCAAATGGGTCTTGTGGGTAAACCATTGCTTCTAACGCCATACTTTTATCAATCTTCTTACTCTCTCTCCGTCTCTCTCTCTCTCTCACACACACAAAAGAGACACTTTGTACTTTAAAAGCAGACAAAGATGTTGATGAGAAATATAGGTTACAGACTATACAGAAACTCACTAAAGAAATTAAAAAGGAAAATACTGTTGTAAATAAAAGCACAAGCTTGTTAGAGATGAAGGTTAGAAGAAGCTGAAATAGTTTCCTTCAAAGGAACCCAACTGAAAGAGAAGAAACTTGACATTAGCCCAAGCACTAAATTCCCAAGAGACCAAACAAACTTGCCCTTTTATGTATCATCTTCACATGAAGAAAGTTCAGCGACTTTAAGATGTTGTCTAACCTAGAAAAACAAAGCTACAGCGTGTTGCACGTGAGATTACATTGCAGTTCAGTCACTAGACACACAAACAGAGAGATTCTCTTGGCAATTGGAGACACTAATACTGTTTTGAGGATTGCCCTCAAATTTTACAAAATTCAACAAGTCCCTACAAAATTAGAGAGGGAGAAAAGAGAAGTGCCCAGATGAAAAATGGAGTATTTTAAGGGGCGGGTCCTAAAGCATATCCCATGTCGTGAGGTGAGAGCCAATTTAAGTGGGAAGACGGTCGTCTCCTTTGACAAACCCGATTGGTGAGATAAGATAAAAGGGTCAAAGTTGTCTTTCGGCTAGGGTTTACAATATTTTAAAGAATACTTCTATCATGAAACATAGTTGCCTATTAGACGTGACGAGGGTTTTCATTATGTAAATAATGCGGTCGGACAGTTGGACGTTAAAAGAAGAAAAGAGACGAAAAGCTGATAGTAACACTGAGGGATGCTGCTGAAGATCTACATATATGAGGAAAAATAAAAGAGAACAGAGTTTATAATCAGGCGTCTGTCTGTATCTGTTCAGAGGAATCCATGTGACCTCACAAACAGCCACTTCTGTATGTAAGAAAGAAATCATCTACCTTGAAGACTATAAACCTAAGGCTAAGGCTACTGTTATTTTTTCTCTCTCTGTTCTTGAATTACTCTGAACAATATTTATCTGGAATTAATTTATTTATTAGTAGTATATATGGACCTAACATTTACTGGCAATGGTAATTAACACATCACCATATAAGACATTCTCATAGGGTTTCCTTTCTTCTTCCTTCGTTTCTGGGGTCCTCTCTTTCGATGGAATATTGACTATTATTTTATTATCTCTGTGAATTTGGAGTAACACATTTCTATGCTTTAGAATTTCTACGTTATTCTGCCTTTGAACGATTGCCGATGCAAGGATTTAAAATATAAGGAAAATCCAAAGCCAACTGGCATTCCCTTGAACGTATCAATGAAATTTTAGTTTATGATAATTCCTTATTCTACTTAACAAATGCAATTTGGTTAATGCTACTTTTTAATTATATCATTTTCTTCCCTAATTAACATCTCATTGAAAAGCTATTTACCAGTTGCTTGCTGCACAATGTTCATATATACTGAAAAGAGGGTTGTAAATCAACTTACTGTGTCGAGTACTATCCACATTGAACAAGCACACCAAAGTTCCCCTCTCCAATTTTTTCTAATTCACTACTCACGGGAAATTTCTCAAACTATAGAAACTGATAGTATAGTTTTCATTGTGTTCCTTCAGTGAAATGGCAGGAATTTAAGGAAGAAACTGAGATGTAGCTCTTGCTAGATAAGCTATACGATACCTTTGTTTTTGTCTCAATATGATCGAGGTATAGATGGAGATCTACGGTTTTCAGGGATCTAACTGCTGAATCGAGTGGTATTGCCAACAAAATTACATGAGAATTAAACCTTAATGATCAAAGTTAAATAGGGTTTGTCTCCTAATTAAAGATGGAGCTAATGATCAAGTTGACCAAGTGACACAGATTGTCCCTAGTGTCACAACTCGTCATCTAACAAAACACCAAGATAAGTGTTTGATTACATGTTTAACTAATGATTCATGTAATTAATTAGTTAATTAAGTACCATATATCATTCTATTCCATGCTTCAACCGCAAGCCACGGTACCAAAAAATTCTAACCTGCGCATGTGAGTACAACTGGTTCTGCTCTTCTCAACTGCGTAATTGCTAAATACAAGAATAAAATAAAAACTGTGTTTGAGAGGTGGGTTTTGTTGACTTGCTCAAGGAAACGCGGATAGAGGCATCTCAAATTCTGGGAACTCGCTTAATGTTTCCTTTTGTTTCTTTCTACAATTCAGATTCCCTTAAGGTGTTTATCTCCTACACAACCAGCATCACAGAACGGGCAGCTGTACCAACCTAAGTGTGTCTGTCACAAGCAGCCTAGCGATGCCCACCCCCAAATTAAATGCAAGGCTAATGGATCAATTCAGAACCTTGATTCTAGATCTTACCATCATATTGCAGACATGGGGCAATAGCTAATATCGTTTATCAATTATATTAAGCGTAGAGGTACAGTATAGCAGTCATACCATATCACATCTACCAATAATGCTCGCCATTGGTTTTAACATAATATGGGTGGCGCATCTTGCCTTTGGCAGCTGATGAAGAAAGCATTTTCGCAATCATATTCCAACAACAATACTGTTACTGTAAGCGACGTCATTTGGCACAAAAAAGAAAAAAGCAAAGCAAATACACCACACACTATATATATATATATATATATGTATATTTGTTGAATCATGGGTAATTATTATTTTGTAATCATCTCATCCTTTCATATATTAGTTATTATTAAATTAAACAAATATCTAAAACAGAGAACAATTTCAAACCTCCAAAAGGTGTCTGTCTTCGTGTGGGACAAATATGCATCAAATTAGATAAAAGTGTTCACTTTATGAATTTATGTTCATATTTAAACAAAAAATAAACAACCAAATTAAATTAAAAAAAAATTGTCAATTTCGCAAACTTTACACCCTGCACTTCTTCTCTCTTCCACGACGCAAGACCTTTGGAAAGAGCTCAGCTTATAGCATTTGCTTCGAAGTTTCTCCAACTTTCCGATTCTCTAACAAACTTAATTCAATCATTATCTTAAATTCGTGTATAAATTAGAGATTCAAATTCTTTTTTGATCTCTTTCCTTTCTTCTTCGCTTAATAATAAAATGATAGTATATGATATACTTAATAATGAACGATTTTATTGAAATATAATCTGATCCATTCATTATTAAATATATTACAAATTATAATTTTATTAAAAATTTAAAAAATATTAAAAAAATTAATTTCTATAAATTATAATAACCCTTTTGTTTTTTTTTAAAATTATCATTAAGTAATTATTTAAAATTAATAATTACAATAAATAAAATAAAATCAATCAATGTCTTATATGATTTAAACAATTAAGCATTCAATCATTCAAGTCGTAGATTTTTAATAATGGCTGGTAATTAAAATATATTTAAAATATATTTAGTTATAGACATTGCTTTGAAGTTGCTCCAACTTTTTAATTTTTTAACAAACTTAATTCAAATTTTATCTTACATTCGTGTATAAATTACAGTTTTGGAATTTTTTAAAAAATGACTTAATAAGGCCATAATATTTGATATGCTTAATAATAAACGATTTATATTATATTTTGATTTTTTAATTTATATCATAAAATATAAAATTAAGTTATACGTTCTGTTAAGATATAATTTAATATGTTAAAGAAGAAAAAATATTAAGAGAGAATCTCTAATTTTATAAATTAATAATAATTATTTTTGTTTTTTTATGCTTTTGCATGATAACAAAGTTTTATTGATTTTTTTTTCTTTAATTATAATAATTAAGTAATTATTTAAAATTAACAATTAAAATAAAATCAAATCAACATCTTATGTGATTTAAAGAATCAAGCATTCAATCATTCAAGTTGTAGATTTTTAATAATGGCTGGTAATTAAAATATATTTAATGATATTAATCAAATGTCTTTTTGTACCAAAAGGAAGTTGGCACAAAGCCACAACAAAATACACGAGTCCAAAACATTTTGTGTAATCGATAGGACGTGCTTCGTCTGATGCGAATGGACAATCAACAAGTTGGTCGTTAGCAACCGTACACGTGTCTTCCAAGGCCAATTACACGAATCTGGTCGGTTCGTCGCAGCGCAACGAAACCGCGGCTGCAAGCCAAAACCAGGGGCCAGATCTGGTAACTTGGACGGGCGAGGGACTGCTATGTGTTATAGAATTAACCTAAAATCGAACCAAGTTAGTTTGTCTTAGTGGGCAGACAAATAATACCATGTCTTAACAGAGATTCTGAATATGTTTTTCCTTAAATTCCAAGAACGAGATTCTGTAATAAAATTTTTTAATTTGGTTAAATATTAAAAACGTTAATTTGTGGCCAACAGAACAGGAGGGTAATAATTCCCTTTATTGGGTCCTTTTTGGTCTGTGACAGTCAAAGAAGAATTACAGACTTTCGCCGAGATTAAGAAAATAGCCATAGCAAATTTTGGTAGTTGGATTCACCATTGGACATGGCCCATGAGCATTCGTGGGGGATGTCGAATGACGGTTGGCCGCCGAGCAATAAGAACATTCGGGTATGTGGGGGTTTCGGCCACTTTGTTTTTTATTTTATTTTATTTTATTTATCGAGTTATGGGCCCTTGGTGGGCTGATTGAGGGAAGGTGGGTTAAAGGTACTAAATACATCCCCATTTATTTTGAAGTACACTGTCGTTCATGGCCCACAATAAGAACAATGAAAAATCCAGGGATTGGCAGCACAAACAAGAAGAAAACTCTTCCAACACAAACAGAGACAGGCACTGACTTCTGACTTCTTAGTTAAGAGATGAGGCTGACACGTTAGCTGATAGGCTTTGACTCTTGCAATTACAGGCGAATTCCCCCGGGGCTTCTTCCGTTTTATTATTGGGCACGAAAATGCCCAGTAAAATACCAAGGCCGATTCAAGAAAGGCCCATGATTGACAAGATTAAACATTGTTTTTGGTCCTTATTTTTTTTAATATTTATTTATTTTGAATAAATCACGAATGCCAATTCCACGAAATCTTAACATGATTAACCGGTTTGAATAAGTTTTTAAAAAAATAAAAATTTAAAAAATGTTTTGACTGTAAATAAAAATTTAGTTGAGAAGCTTGCTATAGCCTTCAAGCAAACTTGCAGGATTTAGACATATGCTTACTGGATTTGGATGTGATCTCCCAAAGTCAAAGATCACATTTAACAGTCTCATGATCCCCGAGTACTTGTTTGTCCGTCAATTCACCATATTTCTTTATACGCCAACTACTGGCAGTCTTCGCTGTATCTCCAGCCCTTTTTTTCTTTTTCTATATCCTTTGCTTTGTTTTAGGGCAATGAGAAATCGTTAGAACTCGAAACAAAAAGAAAACAGTTAGATATCGGTAACAGCAACTCATGATCATGAACAACACCACCACCAAACACTTTGCTTAAGTGATGACAGCACGTGTCCGGGCAAATTTGGCGCCAGAACTCGGCGAAAATCCCTCCTGCTTTTTTCAAACATTTAACCCGGATAGTAATATTGGCGAACCCGAACGGTGGCCCGACAACAACAACAGTGACGAAATTTCTCCAGTTGAGCAGAGAAGAGAGGTAGAATCTACAGCAGTCAATCTGATGGAATGAGAATAAGCCACCTAAATCAAAATCAACAGGATGGAGAATGACAGGTTTGTTCCCACGTTGACACTCACTGATTCGGTGGAATGAGTATTGCGAGAGATTTACGGTTACTTGAAGAAGTACGTAATCAATTAATAAATTCTTGTTTGAATAGAAGCAATAGAGTTGTGCAGCTTTTCCCAGAGTAAGAAGTTCAAGAAGTGGCTTAGAAGTGGAAGCGAAGGGTTTAGGCGGAAGGAATAATTTCTATGAGCGGTTCGACCGACCATCCCGATCCGGTCACTGGGGCCTTGGTTTGGTCACTGGGCGCGGAAGGAATATGTATGTATGTACGAGGAAGGCAGCTGAGCACACGAGCCATTTCACTAAGAATTCACAACAAACACAATCCCACCAAGCACGACTCCAAGTTTGGCTCGGATCAATTTTAGTTCAAAATTCAAATGCATTCAAAATTTTTTATTTTGATTTGGACCAAAATAAAAGATAAAATCATTTAATTCAAATCAATAATTATAGATTTGAATTAATATAAAATATTAATTAAATATAAAGCCTAATCCTTATATCTAATTACATTTACTTTTAAGTTTAAACAATTAATGTTTTTATATGTAAAAAATTTATTCTAGTGTAATATTATTTATTTTAAAATTTTTAAAATTCATTAAATTTGTTAAATTTGGTCGATTTGGATTAAGTTTAAATTAAAAATTGATCAAATTTGATATTTTTTAAATTAAAATTAATTTAATAAATTTACAAATCAATCCAACCATCAATTTATAAAGTCAAACGGCTTACATTAGCTTGTGGGTCTAATTGGACTTTTTATAAAATTTTAAAAAAATAATTTAATTAATATTATAAATTTAAATTAATTTAAAATTAAAAAAATCAACGGAGAAGTTGTCGGATCTTGAAAACCGACCCGCATCAAATCACGAAATCAAATGGAAGGAGTACTTGGGAGCTTGAGGAAAGCAATCAACTCATAGACAAATCCTGTTTGGACCGTGTTCGTGTTTGAAGATTCTATCGTCTACGCGTTTGCAAGTTTTAACTTTTTTGTTTAATTATTAATTAAAAGTGGTAATTATATATCAGTGTCTTAATCCAATCATTCAAAATTGGTCGGCTCAAAGTCTTATGTCATATATACCCCCCATCTGGCTAATTCTTTTTCTAATTTATACTATATAAAATATTAGCAATATGGTAATTTCAGTGTTGGAAAATGAAAACTCAACAACTTTTGATAATTATTTGTTGAAGCAGTCAAAAAAATATCCTTCTCCACGACTTTTTCCCTTCGGTTAATTATTTCTTTTCCAACGCTCTCTCTCTCTCTCTCTCTCTCTCTTACACACACACACACATATCCTCCACACTGCAACAACGGACTATAATAATTTCTAGCTCTGCGTTTGGAATTTCAGGGCGGGCGTAATTCCCTTGCATCTGGGTTTTGTTTTAGGGTTCTTAAGTGATCGAAAATGTTAAATAAAAGGGAGTTTCAAATATGAGTTTAATTTAAACTAACATGGTGTGAACGCGGACAGTAGACGAAGAAGACATTCTGTTCGTTAGTAAATTGCGTTGAAGTTTACACGTTTACGTGGGTAGATTGTGTCCTTAATAAAAAATAAAAAAAATAATAATAATAAGACATATAAAGTCCTTTCAAGTATCACTTTTGTAGTCATGCCCCTCTAGATCAATCAATTCATTCAACCATTTGCTTTGATTCGATGAGCCGCACAAAGAAACTACGAATGTTCTTCGGCATCCTTAAAGATAATGGCTCCTTAATCAAAACGGCGTTATCCGCCAAACGCCGGACCTACTCCATCCGCCGTGCGATTCTCCGTGCCACCACTCACGGCTCATCTTCACCTCCGTCTGCTAAGCGCCTCGACGATGTCCTTTCCTCCGGAAACGGGTACCGTCCAAGGGCATGCGCTTGCATTCAAGCTCTTATGGACCGCCTGCATGGCACACGCAACGCTTTTGTATCTTTAAAGTGTCTGTACACGATCCATCATATAATTACCAGGGGTTCGTTTATTTTAAAAGATCAGCTTTCAATTTATCCTTCTTCCGGCGGCCGAAACTTTCTTAATGTATCAACGTTTAACGATGATTCAGACCCGGAAAGGTGGGAAATGTCTTCTTGGGCAAGATGGTACGCACGTGTTTTGGAACAAAATTTAATGGTTTCTCGGGTTTTGGGTTTTTACCTTTCTTCTCCAAATGGTAAGCATAAAGAAGAGAAGCTCTTGGTTTCAGCAAGCTCAGAGTTGTTGGTGGAGGTAAATTCTCTAGTAGGGTTTGTTCAGGAGATAACTAACGTGCCTAACTCGCTGCATCTTCAAAGGAACAATTTGGTATATGAGATTGTGAGATTGGTCAGTGAAGACTATAGATCAACACAGCGCCTAATTTTCCTCCGAGTTGTTGAACTCGGGGAAAGAACAGCGAGTTTGGCTCTTGATGAGTTGACACAACTTTTGAGTGCTTTGCAGAAATTTGAGGATTGCAAGGAGAGATTGCTATTATTGTTTGCGAATAGGAAGAAGAATGATAGGTTGTGGGAATTGATTTCAGAAACGAAGAAAAAAATCGTGGCGGCGGCAAATAAAAAGGCGGAGGAGAAGGCGTTGGTGAAAGTATGGAGAAGAGATGAGCCAGGTGAGTTGACTCGGGTCAGGGAACGGTTTGCAGAGTTGAGACAGTCGTTGCTATTAAACTCCGGGGGTGGTGCATCGTTGGGCTTGGACCGGGTTGCTTTAACTGTAGCTACAGTACAGTGATTCCGGTTCACGTGGTAAATAGATCGGCAATTGTGTACTTTGGACGAAGAACGCATGCTTGTTTGACTGTGAGCGTGAGAATTGGGTCTCAGTGACTGAAAAAAACATGGATTGGATCGGATGATAGTAGGATGAGGCCCGAATTGAAATAAATTTCTGTTTTTTAAGTGGTCCGAGACCACATTACTGTAAAATGTATTGAGATGCCCCCTTGTCTTAACTCTTATTGTTAGTTCATTTTGTTGATGAAAAATTGAAGTAGTGAAGACAAAAGATTCTTATTTTATGGGATTTAACATCAAAAAGATTTTACAAAAGCATATGAAACATGCCCATCGGGATTAATAACCAGTGATAACGAATGAAGGAAATCGATTCATTTTTCACAATTATCGGACGCTGATAGTGAGATATAAGGTTCCTTGGATGGATTATCTTGATTGTTGATCGTCATAATCCTTTGATTCATTAGCTTGGTGGCTGTTGGACCATCCATTTATTCTCTTGTTAGCAGCTTCAGCCTGCAAATTCACACCCGTTACAATTAGTAATTAATGAATATAAATATACGAGAAAGCAAAATAGATGTATGTAGGAAACATTGATAAAACTCTTTCTTTAAGTACCTGCTTTTCCCAATCGCATAGAACAGTTATTATGGCCAAGATAATTGTTTGGACAGCAGTCCCACCGAGGATCATCCCACCCCAGATGCCCTACAACATAATTGATCCAAGCATAAAACGTACATTTTATAAAATTGAATTGCATTTCATAATAATAATAATAATAACTAATGATAAGTGAAGAAAATTTTCCAAGTAATTTGCTTTTTCTCTTCAACAATGACAAGATGAGCAAGTAAATATTATGTAAGCTTACCATAATACCCCAGTCGAAAACCCATCCCATCACAAATCCAAGTGGTAGTCCAATCATGTAGTAGCAGCCCAGATACTTAAGTATGCAATTTTTGCTTGCCATCCTGATCCCACTGCCACTCCTGCATATTTTTAACAAGAATAAGCACATGGTTTTAATACCTTTTCCAGTGGTTATGATATATAGAAATTCACCG
The DNA here is from genome assembly GCA_019650275.1 of Xylocarpus granatum. Taxonomy (NCBI): domain Eukaryota; kingdom Viridiplantae; phylum Streptophyta; class Magnoliopsida; order Sapindales; family Meliaceae; genus Xylocarpus; species Xylocarpus granatum. Next base: position 245,483 of record BNST01000647.1, read on the forward strand.
GATAAAACTGGTTGAACGCTGTTAAGCAGAACTGTGGCGGCTAAGAGATAGGAAAGTTTGTCGACTTCTTTCTGTACATCAGCACTGGATGTGAATAGTAAAGCAATATTTTCTCGGAGTGTCAAAATAAGGATGCAGAAGACGAGACCAATAATGCTAGATTGCACCAACGACACCTTTGTGGCGAATTTTGCTGCCTTTCCATTGCCAGCTCCTAGCTCATCCGCTACCCTTATATGTCACATATTAGTAGTGTAAATTAAACAAGTGAGATAGAATATTGAGTGAATGCAATGAAGTAATTAATTTGTACCCGGTAACAGCCAAGAAGCAAAGCGGAATCGTCATTTCCCACCCATTAATATTCATGCTGCAAAAACAAATCAAAGACTAATTTGTTACAGGAATTCTCCATGCCTATTGTCTTATTATTGTTATTATTATTTTCACTTATTTACTTTTGGCATAAGCATGAATAGCACATACCACACTGACAAGGCGTTGAAAGCTGCAGTGTCATCTTTCAAGTATCCAGTCATGAGTAGCAATATTCTGTAGTACCAACTTACCAAACTGCGAAAAATATCAAAGCAAACAATAAATTGGAAAAGACTCCATTTCCTGCCTGTTTTGAGGGCCAGTGATACAATAAAACAGAGTCAATGTTTAAAGGAAGTACAAAGATCAAAGAGTTGATATATGTACCACAACATGACGCCGGAACCTGAAGAGAGTTGGAAGAACTCCCGCAGCCCACAAAGAGCTTGTGGCGAGAAACCAGTCCACGTCAAAGGGCACCAGCCCAACACAACGTAACCGAAAAGCACCAGTGACAAAACCCACCATGAGATATTCAAAGCAGCAACTGCACCCAAAACACCGAATTCAAACACACATACGAATAGCCAATTTGTCAGCAGACTAACCCCTAAAATCAACAAAGGAACCACTGCTAACACTCGCGTCTTTTGCTGGCTCAGCAAGAACTTATTTAGTGGTATATAGAACGCAAAGCAGAAATGAGTCGGTATCGACCAAATTGCCAATAAGCCTGAGAACTCCGCCATCTCATCAGGCTGTCCTAAAAATTTCAGAATCGGAGTGGCGAAAATCTAGAATGGCAACATCACGAAACAACACAGAAACAGGACAATCCACGACCTTTGCAAGTAAATTCCTAACAAGTGGTATCTCTTGGCTCCAAAAGCTTGCCCGCAAAGAGTCTCTAAAGCGCTCGCCGTTCCTAACTGACAGTTGCCCATCAAACCAAAATAACACATGTTAGAGAGAAATTTAAAGAGTGGGAGAGAAAAAAAAATTGTAATTAATTAAGTTAAATAAATACCTGGAGGCCATAATTGAAACCCACAACGACAGTATTGGAGATGGAGATGGCAGCAAGTTCGACAAAATTATGATGCGAGTTGTTTAAAGAATATTTGTCATGTTCATACCATACCTTGTTATTGTAACATACATCTATACATGTATACATTGGCTAAAACAAAATTATTATAAGAAACAGTTAATCCTTTGATAAATAAAATAGAATTTTTTTGCAATTTTATTAAAATTTTTAAAAATAAATTAAGTATTTTTACTGTTAAAGATGATATTGAAATTTTATCATATAATTTCGTTAAAATTTATAGTAATTTTACTTTGCAGTAAATTTTATTAAAACACACATTTATCTTTTATGTAGTTTTAAATTGATTAACTAAAATATAAGTATACCATAATTTATTTATTTATTATAAATAAAATTCTATACTTAGCCTTATTTTAGCATTATTTAATTTTTAGAATTGGTTGAATATATTTTATAAAACAAACAATATAAGATTTATTTAAAAAAAATTTAATTATACACACACATATTAATTTTTTAATAAATTAATTTAAAATTATTTATTACTCTATATAAGATTCATAATTTATATTAAGAAAATAATTTTATTATATATTTTTAAAATTATAATTAATTTTATAATTATAAAATATTTTATTTTTTATTATTTGGGATATTTTTAAACTACAATAATCGCATTTTTATCTTTCAAGAGTTTCATATAAATTATTTTTTAAATAACATGATAATATATTAATAATATATATATTTTAAGTTAATCGAAGTTTTTATATAATTACAAATTTAGAATATAAATTAATACCTAACATAAATAAATTCAAAAATAAAAAATTAAATAAGATGAGTAAATTAAAATTTTAATTATACAAAGTAAATAAATTAATGATATATTTATTTTTTAGTTAGTTAATTTAAAATTAAAGAAACGGTAAGCATGTCTTTCTACAAAATTTAATAAAAAGTAAAATTATTACAAATTTCGAGTGATATTCAAATGATATTAGAGGTAAGATTTTTTGGAATCTATTTGAATATTAGTTAATTTTATTGGATTAAAAAATTTGACATGTTTGAATTAAAATAGAAAATAACTTATAATGTTTAGCCTTATATTTCATGATTTAATAACAAGTACATAGAGGATATCCTTATACACAAATAGAAAAAAAAATTTAAAATAATTAAAAATACCGATACTATTTTAATAAGAAATCCTACCCCAATAAGACTATAAATAAGTTTTTTTTTAAAAAAAAATTAACTCTAACATAAAACACCAAGTTTAAGGGATCATTTATTGAGAAAATTTGAATTAAACTAAACTTGAATAAAATAGAATGCTTAAATATGAAAGATATGTTTGATTTTTTAATATAAAATACGAAAATAAGCATAAAGTTATTTTTTTAAAATAAAAATATTTGATATATTTTTATCTTTATTTTAAATATTAGATAAATAATAAAACATCTTAAAAATAAATAAAATAATTTTCATTTATACACAACACAAAAAATAATTTAACGTAATTTTTTTTATAATTGATATTATATTAAAAGTAAATGTATGTTTTCTTTTTCAGTTTTTAAGTCAATTTTATTAAATCTAAATTACGAAAAAAAAATAAAAAGAAAACATAATAATCAAGCCACTTTAGAATATCAAATACCATAAATTATGCAATTCATTACCATAATAACATATCACAATAAACAAAATATAGTCACTATAAATTATATAAATATACAAAAATTCAACGAATGAATTTAGAAAAAGAAAGTTAACAAAATCTATATATTTGTATAAACAAATAGATGGATTTTATATAAGTAATTATGTGAATAAAATTATTAGATAGGGATATTTTTGAGAAGAGATCTAATAAAATTTTTGAGATTATTTAAATTGAGCCAAAAAGTTTGAAAATAATAATAATAATTATTATTATTATTTTTACTTAACTAAAAGTGTCTAAGAAGTCTCATTAAAATAAAATAAAAAAAAATCACAAACATAGTTAACATATAGAATAGTTAAATCTAGTCATTTAAGTATTACCACAAAAAATCAGATAGTCTGTAAGTGCAAACTTATTATGGCTTCTATATTGGCCAAAAGGATTATTTTATGAATATTGAAAATGTTATTTTACTTCTATTGGGAAAAATGCTTTTGGGAGCAATTTTAAAAAAAAATTAAATTATTCAAAATATCCTTATTTGATTTTAGAAATTTTACTTCATTTTTTTATGACATAATTTTAAAACACTTATCTATTATGAGAATTAAAGAGTTTCTATTAAATAATATTTAAATAATATTTTTTGAGAACTAAATAGCTAATTTTTTTTTATTGAAAACTTTGGTTATGAAATTTTATATAAGCACAACATTTATTATGAAAGGCTAACACTTTGAATACAATTTAAATATTGAGCACGTGCACGTGCGCACACACATGTATACACTATAATTTGTCTCTTTCTTTTCTTTAATTCTAAACAAATGATAAGTAAGAATATAATTTGCATTTAGAGGCTTGCATGAAGTAAAAATAATTTTTTTTCACTATAATTACTCTTTTCTATTTTTATTTGTGAAAATTTAACGAAAAATGAGATCATTGCAACACATTTATCATTATTGCTTTTATATTTTCATACAGCTTAAGCCCTCCCACCCTATTCACAAGCATGAATTGACAAAATTTTCCTTTCGATATGGTTTGAAGGTGAACTAGCTTACCCTATGCATATGTAAAAATTTAATAAAATTCTCTCTTGAATGGTGGTTTGAGAAAAAAATCAATCCCTTTACTTTTTATTTCCACAATAAGAGATTAAACCAATGAATTTTTTTTTGGGTAATAAAGCAATGTAATTCAATCTAGATAAATTATCACAGAAATTGAAAGAATTTAAATAATTATTTTTTATTTTAAATTTTTTTGAATAAAAAGGTTATAATTAAATTTACAATCAATTTTGTTTCAAAAGAGTGATTAAGGAACGTGAAATAAAAAATACAAACAATGCTCTCATTTATAATTTCTTTTACATTTTAAGTGTAAATCTGCTAAAATTTAATTCAAAATGTGAAAAAAAATTCAACAATGAATAAATATATTTTAAAAAATATTTTATAACTTAAGTTATCAATATAATACATTTGCAATTTTTACGCTCTTTCTCACATTCCAATATTATCTAATGTCAACATTTAAAAAAATCAAAAAATTCAAACCCTAAATTAAAAGGTAGTTATATATATATATATATATATAGAGGGGAGATATTTTAACTTTATATAATTTTTTTATATCAGTTTCTTAATCATTAAATTAATATATTTTTAATTATAAAAAATTATATTTAACTTAATATATCATAATTAATGCGTGTGTTAGATTTAATTGCTATAATTGAAAATGTATTGATCTAATGATCGTAAAATTAGTATAAAAAATTACGTAAAGTTCAAAGATTTTTTATCTCTCCTCCCCCCCTCTTTCTCTCTCTATATATATCAACAACTATGAATGAAGAAATTCAAATTCATTTCATTTGTTGTTTTTTTTAGTAAATTATTTGTCTCCAAGCATGAACTCTTAAACATAAAATTGAGAAATCTGAACTATATTAAAATTTTGTAGTCTACTTTATTTATTATACATTATTATTTACTTAATTAATTGGTTAATATTAATTAAAACTGGTAATTTTTAACATAAATAAATCTTATGAAGATAATATATATGAGTATCATGAGTAACTGTTTCAGGTATTTGAACTTGTAAAATGCATTGTTTGAATGGAAAACAAGTGATTTTGGCAGATGAAGGAATTCAATTCAATCATATGGAATTGTTATTATGGCCAAGATGATTGTTTGGATAGCAGTGCCGCCGAAGATCGTTCCACCCCGAATACCCTTCAACATCAGTGATTCATGTTAATTTAAACATTTCTGGGCAATTCTACGCTATCATAATAAATAGGATACATGAAGAAAATTGTTGAATTAATTAATTTGCTTTTCTTTGCCATATTGAGACAAAGAATAGACATTGAAATAAGTTGTCAAAATACAAAACAAAAAACTGTTGATGACTCATGAGAGAGCCTACTTTTAGAATCGGAGTGGCAAACATAAACAATGGCAACATCAAGAAACAACACCTTTGCAAGTAAATGCCTAACATGTGATATCTCTTGGCTCCAAAAGCTTGCCCACAAAGTGTCTTTAAAGTGCTTGCCATTCTTAACTGATAGTTGTCGCTCAAACCCAAAACAAAAAAAAAGAAGCCTTGTATTATACATATATGCGAAGATTGAAACGAGCAAATTCAACATCGCCAACGATTTTCCCTAGCTTATTTGACTCAATACAAACCCTTGATGCAAGGCCCTGCTTTGCTTGATGGTCATGAAAATCATCTCCATCTAACAATTACTGGTTGATACTCTCCATCAGATAATAGTCTTATTTGATTTTATGCTACGACATTTTCTTCTTGAGGATGAATTCCCGACTCATTTGGCAAACTTAAAACATATACAGTTGTCTATTACTTATAGAGAAATAATGGGTGACATTGTGAAGGTGTAAATCAGCAAGCTATCTGTTTATTGGATTTGGCAGCTGTTCGGCAAATCATAATCTCTAATTGTTTAAAAAAGTATATAGTTGACTCTTTCGTAAAATTTCGGTCACTCCCCATGTAGAACTTGCTTTGTTTGCCCGTTGCTGAAAAGGCTAATCTTAGAGAACACGTTAATGCATCCCTTCTACAACCACAGTTCAGTATATATTGTTCACCCAAGTTGGAAACTTGAAATGATACTCCGTATCCAATTCAGGAACTGAAGAAAGTTTACACAAGTGTGAAACATAATAAATTAAAGAAAGAAAGAAAGAAAGAAATTCGTAATGGAAAGAAAAGAGAGAAAAATCCAAAGGATATTGTATCCTGTAAACTCCACCATAGAACAACTTGAATCGTGCAGAAAAATATGTAGAAATCATTTGGAAATATTTATTAAAACATTTTATCTATCATAATTCTTTTGAAATATATATATATATATATATATGTAATGTTAGGGTGTATGATAAATTATCATTATTCTGTTACGTAGTTATCAATACGATATATGCACAATAATACATCTTATTGTGTATTCTTCGCACTATAGCTTCTGTTTTGACGAGGTTTGTGAAGAACCAACTGAACTAGGTATATAACCTTCAAGCCCGGAAGACGAAGCGCCCAAGAGATATAACAGCCGGCAGCCATAACCAAAATCTTTAACACATGAACCAATAGAAATAGAACCTATTTCAATACCAGCAAGATCCATCGTCAAATCATCAGTTTACAACCTTTTTAAGTGTCCGTCGAAACTGAAAAAGATCAAACCGTCTCTTTTTAACTTCAACAACAAAACCCCAATTAAAAGCACCATCTACATTAAACTTTCGCTTCCACAAGGACGATAGACATTGATACAAGAGCTGTTAAAAATTAATGCTACGGGGAAGCAAAATACTTCATCAAACAAATAGATCCCAAGTTGGGGATGATAAGATCCGTATCTAGAGCAGCTTCATTGCCGGGCCCGTGATTGACTATTGGGACTTGGAGTTGACCATTTTCTTACACGTTGGCTGGCTTTCAAAGCCTGTAATATAAAGAATTGCATATTACACCATATTAGGAAAAATATATATTGAAAAAGTATGCATATGTAAAATCCTGCAAACCTCCTTGTCCCAATCGCATCGAATTGTTATGATGGACAATATTATCGTCTGAACAGCAGTTCCTCCGATGATCATCCCTCCCCAGATGCCCTGACACATCGAGTATTAGATAAACTCAGATGAGAATTTCGAATTTTCTTTAGGAAAAGAAATCAAAACTTGAATATTTAACAATGTAACAATCTTGTCAATACGTTGCAATCTCTAGTCAAATATGATTGTCACCAGAACACCAAAGTGGAACACCCATCCCATCAAAATTCCAACAGGGAGTCCAATAAAGTAGTAGCAGCCAAGATTAATATATGCCACAGTTGCTTGCCAACCCGATCCAACAGCAACACCTATCACAACGTAAAAGAAACTTGCCTTTTTACGAGAACTAATGAAAATGATCCCTAACTTCCATTTGCATGTTTACCTGATAAAACAGGTTGAACACTGTTAAGAAGAGTTGAGAGAGCTAAGATATAAGAGAGCTTATCAACTTCTTGGAGGACATCAACGCTAGAGGTGAACATTAACGCAACCTTGTCTCTAAGCATCAATATAATTATGCAGAAGACGACACCAATTAGTGTTGAATGTGCCACCACTACTGCTGTCGCGAATTTTGCTGCCTTACCTTTCCCAGCACCTAGCTCATTAGCTATCCTAACTCTGTAAAATTAGTGCAAGGAAATATAATCAGTTAACGAGAACTGGATCAAATAAACGAGTTGTGACAGGTATTTCAAGAAAGAGATATATTTGAGCCCAAAATTTGTACCCCGTAGCAGCGAAGAACCCAAGAGGAATCATCATTTGCCATCCACTGATACTCATGCTGCGAGTTTAATTCCAAATTATCTCTTGTTCGTGCGGTATTTTTTTTTCAAATTTGTTCCCTAAATTTTGTGGGAATATGCTATTTACCACAAGACATATAACATACCAGACTGACAAAGCATCCACAGCTAAAGTTGCATTCTTCAAATACCCAGTCATCAGTATCAATATTCTATAGTACCAATTTTCCAGGCTGCAAAAAATAAAAAAGCAAACACTATGATAAAATTTAGTGATGCCTACAGAAATTGAATTGAAATTATTAAAAGATATACCAGATCATGACCCCAGAAGCTGCAGAGAGTTTCACAAACTCCCAGATCCCAGAAAAGGCTTGCATAGAGAAACCATTCCAAGTTAAAGGACAGCCACCAAACACGCAGTATCCAAACAACGCCAATATGGAAACCCACCACGAGATATCGAAGGCAATAGCCGCACCAAGAACGCCATAATCTAGAACATAAACAAATAGCCAACTGGTAGAGACAATGAACAAGAGACCAACAAGATAAGAAAAAGCTATCACTCGATTCTTGAGCTGGCTCTGTAAGAATGTCTGCAGCGGAAACAGGAAAGCAAAGCTGAAGTGCGCTGGTATCATCCACTCAGCCACAAACCCTGAAAGCTCCGCAACTTCATCGGGCTGTCCTAGAAGTTTCAAGATTGGTGTAGCAAAAACGTAGGTTGGTAATAGCAAGAAACAACAGAGGAGTAGTACAATCCATGATCTTTGCACATAAATCCCCAACATATTGTATTTCTTTGCCCCAAAAGCTTGCCCGCAGAGTGTATCTAAAGCGCTTGCCATCCCTAACTAGTCGTCACTCCAAAACGCCAAAAACAACACATGAGAATGAAAAACAAAATCAAAAAACGAAGAAATCTACAGACACACACATTAATGGTTACGGATTACCAAGAGGCCAAAAGTGAAGCCAGCGATGACAGTATTGGCTATTGAGATTGCAGCGATTTCAACATCACACACACACACAGACACGACACACCACACACACACACACACACACACACACACACACATACACAATAGTTACGGATTACCAAGAGGCCAAAATTGAAGCCAACGATGACAGTATTGGCTATTGAGATTGCGGCGAGTTCAACATCACCAAGGTGCCCACCAAAGGCTTGGATGACGACGTTTGTAGAGTAGGCAGCGACGAGGCCGAAGATCGCAGGGCCCGCGATGCCCCATAGCTTCTTTGTCTCAATCCAGACGCTTGTTACAATATCCTTCTTATCTTGATTATCAACTCCTTCATTTGATCCAAATTCTGGCAATGAAGATTCCGGTGGAAATGGTTTGTTAAGTTCAGCATCGTTGTTCGTACTTTCCATTGCCGGCACCCTTGCATATGCTGAATGGGGCAAAGACTTCATTGACGTTGTTGTTGTAAGAAATCAATTATTAACAGCATATATGCATGTGCGTGCATATCTGAATGTCCGAGAAAAACGCTGAGATTTTATTTTATTTGTTCAAATTATTATTATTATTATTGTTTTCAAAAATGAATGCAATGCAACTAACACAGCTTTTGAAATTGTAACTAACAAGCCTATAGAATTTTGAACTGCAGATGGTTGTATTTTATTAAAATAGCTAGGTCCCGAGCCTTTTCTTTTTCTATAATATTTTTTTCCGCTTGCTACAAATTATTATTTGTACACGAGAAATATAAAAAAAAATTATAACATACAAATTAATACGATAATATTATATTAATTTTATATTTTAAAATAAAAATTATTTTATTAAAAATAAAAAAATATACAATAATATTATAACATCATTGTCGTATTAATTTATATAAAATCTTTAAAAATAATGATATTATAATACTAATTTTATGAATCATACAACAAACCCTCTGTACAGTAGTGGGTGTATAATGATCGTATTCAAGCATTCTACTTGAAAATATAGTGGTTGGTATTTGAGGCTGACAAAGACTTGAGCTTTGGGCAAGTCAACAAAATCATGCTTCTTTTGGTCGAATTATAAAGGGAAACGGAAACCAAAATTAATAATTAATGGTGATTCTTTAATTAAGTTCAATGCTTAATGCTTATCTAATAATATTGGTCAATCGAAGTTTTTGTTTGAAGCTAGAACCACACAAAGAATGTAGCTTTTGGTAATGAGCAATTTGAATTGGAGAATGCATGCAATTACCCCACTTTCCTTCATAAAACTATTTCATTCGCAAGATCAACGATGATGGTCAAATCCCACTTAGAGAATTATACTTGAGATCATTCCAAGTCCTAATAAGCAATTATTAGAGGTCACTTCTCTTTTAACACATAGACCATTAATAATTTCTCTGTGCACTTGTGCACTGGTAACAATAACGACAGAGATACTTCGGAGAGGACTCTTGACTTTCGGCTGGGTGGGAATTGAATGCGGGGATTGACTTATTGGTATTCAGGCCTTCCGAGATTGCAACAGCAGTGGCAATATCTGTTGCAGGGGATACCAAAATAGTTGATACTGAGAAAGTAATTTCTGTTCTTACTCAACGCGTAAAAGGTGAAGTCAGTGGTCCAAAACCCAATCGTCATTTTAAGCTTGAGTACTCACAATTGAAATATGAACTCACAAACTTCTATTATTTACTTAAGTGCATATATATATTTTTCTTTTATTTTTGCAGGAGAGATTGCTCAAGTGTCTAAAAATGTTAAATGATTTGTCATTGATTGGTGGCTCAATTAAGATTGCAAGTGCTTCAGCGGTAGCATCTGTGCCACAAAGTCCAATTAGGGTGCTGGATGCCGCCTGCTTGAGCTATAAAAGTGATAACATACCGGTGGGTTCATGAGCAAGAAGATGGGCCATTCACACAATCAAATATGTTATGATTACAACACTGGAGTTTTCTTGTGTTGGGAAGGATGCTCCGTCAAAATCTGTAACGCTTCTCGAGTGTTTTAAGATTTTATAAAATAATTTAAAATTAAATATATATATTTTTTATTATAAACAGTTAAAACTTAAATTTATATAATTTTAAGTTCCAATAATACTTTTAATAATTTTTATAAAATTTTAAATTACCCTCGTAAGAATAAGATTATCAACAATAGAGTCTGAGATATTCATTATATTAAAATTTAATATATTATTCTAATTAAATATTTATAATCTTTAATATAATTATAACTTTTGAATAAGTATGATATACATAATAAAATATTCTTCTAAAATTATCTAACTAGAAAATAAATTTTTTTTTCATATTCATTTATACTCTAACTATTCAAAAAAAAATTTTAAAAATAAGTTGTGAACAAAGGTTTTTCATTATTAATTCTTATACTTTCAATCATTTTTCTTATTGAAATATTATTATTATTGAAATGTGATCATTTGGTTCATGAGACGATGGAGCAAAGGGAGAATGGTGAGTGTATTACAAATATCTCATGCTTTTTGGCATGTAAAGCAGAGTCACCAGCTGTTAAAATACTAGACCTCTTAACAGCTAATGGACTAGAAGTAGGGAGGCGAAATAAGATAGTCATTGCTTGTGTGTGAGATACAGTTTACTTGATTTGTTTTGACTTTCATGGAGAATAGCGTAAAACGGAATTTCGTTGCGGGGAATACCATTAACATATGCATAGATGACAAAACAGTTAATAAAAATATTATATTTTTCAAAAAAGAGGCAGACTTTGATTTTATTTAACCCTTTGAACCAATAGGTCATTAACATTGATGATCATCAATAAAGTTCAAGCATTGACAGCCTTAGCAATCAGATTAATCAGAAGAAAAGGGAATCAAGCAAGACAGAAAGATGCAAGGGTAACAATTGCACTAGGGAAGCTCATTGTTACTCGATATCAATGCCAACCAAAAAAGCAATAGAAGACGAACCCCAAATATCTGTTTCAATCACCACGAAGGTGAATCTCTTAACAATCTAAAGATCTCCCATGTTAACGAAACAGGTTCAAAATTTTCTTCAAATAGTTGTCTAGAGGGCATCGTTCAAGTATACGATTTTTTAACCCCCAAGTCCAAATCCTCAGTTTTGCGGCCTCTTTAAGTAATCGTTATTTGGCAAATGCTGGCATTCCTTTTCAAGAATCAAAACCGAATCACTTGGCAATGGGAAGATTTGCCCACCATCATTTGTGCAAGTATTTTACGATTAAGAAGCAACTGTGCCTTACACCGGTTGTGTATTAATTTCCTATAAATAAAGGATACCCGATTCTCGCTACTTCATTTGTTCGAGTGATCTACAACTCTCCCATGATGAGCCGAAATCAAAGCTCTTAGTTTCTATTAATAACAAAACAGGTTCTACCAATTTATAAAATAAAAATTTCAATGGCTTTTGCTACTCTTACCTTCCCGACCACGCTTTTTCCCCTTTTTTTGGCTATCGGAAATATAATTTATATATTTTAAACACAATAAAGTAGTGAATGAAAATAAATAAAGTGTGGGTTCCATGGTCTCTATGGTTATTTTTTAAAACTTTCTTCATTTAATTAATGTTATTGGTAATTTGTACAGTTACCACTCTTTGTCTCTATTAGTGAATTTTCTAGTTTAGATCTTTCACAACGAGATAGACCTTTTACACTAACAGTATTTAATTATGAAAATTACTAGAATAGCTGGCAAAAGAGAATTTATTCCAAACATACATGCCACCAAGTAGCAATCCAAATTTTATATCTATTTTCATGATATATTACGCATGGATAAGATATCTTATAGCAAATTCTTTACAAAAAAAGGTGTTTTCCACAAGTGGAATTCGATAAATGACATTCCAAATAAATGTTTAAATTATCTTCTTCTGCGTATTCTATTGAATTTTATTCTGAAGTGAAACTTTATTAAAATCATATTGATTCTTATCATAAAAAGACATGATTAACAGAGTCTATTCAAGCAGGTATAGGGCAACTAGACAGGATTCCCATCGCAATTGGGGTTATGAATTTTCAATTTATAAGGGGCAACATGGGATCTTAGTATGCAAGAAAAAAAAACCAGTTTGGTTGACTATGCTACTAATAAATTTTTATTTTGGTATGTGTTTTCGAAGGAGCATACATGTAAGAAAGAAGTTTAAGCTTGATGCAAATGGCTAAAATATCTTCCACTTTATATAATTATCAATCAAATAAAAAGTTATTTTAAGTATCAATTCTTACATCTCTTACTATTGGTGGAGTAAAGCTAGTTTTGGTATGTTAGGGGATATCATTATTGATGAACCTAATGCCTATATTGCAATTGTTGGTAAAACAGTCCCACGGTAGCCCCAGGACGTTGGTTTCCAACTAGAAACCTAAATGTTTTAGCTTGAGAAGCTTCTAGGCCGGTAGGCCCATAAAACTCGCTAGGATAAGTAATATTATTGAACCAGATAAAGTGATTAAGCAATGAAACCACCCAAAATAGAGAAAGCACATAAACTATAAGAAAAGTATGTCTCTCCACATCATACAAGTGCACATATCTAAATTTGATATTTTTAGATACTTTTTCAGACCTATTGCTAGTACTAATTAGTAGTAAGAATTTTGTCTCAATTCCAAATAAGTGTTAACATAATCTTCAAGAAATAATTCATCCAAGTAATGAGTCATCATATTAGCTATACCTACAATTTCCATTTTAGGATAAATATAAGCAATGCAATCCATCCAACAATAAACCGAATCCAAATTAAAGAACTATGACACAATCAAACTTGGGTGAACAAAATGTTGAATACTAGTCTCTAATAGAGGTTATTACTCGCTTTTGTGATTGCTATTTTATTTTCCAATTAGTTATTCAATTAAGAGAAAAAGTGCTAGAACCTTGTTAAGAGATGTTTATATTGGCATTGACACAGATTTGGATACTCAAGTGGAATATGGAGCATTCCAAAATTTTGGAGATCCAACTACAGGAAAACAAGTAGTTGAATGCACACTGCTTTGCTACTTTTCGCTTCTCGTTTCTATTTTTCGTTTGTGATTTTAAATGAGGTATTAAATAAAGAATTATAATTTAATTATTTTTATTTAATTACTTTTAATTTATTTTCATTTAGTTTAATTTAATTATTAATTATATTTAGCGAAAACTATTTTTACGTCCGATTCATTCAAATAAAACTAAGACAATTTATCTTAGCAGCTAACTAGTAACTATCAATCCTCATGATAATAATACTCAGTAATCATTATATTACTTATTTGCAATAATTTGCACTCGTATTTGCATAATTTTTATAGTAGTTATTAAAACAATATTAGATTTATAAATATACTATTTTGATTCTTTGAATTGAAACAAATTAGAATTCTTTAATTCTTAATGGTGACAAAGGAATAAAATATTTTAAGGAATAAGCAAATCATAATGATTTTTGTTTCTAATTACAGTTATTTTTTTTTATGTCTTATAATGAATTCATCAAAATTTTTCTTATCAACATATTTTCTCTCTTTGGTATCTTTTAGGAAATTCACGCTTACTCTTATGAACCATAAAATACTTACGATTTAATATATCAAAAATTATCCATTATTTTTTTACGAGCACATTAAGGCGTTTGATAATCAACATTTTCTTTTCTAATGTATCTGAAATAGATTCCATTTTGAAAGAGTTGAAAAAGCACTATGAAATTGAAAGATTCTCTACATCTATCCTTTGTTAACACATTTCTTTAGATAAAGACTCCATTTTTTTTTCTATTTTTCAGATGAAAAATATTTCTCAAAACTTGGAATGTGAATTGATTTCTTTTTCTATCTCTATCACTCATTTTTGTTAGTACCTTCTACAATTGATGAATCAAAACCTTTCAATAGAACTTATTCTTTCAATTGGTATAGTATTTTTGATTATCCTCCTATCTTTCAAAAGGTGAAACTTAAGGAAGTGTTGTATAAACAAATATAAAAAATGAATGTAGTTCCTTTAGATTCATCAAAATTCAAAAGCATTCTTGGAGCTTATAATTAGAATGTTAAACAATAAAGTCCATTTACTTGTCTTTATGTTCATTGTTACAGGCTTTTGAATTTTTTTATTTATCTATTTATTTTATTTTATTTATATATAATACGGGCCTTACTTTATTTTTTTTTATTATGGATAAGAATTTTCTTGTTAAGATCTGTGAATTAATTGAAATCTCATTTTCATATTAGAATCATGATGATTCAACCAACCCTTTAAATTAAATTCGAATATATTCTTAGTAAAAATTAGTAGATCATTATTTATTCAACGAGTAGAATAGATATAAATATAATAATTAAAAATTCAAAGAATTGTTTGTCTTTTAAGCAAAATTAAAGAGAAAATGACAAATTAAAATTTTTTTTTAATTTGTAAATTTATAACTTTTTTTTAAAAAAAAATTATTTGAATCTAGTCGCAAGGTTTGAATATTAAGTATGAATCATAGTTCAAATATTTTGTGATTTATTTTATAAATTTCGTGAATGAACATTCGACCAAGTAAAACTATCTCCATCGAGATGGCAGACCCATTCTCAAAACTATTAATAGGATCAACTGGAACAAGTTACACACTCATATAATATAATAAAAATATGAAAAAAAAATTGAATCAAACTATCAATCAACTAAAATATCTAAGATCTGAATGCTTATTTAAAATCTAAGATTTTGGGATTCTTGTAAACCTAATTTAGTGAAATTCTATTCAGTAAAATGGAAAAATTATACATCTCCAAAATATATAAGAATATGGCAAATAAAGCCATTGCGACGCCCATCATAGAAGTAGTTTCCCATCCAGGAGCTACTTTATTTTATTTCGAACTCAACGACTTCAATATTTCACCTACAGTAGTTTGTTTTGGACGAGGTCTAGAACTACCCTCAACTATTTGTGCAGCCATAAATCCTATTTTGTATTTATTGAGATCTATTGACTTTCTGTACCATTTTGTTGAAAATAAACGATCTGTTCTACTCTTGAAATTATATAATAATGAAAACAACCCTAGCTGTCATGTCTATATCTGGTTTACTTGTAAATTTTCCGAGAATATTGCTTTTGGGCAACACTGTCATGTCATCCAAGGAACATAAGGACTAGTTGAGTAATGGGTACAAGAGATATTGCTCTGAATATGGAATCAAATAATGTTTGTGTTGTATTAACGGTGACGGTTTAATGATTCAAGAGGAAGTGCTGTAAAAGCAACAAAACAAATTGCTTAGATACCAGGTCCCATTTTTCTTTTTTTTTGTTAAAAAAAAATAATTTTTTCAAAAATTTCCAACACTGGCACCAATTTTCTACCTTTTTCATTGTATTTCTCACACTGTGAATCCCATCGGACTCGCATATTTCTTCCTTTCTCTTTTCTTTGACAAATCCTCAACATGTCTATCTTTTTGCTCCGAAGGCTTCCCCACAAAGTGTCTGAATGCGCTTGCCATCCTAACTTCATATTTGTCAAAAGCAAATGTTGGGTTTAAACTAGCTAGCGAGCTACATGTGTTGCATATATTTGCAGAGAGAGAAAAGTGATGGGTTCGATTAACAAGAGACCAAAATTGAAGCCAAAAATGGCCATGTTGGCCAAGGAGGCGACGGCGATTTGAACATCGCCAAGGCGGCCAGCGTAGGCTTGAGAGATGCTGATCATTGTGGAGGCAGAAACCCGGCTGCATATTGTTGGACCAGCGATTTGCCATTGCTTCTTTGATTCAATCCAGACTCTAGACCTGTCAAGTCTTTGTTTTCCCGATCATTTTCTTCCCCTAATAACGGATCTCCATTTCCATTTACAAGATCCATCAGATCCGAACACAAGTTTTCCCTCAGAGAAAACAAGTTAATTTTAGATGGCCAGCTCGTGAACACTTTGGCACTTGAAGATTTTGTATCGCGGTACAATATTACTTGAAATTATTTTGAACTTTCAAAAAGATACCCGTAAACATGCTCTCAGGTATTAGTGAACTTAATTCGTGAAACTAAATGGTTCGATTCCAGGCTTGATAATTACTTTCTTAGCTTAAACATAGTAATATGTAGGGTGTCATCATATATCATGTAAAATTATACCAATCATACTAATCAGATAACATATTTTTGGTCAGTCCTTATTTTTGAGCGGAGTAGGTGAAATGAAATGGAAGTTAAAAGTAGCAAAAACGTCTGTTTTTGCATTCGAATTTTGTACTCATTTTGTGATCCAAATAAACGAACTACAGCAAAACAGGGATATTGAAGGTATGCAATCTTATTTTGGATATCATTCGGAAAAACAATTGAGTATGAACCAGGCTACCAGAATTCACAAGAACAGGGGCACCCACCCAACTGCTGCATCTGTGTGACTCTGAATGTTGTCAGCTTTGGTCATCTGGGTTGGGACTCGACCATTTCTGTACACGTTGTTTAGCTTTTTCAGCCTGTAAATCCAACAAAACAACATATCAAATCCATTGGGAGCGACATATTTGGAGAAAAAAGAATAGCAACAGCATGTTAAATTCTACCTCCTTTTCCCAATCGCATCGTGCGGTTATGAAGGCCAAAATCACAGTTTGAACAAATGTCCCACCAAAGATCATTCCACCCCAGATGCCCTGGTGCATCAATAAATCATTAAATCAAAGAAAAAAAAATCACATTAATCGTGAAAAAAGACTCTCAGCAGCTGGCTTTTTTAGACTTTCGTATACTTTAGAAAACACATGATGCCTGTTCCCCCATCATAAATAAGAGTTACAAAAAGCCAGTAGCATTCATTATTTCGTGCAGCAAGAGAACAAAACAACAGCTAAGCTTACCGAAACACCCAATTTGAAAACCCATCCCATCATAAATCCAAGCGGAAGTCCTATAATATAATAACAACCAAGATTTATGTATGCAACTGTTGCTTGCCATCCAGATCCAATAGCCACTCCTGCAACAACAACCAAACTATTGGAGTTATAATTGGTGAAAGAAAATGAACTGAGAACTACAATGGCTTGCTGTACACTGGTTGAAAATTGACCTGATAAAACTGGCTGAACACTGTTAAGGAGAATAGTGACGGCTAAGAGATAGGAGAGATTATCAACTTCTTGGAGAACATCTTCGCTAGAAGTAAATATTAGTGCAACCTTGTCTCGAAGAATCACGATGAGTGCGCAAAATATGAGACCGACAACTGTTGATTGTGTCACTGAAACAATGGTTGCGAATCTCGCTGCCTTGCCATTTCCAGCTCCTAGCTCATTCGCTACCCTTACTCTGTAAAATTCATCACACATAACTTGAATGTTCAATCAATTGATTATACCCCTACTCTGTAATATTTTTGTTTCATAACTGTGTTTTGTTGTGCAAGTTTAACTGTGATTCAGAAGTAGTAGTACCCTGTGGCGGCCAAGAAAGCTAATGGAATCATCATTTGCCATCCATTGATACTCATGCTGCATAATTAAGAAGATATCAAAATACCAGGAAATTGTTAAACCATGTACTAAAATGATGCTTTTGCCAAAATTGAAATAGAGAAAAAAAAAGCTCTAACAGTGAAGAAAATCATATACCAGACAGATAATGCATCCACAGCCAAAGTGGCATTGCTTAAATACCCCGTCATTAGT
This sequence comes from Xylocarpus granatum, assembly GCA_019650275.1. NCBI lineage: Eukaryota > Viridiplantae > Streptophyta > Magnoliopsida > Sapindales > Meliaceae > Xylocarpus > Xylocarpus granatum. The sequence continues at coordinate 264,094 of BNST01000647.1, forward strand.
ATCAATATTCTGTAATACCAATTCTCCAAACTGTACACAAAAATAATTAAAAATAAAAAGGACAAAGAAGCAAAGAATATGTCAGCAACAATAATAATTGTTGTCAAACAAAAAATGATGACACCTAGTGCTAGGTGACCGTGCTATCTAATGATGATGTTGTCTGAAATTTAATGTTGTAATAAAAGAATTTCGGAAATTTTCATCTGTGATGCAGCGGTTATTGCTTGGTTGAAGTTACAGTAGCTTAAGCTACGATGATCTCGGTGAAAGAAAAATATATGAAAAGCAAACAAAGAGAGCAGGGATACCGATAGCAATACCATAGCATGACTCCAGAAGCTACAGAGAGCTTGGTATATTCCCAGAGGCCAGAAAAGGCTTCCATAGAAAAACCAGTCCAAGTTGAAGGACATCCACCAAACGCAGTGTATCCATAAAGCCCGAAAAACAAAATCCACCAAGAAACATCGAGAGCCACAGCCGCACCAACTACTCCAAAATTTAGAACATAAACGAATAGCCAACTAACCAACACATTTACCACTAAACCTACCAATGAAACCCATGCTATCACTTGATTTTTCAGCTGGCTCTGCAAGAATCTCTGCAATGGAAACTGAAACGCAAAGCTGAAATGAAGTGGTATTAACCACACCGCCACTACCCCCGACAGCTCAGCTACATCGTCCGGTTGCCCAAGCCATTTCAGAAACGGAGTTGCAAAAACGTAAACGGGGAGCAACAAGAAGCAGAATAGAAATAGAACTATCCATGATCTTTGCATGTAAATCCCCAACATGTGATATCTTTTAGCTCCAAAAGCCTGCCCACAGAGAGTTTCCAATGCGCTTGCCATCCCCAACTAATTGTCAAAACCGTACGTAAACATGAAAACAAATTAATAAGAAGTTTAATGGATTAATAATCAATAAAAGAAAAAAATTGACTTTGATTACCAGAAGGCCAAAATTGAAGCCAACAATGACGGTGTTTGCGATGGAGATAGCGGCGAGCTCAACATCACCAAGGTGGCCAGCAAACGCTTGAGTGATGATGTTCATGGTGTAGGTAGAAATCCTGCTGAATACTGCCGGACCCACGATTTGCCATAGCTTCTTCGATTCAATCCAGACCCTTGTTTCATAATTCCCTTGCTCTTGTTGATAATCATCTAACAAGGGTTGGTTCTGATTTCTGTCCGTGTCCTTACTACCCATCAAGAAATTAGGAAGTATTTTTCCTGAATGAAATTAATGGAGAGAAAGTAGGGAATTCGTTCTAAGAAATGGTCTTTGAGTTGCAAACGAGCACGTAACTCTTTAAAACGTAACCTAGCTTGCGGACACATACGCACAAGTTAGAAAGAAGATTATTTCTCTCCTTAGTGAGACTGGTTGCCTAACGAGTTTTGCTTCAATCTTTTGTCATCAACAGGTCACGGGAAATTGAAAGTCAGGTGAGACTTGAGATCTTTTTCTGTGATGCCATCCAGGGTATGCAATAAGGATTGGTCATTAAATTATATTGTTACCGATTCAAGCCTTAGAGACAACGCATACAAGCAAAATTATACATAATAATCTTCGTGTTTAATTTATTTTATTGTTCTATAATTCAACTTATTTCTTTATTGATGGAAAAATTGGTAAATGCAAGTACGTGATACATGCTTTCTTGTAACGTCAAAGTAAAAGACATTAGTACAAACAGAATAAAGTAAAGATCAAAACTATCCAATTAGCAAACACCTTCTTTATTGATAACTACCAAAAGATAATTTATCTACTTGTTCTTTAACTTCCAAAGATTTCAATTATTGATTTGGGTTTGTGTATTGCATGTACTTATACATTCTAAAATTTTTTTTATTATTAATTTCAAATATTATTTATAAAATTTAAAATAAAATTAAATATTTAATATTTTAATTTTTTTTTGAAAAAAATATTTTAAGTTAACAGTACCAAAATTTACGGGATATCATAAATTATATTTTAATAACATATATGTAATTAAATGTGTTTGACTAAATCAAAAAAGGAAAAAGAAAAGAAAAGATGGCTGCCACAAGGTGGAAGGAAGGCCACTTCTTTCTACATGAATGTCAGTTGGCCGTTTGACTGAGAATGTCCCATTATTTACACTTTCATTGTTAAAAATTTGACCGAATGTTAGGTTTTTACCAATTGACTTCTGTTAGAAAGTTACAGGTAATTTCACAATTGACTAATTAGTAAATGTTATATCTTCTTACCTTGTCAATAATTTATTAAATTCAGCTGGCAACAACAACCGGCTGAGATTCCATTACTATCGAGGATTGGGTCCAGTCTAGAGCGTATCATTTCTTGGCGACCAAACACAACAGCTTCTGTCGTATTTGTCATAAAAAAAGAGAGACCATAAATAGACATCCAGTGAAAAGAGTGGGAACGTTTGGGGCATGATAACTGTGTGAAAGCAGCAGAGCATGGTAGATCGATTTATGATACCAGGCAGCGAGATCATATTGCAGGGCGGATCCCTTGCTTAGAGAAAGGAATGGTTGTTGATAAACAGTCTTGCAAGTGCAATTATTGTAGGGAAACAACAAGAAAAGCGGCGTAATTAATGTGCAATGGAATTTTCGTATGGCAGAAAATTTCTCTTCGTTGACATCCGCTACTCTGATAGATTGTTATACCTGGCGCTGTGGATTATATGTGAATCCACGAGTTACGTTCCAATTTTACAAATTCTTCACCGATAAAATATCAAGCAAAAATCTAAGATGTTCCATACGAAAGAAAAAAAAAATCCCTTTTTGCTGTGGACTATGGACTGC
>BNST01000648.1:0-38651 GCA_019650275.1 Xylocarpus granatum
ATTGTATATTGTAATTTGATACTATGGTTTAATTAAGCATGTAGTGAGTTATCTGAAACATCATCGGGTAATTTTGTTATTCAAAAACGTTCAAAACGGCTTTTTGTTTGATTACAGAAGCTCGAACCCCCTTATGTTCGGGTTCGGGTCTGGGTCTTCCTCTCTCTACTAAAGCTCGAGAGACTCGATCGTTTCGAGTTCCTTTCCTTCGATGCAAGTCTTGTAGTTATAAACATTTATAACGGAAGATTGGATATTTGGTTTCGCTCGATGACAACTTAAATGAAGATGCTTCACTCCAAAAATTAACGCTCTCTCAAGGCTCCAATGTAATTGGCCACGGCAATGTTCCTGTTTATGGCGAGCGGCTCAGCCGGAAACATCTCACTTTGACCGCTTCGCTGACGGCTCTGCAAAATTGGTCGTCGTGATTTTCTTTCGTTTTTCAATTTCTGCAAACTTATATTTGTTTTAATTTTAATGCAAATTCTATTATTTATTTGTTCTTGTTTTCTTTTATTGTTGAGTTAGAATCCTAGGAAGGAACTAATCCCGATGTCGTTAAATCCACTGATCAAAGAAACAGGCTAACTTCTAACGAACACGTGTCAACTACTAACGGTGATGTCAGAGAGCTGATTACTGGACATCACTTGTTCAAGCGTGTAACTTTTGTCTCAAAAGATATCTTCTAATGATTCAACAATATACGAGGAGCGTAATTCAAAGAAAATGGTGACGGCAGATATGTAAAACTACTGAAACTTGAATTTTAGTTTGTTTCCATTTCTTTAATCAAAATTGTTTTTCCATAGATAATGTGTAGGATGAACAGGGGAATGGTAGAGGAGAAAACAATGAGGAAGCTATACGTAATTTTCATGTGTCCAATGATAAGTTACCACGTACTTTTCGGCTGTTACAAGTGCAAGGGCTGCCAACTTGGGCAAATACTTCTTGTGTTTCTGTAGGGGATGTTAGAGGCAGTGGTACCATCCTTAGTTGTTGTATGAACGTTTTTGAAGGCTCTGTTTTGTGTTCCATTGTAGCTAGCTGGAAATGACTACTTTTGTTTTAGAAGGAGAATATATGAAGCATGTTAACTTGGTGCAGAAAGGAATTTACAAGTTAATTTGATTGTTTTTCTTGTTTCATAGGGTGATATTATTGTTGCTATTCTATCAAACTACATGGTGAACATTGATTGGTTGATACCGGGTGAGTTTTTTGCTTTTGATAGATTCTTCCCCTTTGTTTTGCTTTGTAAGTTTTCCTTGGTTTCAATATTTGTGAATTGCTCGGAAGTTGTTCTTTTATCTTACGTGTGCAAAAACTATGCTTTCCGGTAGATTTATTTCCTTTGCTTTTCTATTCGTTGTTTAGATGAATAGCTTAGCACCACTTTGTCAATTTTGTCTAATACTTTTTACCATATTTTGTGCTTCTGTACCATGTGCCAGGACACCAAGGATACAACTTATGTTGGCATTTTCCTTTATTTTGAAAGAGTAAGTGTCATGTACATGTATCATGCATACTTGCTTAAATGCCTCTTTGTAACCAGGATTCTACTTTAAGCTACTTTAATTGTGGAATATGGTCTTTATAGGTTCATTGATGGGCTTCGGAGACATTATTTCCAATGTTTTAAATTACACAATTTAGATCATTCTTCTTGTTATTGTGGCACATTTGTGTGGTATTTTACGCTGCTTTCTGAATGTAGCTTGTCCAATCCTTGCTAAAATTCCCATCTGTTGGTTATTTCATTGGGAGGATGATGGTACAGTGGAACATGTGAAGGTCTGGTTTAACTGAAAATTCTAATAATTTCCTTTAAGCATTTGAAGAATATTTGAAAATGTGGAGTTTAAAATTTTTGCTCTGATTAAATTACAGAGGAAGAAGCCAGCAAATTGGCTTTTGCACAAACCCCCATTGCCTATTACATTTGGGAACACATCATTCCAAAGCCATGCTTCTTGTCTATCCTTGAGGAGAACTTGATACATGGTGACTGGAACTACAAGAGCCAGGGTTTGTGGATGCAAGATTTCCTCTGGAAAGATCAAAATAATCCATGAGAAGGGTGTGGATAATTCAAGGTACCAATATCTGTAGCATGATGTTACAGGGATTTGTTATGCATGAGAGTTTATAGAGAGCTTAAGTCAATGTTAATCATTACGCATAACAACGCTGATGTTCTTCTTGAATATGTGCAGTGGCCTGAATTCAATGCTAATTTACTAGCCCTTCGCAACTTCAGAATCAATCCATCTTTCTTCAAAAAGTTTGATTATAGGAGTGCGCTGGTATTCTTTCCATTTGCTTGAATTTTGCTTTGTTTAATCAAATAATATTTTGTCTGCCTGAAGAATGATGAGACACAAAGTACTCATTGTTAGTAGCATGCAATTTTATGTGGACAGATAATGCTATGTAAATAACTTTCAGGTTCGATTGATTGCATCAGTCCCTGGCTATCATACTGGTTCCAACTGGAAAAAGTGGGGGTATATGTAGCTGTGTACTGTTCTCCAGGCAAGTATTTTTGAAAAAGAGATTGAGAAATCTTCTCTTGCTTATCAGGTATGGTAAATCTCCCTCTTGTTTATCAGGTATGGTTCAACTACTTCTTGTGATGATGCATGTCAATGCTGATTGCTTTCTGGGATCAGAATTAAATGTGTCATCATCCTTTTTATTAATTTTTTCCCATTTGATTTCTCTGTGTTTCGTGGGGCTTTAGGACTCTGCATTTGATTTCACCTTTCCTGCTAATTGATTTAAGTATTTGATAATTGATTCCTCTAAATCAATAATAGTTTGAAGGCAGTTATTTGAGTTTCTGGAATGATGGTTGCACAAATTTGGTTTCATTTGAATAGATTTTTTTTTCATTTATGCTTTGACATTTAGTTGTAGTTCTCCTCCTTGGTTCTTTGGATGAAAAGTGGATGGCTGAGCTGTCATCCTCTATGTAATCAGGTTTCTCAGAAGGTAAGATACCTCTTGGTCTTGGGGAGCCACTAATAGTATGGCATACCGTGGAAGATGTCAGATGCTCTTTGAAGGTATTATCAAGGACTTGGATTGGTACACAATTGTTTCTGGTTATTACTTAGAATCTTCATTTAAATGAATCATATGGCATTCATTGTACCTAAGAGCCCAGAGGTGGGCTTTGAAGTACTGTTTACCACATATTTTATCTGAATCCTTTGGCTAATCTCCCGTTCTGAGTCATTTGGATTCTGGTACAAATAAATGAAGAATGGAGTGGAACTGCATTTCTCTTGTGGATTTGCATCCTGAACCGGATTCTTCAATTTGCGTTTTGATTGGATTTCTGCACCTTCTAGTTGCAGTTTGTATTTTATTTATTGTTCTACATTTTCCTTTATGGTTATGTACCTAGGAGTTGCATTCCTAGCCCTCAGAAGAATGTGGAGAAGGCATTCTTGAAGAAGTATTGGGCCAAGTGGGAAGGCGAGTCACACAGGCTGCTGGTACATGCATTGAGTTTTGCATGTCTCATTTGTACTCAAAGTTAAGACAGCCGGCCGGAGATTGCTAGTTATACTTTCCACTTGAGTGACCTACACAATATGTATTTATCAGTGCTTAGACCACATACAGTTCTATTCCTTTAAGTGGTATCTCAATGGTTAAATTTAACTGAGGCCATTTCTTAAACTTTCTTCTATGTATTTATAACATAAAACCTTCCAGTTCTGCTGTCTCTGTCCTTTGTTTTTTTCCTTTTTTTTGGATATCTTTCGGTTGTAGCTCCCCAGTGCCTTACTTTTTCATTGTTCCAGTTGTGCAATGCCACCTATAAAGACATTTGTACATTACAATGGCAAGAAACTGGCTTAACTTTCATATCCGTTGCATATTGTGCTTTTACAACCTTTCAGGTTTTGACCGTCTTTGATCTATTTTTCTGTTCCATATCCAGAATTTTGGGTTTTTATAAATGTGAATTCTTAGTTTTCTTTTTCCCTACGGTTGGTTCTTGCTAACTTCTGCAAATCTTAGTAAAGCCGCCTGGAGAACATTCCAGAAGAATAATTTGCAGTTGAAGGCTTGTTCTTATGAGGTGTGTATATCGAAAACCTGTTCAGTCTTAAATTCTGTTGAATTCAGAGACAGTATGAGCTCATTCAATTGGAGCAATTGCATTTCCCAATTCTGTGAGACCTATGAGAATTGTAAATGCATCAAAATATCTGTTCTTCAAATTTTCATCTATATGATCTATCTGTTGCTTGAATTTAGCTACTATTTCCCTACTATATACATGCTATACATTTTAGATTTTATCTGGTGGGGTTTCTATAATCAATAGCTGCGAGTATCGTTTTTGCCACAAATCAAAGGACATGGATAATGCCTACATTGGTGCGTTGTTCATATCCATACTAACTAGTGAATTACTTTGTTGGTTCAAGAAAAACATAAATCGATCTGACTGTTGCATGATTTTCAGGATAAACAAGGAGCAATAGAAAATCCTGGGATACAGACAGCTAAGCTAGTGACTGCATGAAAGCCAAATGCAAATACCCCTCCGATCTAGTTCTCTTATTTGATTGATTGATACATTTCTTAAAACTTTCACATTGATCTGACTCCCTTTTTTGCATCTATAGATGTTCCTTGGTCTTGGGATAGGCGGTACACAAATAAGGATGTTTATGGTCAAATTTGGCCCCGCTCATTTTGAGCTGTATGCTTCCCAACATTCGTCATCTCTTGCTGGTATGGTTGGAATTTCTGTATGGTTAAATACCTTTTTTTTTATCTTTCCAGTTGTTGAAACACAAATTAGCTTTAATTTCATTATTCGAGTCATGCCCCTGAACTTTGGAGAAATTTTGCATGATTTCCATCCACACGATTTTTGTACGGAAATTTTTTTCCTTTTTGGTGAGAAATTGCTGAATTTGGTTTTATATAATTCAACAATCAGTTAGCAAATTTATTAATATAAGATATATCAATCTTGAATTGCAATCCAATATGTGAAAATCTTGAAATTTATTCTATTTTATGAAATTTTACTTTGTTTTTGTTTAATATGAAAAACAAAAAAAAATAATGAGCCATAATGTTTGAAGTCAACAGAATAAAAGCTGGATTCAACAAGCAAAAGCAATAATAATCCGAAACTTCGATCTCGCTGCACCGTCTTAGAAGATATCGGATGTTGTTACAACGACAACACTTCCCACACAAATGAAACAAATCTCAGGAAAGAACATACACTGGTTTCTTGTACCATGGTTTTGGATTTGGACCATGTCACTTATAAGAAAAAAGGAGATGCAGAGGACATGATTGTATTATTAAACTTGTGTTCTACTTCTATCCTTGAATACTCATGGTTGAGGCATATGAGATGAACCTCGTATTGTGCTAGTTTCTACGACAATATTGTAAGATTGAAACTCCCGACAATTCATGCTTTCTGGATTGTTTTCATTAGCTGAATACCTTCAGAAATTTGAAAACCGTGCTTCCTAAATTCAATGAAGAAAATAGAAGAAATTACAATCCCTGAATGGTTGAGTCTTCCTTTGCAATTTTGCATCGATTATCCTGATGTTGATGGCTACATCCCCATGCATATAGTGCATCCTCGCAATACCAATAGCATGGAAATGATGTTTTTATGTGTCCTCACCCTATCCTTTTACATCGACCAGTGCATCGCTATGCGAATTGGTGTGGTTTGATTTGCAAGGGACTGCTTTCTTTGTGCGTGTCATGCTTAAAGATTATATTAAAAGAACGAAATGTATGTTCCGCAACTTTTATTTGGATTTTAGCAGTCAGAGTGGAATTGAAGAGTTCCTAATAGGACCAAGTTTTTATCACTAAAGTGCAGTTTTACATCAGGGTACACAGAAGAAATAAAGAGTCGGATCCACAAAACCTCGTACCAATGTTACTGTATATTAAATTATTTAGGGAAATTTTCGAAAATAACCTTATTTTTATTACTCTTTACATTTATGACCAACCCTAATTTATTCTTATCAAACTAACCACTTTAGACCATTTTGCCCCCTAAACCCTAATACACAAACCCTAAAAACAGACTACACTTATTCTTCTTTTTTCTCATTTCGTTCTCATTTCCTCTGTAGACCTAAAATTTTCGATTTCCGACTAAATTTCATCGTCTCCGACAGTTAAGAATACAACAACAACAAGAAAAAAGGTTAGTCTAACTTACATTGGATAAAATTTCTCCGTGTTTGTTTACAAGCAATTCATAAATTTGGCATAATTAAAACACTAAATTCAACTTGCTGTGGTAGTTCATTTCTTCGTTGTTGAAAAAATGTTGACACAATGCTAGACAAGTAGGCGTGTAGATAGGGAAAATTGTAGGAAATAGGTCGATTTAGGTGTGTTTGGGTGAGAAAATGCAGAAAATGGAGGAGGAAGAAGATGGACGAGATCGGGGTTCTGGGCGCGTGAATTTCACGCGCCCAGAAAGAGAGAATTTGGGGGCGCGTGTAAAACACGCGCCCAGAGAACAGAGAGTCCCCTGGGCGCGTGTAAATCACGCGCCCAGAGGACAGAGAGTCCCGGGCGCTGAAATCACGCGCCCAGGGGGGAAAAGCAGCCCTGGGTCCGCGCGGACCCAGGGCCTTTTCCGCCCTGGGTCGCGCGGACCCAGGGCCTTTTTCGCCCTAGGGTCCGCGGACCCAGGGCCATTTCCGCCCTGGGTCCGCGCGGACCCAGGGCCCATTTTATTATATTATTATATTATTAAAATATTATAAATATTGTTATATTTATATTATATTATATTATCTACTGCATAAAAAAAATTATATTATATTATTGTTATAATAATATTATTATTTAATAAATAATAATATTAAATTTAAATTTATGATTTATGTTGATATTTTAATACATTTGTTTTTATTAAATATTTTATAAATTAATTTGATATTTGATTAATTATTTTTATAATTTATTTTAAATCTGTGCAGGTAGAAATGGCAACTCAACATCGTTTGAGGATTCCGATAGATGAGCATTTTCACGCAGAGACGTGTTGTTTGGCGAGATTTGCGGTGATAGACCAAATACGAGGTAAATTAAGTGAGGCACAATTAGGTATGTTTAGGCAAACTTGTTTAGGACATTTGTTAGACATAGATAGTTTACACCATTCACCTATTTTGATTCATTATATGATGTTGTATGAGATAGATGTAGGTCGTGACCCAAACGAGATGTGGTTTTTAGTTGGTAGCCAGATGGTTAGGTTTTCACGGGTTGAGTTTGGGTTGATAACCGGACTTAGGTGTGGGCATTTTCCTAATTTACATTTGGAGGATAGTTCTCGTCTTAGGGATATGATCTTTGGGGATAGAGATGTCATCACCCTAGACGATCTAGATTTAGTATTTGATGTATTAGATTTTTCATCTCTTTCGGATGTAGATGTTGTTAGATTATCCCTTTTTTACTTAGTTGAGAGGTTTTTATTTGGGAGGGACGGTAGATCACCTGCCGATTTGTGGGTATTAGACATTTTAGAGGATTTAGACGAGTTTAATAGATACCCATGGGGATCTGCCGCCCATCTATACGTCATGCAGTGTTTGCGGCGATCCATTGCGATCCAGCACGGTAAATACAGGAGCACTTCTGCACGATTGGCAGCTAGCGGACGTCAATTTAAGGGCAAATATAATATCAGTGGGATGGCGATTGCATTTCAGGTAAACAATTACAAACTAAATGTGTTTGTTTAAGGTGTTTTCGGTTTTCTAATGCCATAACTTCTGTCATGCAGGTGTGGATTTACGAGAGTATTCCTAGCCTGCAGCAGAGGTTTGCTTCTATTGTACGTGATGGCGTCCCGCGCATCATCCGCTGGAAGAACGTTAAGCGGAATTTGACCGTTGCGATGTTGCAACGGTATTTGTTTGCAGCGGAGACGCTTGACGTACTTCCTTCGCTACAGCCTGACGGTGTGGAGTTGGTATTGCCTCATGTGGTTGAACTGATGGAGATCATTCAACCACAAGGTGCGTACGGGGGTAACGTGCTAACGATACGGAGTTATGTGCAGGTACACTTCACAGTTGTGTTGATGATTTGATAATAAGTGTTATATCTTGTATATTTGTCTAACATCTGTTTTTTCTATGTTTCAGCGTCAGTCTTCTCCTGCGAGGTCTCATCATTCACCAGCAGCGTTTCAACGTCAGTCTTCTCCTGCGCGGTCTCATCATTCGCCGGCAGCTTCCCATCACTCAGGAGCAGCCTCACATCACTCAGGAGCTGCCTCACATCACTCACGAGCTGCCTCACATCATTCCGCACCTACATCGCATCATCGTTCGCCAGTCATCTCCCATCACTCGGCAGGTTTTGGGCATCATCCATCACCAATACCCGCACAATATCCGGTCAGGTCATCATCACCGGTGTCCCCATCAGTGCCGCCTCCATATCATTATTCCCCCCCCGGACCAGCATACGAGCACGAGGAGTTTAGAAGATTTGTTGAAGATCGGTTCAACTCCTTAGATTCAGAGGTCCACTACATGCGGCAGGACATCATGTACATACGAGATGATGTCGATAGAATAGAGCGGGGCATTCGCGATGACATGCAGCGCATAGAACGTGAAGTTGTGGGTCGGGTCGATCAGCTATCAGCAGACCTGAAGGCATGGATGGCATTAAGTGGAACAGAACCACAGGTGAGTTTATTTACCCTATAATATGCACTATTCTTTATGTTTTACTCTTGGAACTTGATGTCGTTGTTACTGCAGCCTTCCAGAGGAGCTGAAGCGGGCCCATCATCTAGCGTGCCATCTGAGGGTGACATCATAATGTCAGAAGCTGAGCGCGAAGGTGATGTTGGTTGTAGCCGGTACGGACGGGTTTACAGGCGCGGGCCGCAAGAAAGAAGCCCGTACACGAACCCGCATAGGCGGTCGCGCACAATCCAGCCGAACAGGGAATTGCCACAGTATCCACCAGATACTGTGATAAACCCCATTGCCCCGTATGATGAGAGTGTGCACGCTGCGTATATGACTTGGCTGGATCAACCGGATGCGAGCATTGAGACGCGGACATGCACTATCACGCCTAAATGGATGCGCACTATTGCATCAGCGAATTCAGAATTAGAAGATACTGTAAGTTACCTCCTCACCAATTTGGTCAATCGTTGGTAATATACATAATATTATATCTAAAATTCTCGTTTTTGTTTAATGCAGCACATTCTTGAGTATTGTTATTTGTTGGGGCATCGGCAGCTGGCGTTACCCAACAGTTTTCGGCAGGATGTGACTATCGCGCATGCTCACTTATATGTGCGTATGAATTCTCAAATGTCTACGATTTATTGTTATACACCTATTTGCTTACTTGGTTCCTAATCCTCATTGTTTACCTTTGCAGACCCAAATGCTTTACAAATGGCAACGCAGGACTGAGGGGGTCCCCGACTACTCCGACATTGAGATACACATCCGAGGTGATGGATTGGGTGTCTACAAGCCTTGGAAGACGGTGGATTACGTCTTACTGCCGGCGCTAATTTGTGGAGATCATTGGGTGGCGATGTTGGTGGATTTGGTGAGACATACGATAACAGTGTACGATTCATCGCCACGAGGACATTCAAGTAATGAGCTGCGTGACGCGATGAAGCCCATTCGCATCCTACTCCCGATGGCACTACGCGATCTAGGATTTTGGGCCGAGCGACCTGACTGCACAAACACGAAGATGCCATTCCAGTCCCGTATGGCTCAAGGTATACCGACTCAACATGTTAATAGTGGGGACTGTGGTATTTTCGTTTGTAAATATATTGAATATGTTATGCTAGGCCGTCAATGGGATTTCACCGCTGATTTCGGCCAATTTTTTAGAATTAAAATAGCATTAGACTTATTTGTAGGTCGAATACTTTGAAGGCAAACATTTTCGTTATTTATGTAAATAAATTATTGATTTCAACTTCAAATATATGTATGTGGATATTTATTGTTGTGTATGTTTGTTGTGGTTGCGGTGTTGGGTTGCAGGTGGTGGGTAATGTGTTGTTGCAGTGTTGTTGGGTTGCAGGTGGTGGGTATGTGTTGTTGCAGTGTTGTTGGGGTGATGTTGTTGTTGCAGTGTTGTTGGGGTGATGTTGGTGGGTAATGTTGTTGTTGCAGTGTTGTTGGGAAGTTTTTATGTTAGGCTGTTGGGTTGACTTGTAGGGCGATGGGTGTTGCAACAAAGTTGTTGTAGAAACCCATTGTTGATAATGTGTTGATGTTGATAATGTGTTGATAATGTGGTGGGTGTTCTGATCAGTTTTAGCAGAGGATTCATATACACATGCACATGGTTTTTTTAAGGTATTAAATGACTGGGTCAAAATGAATGGCAATTGTGTCTAAACCGAACATAATATGTGCTTCATCACCAATAAAGCAAACAATCATCAACTAAAAAGATGTACCGCTTAAAATATATATATATATGACAATTCATATTTACAAACTGCAGTTGACAATGACCATAAGTAAACAGCGGTGAGAAAAGTATACATAAGTGAACAAATCGTTTATATAAGAAACTAAATTAATCGTCTTAAGTGTCCCCCAAGTTCAAGGGGTTTCTACAAGTTGCGCGATTGTGCCCACGCTGCTTACACCGAGAACACCTACGAACAGCCACTTCTTCACCTAAAGATGGGATGCGTGTATTCCGAGGTCGTCCGGATGGGAGACGACCTAGAGGTGGTTTGACAAGGGTGGCCCGAATATCGCTGGGGACTTGCCAAAAGCTAGGATCACCAACAGGATGAATCTCGGCTGCATACGCAGCCAATAGTGTACTGTTGTGATAATATATGGAGCAAAATTCTCCATACCTACCCCTGACGAATCTAATAGCTGCCATCGCGTGAGCACACGGTAGTTGTTGTAGGTTGAAGCGTCTGCACTGGCATGTCTTCGCGTTGAGATCAACTATTGCAATTTCCCCACGACCCCTAACTTCGAACTCATAGTGTGAAACAGGATACACATTCAGGGTTAGCGACATTGATTCCTCCATTTTAACTTTTGCGGCCGCTGCATCAGTTAATGTGTTATCGTCGTGTTTAGCTGCTTCTTCTCTCCTTTCATAAAACCACCGCTGCAACACTGAACGTATCCAATCAGCTAAGGCCATGATGGGCAGAGTACGCGCATCCTTCAGCAATGCATTTAGACTTTCGGCAATGTTTGTGGTCATAATGTCGTAGCGCCGAAGGGGAAAATGACATCTTGCCCAACGATGAAATCCTACATCATATTCCAAATAGTTGACAGCATCGTTGTGAACCGACCGCATCTTTTCCAGGTGCTTTTCAAATTCAGTAAACACAAATGCCTTAGCTGCTTGGTAGAAACCCATGAGAAAAGCATCCTTCTTGCGGTCTTTAAACTTGAACTTTGTTTTAAGGTTCCCTTCAATATGATATGCACAAAAACCGTGGTACGCTTCAGGGAAGACCGTTCTTAAACCTTTAATAATACTATCATGGCGGTCAGAGACAAACACAAGATCTTCAATAGGCCCAAGCGCGTCTCGTAGCTTCGTTAAAAACCATTCCCACGAAGCATCGTTTTCTGAGTCCCCAACTCCGAATGCAACAGGATAGATTTGGTCATTGCCATCAAGAGCAGCCGCAACAAACATGGTGCCTCGATACGTGCCTTTTAGGAATGTTCCATCAACCGCGATCACAGGACGAATTGCCGTACGAAAACCGCTCAGACAAACTCCAAGTGCCATGAAGAAGTACAAGAAGTTTGCATCTTCATCAGTTTCTATGTGCGTGATCGTGCCTGGATTCCTTTCTTGAAGTACGTAACAAAACTGTGGTAACAAGTTGAATGATTCAGCTGGGTCCCCGCACGCTAATTTCAACGCTTCTTCTCGTGCTAGCCACGCTTTGCGGTAAGATACCCGGACTCCAAACTCTCGGTGTATGTCATCACGAATGTTGTTTGGAGTATAGATCCTGCTAGGGTCTTGGAATTTGTCAGCAACATATTCACCAATAAATCGACTAGTGGCTTGACGGTGGCTTGGATTTAGTTGGTCGCTTCTGCAAGTATGGTCGGTTTCAACTCGCTTAACACACCAATATCCACCTTCCCCATCTGTATTTGTTGCTCGCATCCGCCATTTGCAGCCGTCAACAACGCATCTAACCTCAAATCGATCTGTTGTTGACTTTGCAACTCAAAACTGAAAATTATTCCTCAATGCCAATACACCCAATGCATCTCGTAACTCCTTCTTTGAATTGAAAAGTTGTCCAACATCTATGAAGTTACCAGTAGACACGGACATTGCATCCTCGCCTGAAGAAAATGCTGGTGGAATAAGTGGCACACAACGACCACTGTGTGGAAGACTTGAAGGACCAGCCATGTCACCACCAACCCTCATAGACGTGCCGCTTTCGCGAGCTTGCTGACTAAAGTTCCCAATTGGGTAAGTATCGCGAGCCTCGTAATCATTCCCCCACGTTTGAGGTGGCATTTCATTAGCCATGTCACCACCTTCATCTTGCACAAATGTTGGAGCTTGAAAGAACTCATGGCCATGCTCTTCATTTATTGGGCAAAACTCATATTCGCTATGGCTAACTGAAGCTCCACGTTGTATTGGTGAAGCATGTATGGCCTTGACGAAGCTTAGTGGGAGAAGTAAGCCCTATGTACTAGTTGAGAGTTCTTAAAGGTTTAATGACTTGATAAAAAGAACTAAAAACAATAGTTTAGAATTAAAAAGATCTAAGTATAAGTATAGAGCCTTTATGATTAAGCAAATCTTCTTGAAAACGTGTATTAGGTTAAAAAACTCTTAAAGAGGTAAGTCAGGCAGAAGCTTGGAGGCTGATAAGACCTAGACGAAAACTTGCGGAGTCTAAAAACCTGATATTATGACCAGTAAGGAAGAAGAGGTACTTCATAGGCTTGATTACTTAGATTTAGATACAGGAGGAAGATACCATAGGAAGAGGTCTGTAGATAATTTGAACATAGTTTGTTTTTCTTGTGAGAATTTTAGGCACAAGTTTCACTCGGATAATCCTCAGCTGAATACTATTTCTGATGTTAGTTATCACATACTACACAACCAATTAGCAATTAGTCAATCACAAAATATAGTATTTAAGTCTTATTTGAATATTTTACAAAAGCAAAGAATGAAAATAGATAGTCTAATAGATAATATTAGAATAATATAGCACTAACCCAATTCTTTGATTATATTATTTTTTGCAGCAATGGCAGGAACTTCACAAAGCCCAAATTCCTTTTTCTTTGGACCTTACACACTGAAAGTGTTCCCCACTGGAACAAATCTCTCTTTTGACTCCAAAGCCCAATTGAAGCCCAAACAGAAATGTTTAGTTGATAATCTGTGGCATTATAACCCCAGATTCAAACCTGACATTATGCATGCTCTCTGCTGTTATTTTGATCTAAATTTTTTGGTTAATTTATTTTCTTTTTCTATATCTATTATTCTTTGTTCTAACCTGCTAATTTCTAGGTCTTTTTCTAGTCTCAATTCTGATATCTCTTTTTCTAATTTTTCTAACCTACTTATCTTTTCTTTTAAATACTGGTTTTCTAATTTTATGAATTCTATATCTCTTTGTTCATTTCTTTCTTCTTTTACCTGTTTTTTAACCTCATCACCATATTCTACTATTTCTCCAAACCTTGCTATATCCATGGGACAACATACTAAATTACAATTTCTACATTTTTTGCAATTTTTTACTATTACCATATTACAATAAAAACATTTTTCTCTATATGTATTATTCCAACTATGCTTACATTCTATACATTCTAAAGGTAATCTTTTTTCTATTAACCAACTCATTGCTACTTTCAGTTAAAGTAGATACTTTTTTATCTAACTCTTTTATCTTTAATTCTATTTTATCTAATTTTTCTAATATAATATTTTCTATTTTTCTATTTGCCTTACTGGTCTGTCCTTTTTCTAAGTTATTCTGTATTATTCTAATATTATCTATTAGACTATCTATTTTCATTCTTTGCTTTTGTAAAATATTCAAATAAGACTTAAATACTATATTTTGTGATTGACTAATTACTAATTGGTTGTGTAGTATGTGATAACTAACATCAGAAATAGTATTCAGCTGAGGATTATCCGAGTGAAACTTGTGCCTAAAATTTCTCACAAGAAAAACAAACTATGTTCAAATTATCTACAGACCTCTTCCTATGGTATCTTCCTCCTGTATCCAAATTTAATCCAAGTATATGTAGATCTAGATGGAAATCAAAGTATAAGATTTGATAACTTTATAGAACAGAGAAATATAGGACCATCAGAATTAGATAGTGATGAAGAATCAATAGAAAGAAATATACCTACTATAGGAAGAGAATAAAATGTCTCTAAATACTGACTGTAATAATCATAGGGAAATTATTAATGCTTTACTTAGAATTAATCTAGACAGTAGAATAAATATAGCAGCATTTAGAAATATGTTAATCATAGAAGTTGACAGATTAGAGGAAAGATTAATACAAATAGGATTAAATAATATATTCAGACATAGGATAGAATTACGAATAACTTTGTTAAAAGAATTAGAAAATTGGTTAAGACATAGTCTTGTGGCATCTAGATTATAGAATAATGGAAAGACAAAAGATAAGAATGTTATATAGTAAATACCCAGATTATGATTGGACAGTAGATTTTTTAGAAATTCCAGATTTAGATGATTGTAGTTTATACATAGACATGGTTTATGGGGATGAGTACCCTAGAATAGGAAATAAGACTAATAAAAAATATGAACCAATAGAAAAAATTTGAAAGATGTAGAAATAGTAAAGAGAAAAAAAATACCAATAGAAGAAGAAAAAATAGAGAATAAAATAATAATAGGAGAAGATATAGATTTATTAGAAATCCTTAGGAATGGTATAAATACAGAAGATTACATATTGCCTTTAGAAGAATTAGATATCCCTAAATATGATAATTATATAGGAGATAGGATATTAGCAAGTACATCTTCAGGAGTAGTAAATAGTCCAGAAATACCTCAAATAGAAATACCACCAACTAGAACTTTTCCAGGAGCTGATAATAAGCCTGAAAATAGAATATGTATGCCCGAAATAAGAGGTAGAGGATATAGTAGAAAATTTCCTTATGAACAAGTAACATTACCATCAGCTTTAGCAAATAGTGGTAGTATGTTAGTATTAAGTAATTATCACCCCCAATTATGGGAAGAAGTATTAGCAAAATGGGAATCTAGTACTGTTTTACATTTGAGTACTTTTAATTTTATAGACAATCAAGAAAAGGTAAATTATGTAGAAAACTTATTAGGAGAAGTAGCAAAGTTATACTTTCAATCTTGGAAAAAAGACCATAGTGATTCTTATAGAGTATTAGTAGCTAATGCAGATGTAACAGAAAACATAACTAGTCAAATTAGACAAATGATTTTAGGATATGATCAGTATAGAGGTAATACAGAAATGCAGAATAGAGCATTACAGGACTTAGAAAGATTACATATAGATAATATGACCCAAATAAAAGATTTTAGCAATGAATATCTTAATTTAGCCAGTAAAACAGGAAGAGCCTTTACGGATGGTCAATTGAGTAGTAAATATTTTTTAAAATTACCACCTCCTTTTAATACAATTTTAGCAGTAGTATGGTGGGGTAAAACCCCCTTTCATCGGAAATAGTACTAGGCTGTAGGATTCAGACGGGTGAAATGGATTAAAGAAAAAGAGTCTTATATTTCCCACTAGTATATCTACTTAATTTTTCTAAGCTACAGGGATCTTCTTTATTAGGGTTTCCATTTTAATATACCTCCCCATCCATCTAAACTACCATCTGTTTCTATTATTATATAACTATCTTTTGGTGGTAATTCTAAATCTGGTAAATTTTTTATTATATCTTTTATCTGCCTAATTAACTTTTTATCTTCATTATTAAACCTGATTTCTCCTCCTATTTTTAACTTATTATAAAAGGTCCTGTTAATTTTCCTAAATTAGGATGTGTCAACAGACGAATGCATCAGCAGGGCAAGAACATTTTTACAGGCAATACAGCTTCAAAATACCTGGGCTTACAGATCTTCCCTTGTATTTGAAGAAAGAAATCTTAAAGTCTTCTGTTCACAGATCAAATGCTATGTCCCATTCTTAAGCCATATCATGGAAGACCCCATCTTATAATTTAATAGAAACCGCTAGAGTGCAGGAGAGCACCTAGGGGTCACTGGAAGCTTTTTGGAGGAAGGAGAGAGAGAGAGAAGGGGAAGAGGGGCGTACCTCTCTTTTTCTTTTTTTAATCCATTTCACCCGTCTGAATCCTACAGCCTAGTACTATTTCCGATGAAAGGGGGTTTTACCCCACCATACTACTGCTAACAACTACTATGCACAATTATTTTCTACAGAATACTAAATTTACCAGAGTTATTTAAAGAACCAACCACCGGAGTTTCACGGCGTTGGGGATTTCGGAATGAGACTGTTAAGAGAGGGACTCTCTATCTTAACAGAATATGTTGAGGGATTAAAGAAGAGTTACCTTTATACTCTGAAAGGCTAAGAGAGGAGTAGTAGGAGAGAGTTTTTTGCTTTGAAGTGGTTTTGGCGTCGCTCGGGATGCCTTTCATTAAACCAAAGAGGGGTTTATATACATCCTAAAAGATAACTCATGGTTAGATAACCATGGTTACTTTCTAGAAAAAGAGAGAGGTACGCCCCTCTTCCCCTTCTCTCTCTCTCTCTCCTTCCTCCAAAAAAGCTTCCAGTAACCCCTAGGTGCTCTCCTGCACTCTGGTGGTTTCTCTGCGGCTCTTCTGATTCCCGTACCTCGCAATCCCGATACATTTCCCGTATCTTCTGCCCCTTCATCGGAAATAGTACTAGGCTGTAGGATTCAGACGGGTGAAATGGATTAAAAAAAAAGAGAGAGGTACGCCCCTCTTCCCCTTCTCTCTCTCTCTCTCCTTCCTCCAAAGCTTCCAGTGACCCCTAGGTGCTCTCCTGCACTCTGGCGGTTTCTCTGCGGCTCTTCTGATTCCCGTACCTCGCCCCTTAATTGTTACTCTACCATTTTCTACAGTTATTAAACCTTTCATGCTATAAATAAAATTCATTCCTATAATTAACTGAGTTCTATCATGAATTTGTAAAGGTAAAACATAACAAAAGGGTAACAAATATTTTTGAGTTTTAAAAATCAAATAACTACTATTTTTTACTTTTAAATAACTTTCTGTTACACTATTTACTCCGGCTATTCTTATTGGTGAAAGGTAAATTTTCAAAACATTCTCTAGGTAAAGCTTTATCATGTATAGCACACTTACTAGCTCCTGTATCTATAATAGCATTTAAATTATAATGCTTATTATTTATTTCTATTGCTACCTGACAATTTAATAAATTATTAATAATGCTAGCAGGCCTTACAGTATTACTAGCTATAATTTCTAAATCATCTTCCTCTTTTATTTCTTCTACTTTATATTTACTAACTATATTTGTCTCATTTGTTTTTATTTTATTTTCTAATATTTTTTCTTTATCCTTTTCTATTTCTAATTCTTCTGTTACTGTCTCTAATTTTTCTTTCATAATTTGTTTTTGTTTATTCTCTATTTCTAAGTCATTTTCTATTTGTTTTAATTTATTTTCTTTTTCTATATCTATTATTCTTTGTTCTAACCTGCTAATTTCTAGGTCTTTTTCTAGTCTCAATTCTGATATCTCTTTTTCTAATTTTTCTAACCTACTTATCTTTTCTTTTAAATACTGGTTTTCTAATTTTATGAATTCTATATCTCTTTGTTCCTTTCTTTCTTCTTTTACCTGTTTTTTAACCTCATCACCATATTCTACTATTTCTCCAAACCTTGCTATATCCATGGGACAACATACTAAATTACAATTTCTACATTTTTTGCAATTTTTTACTATTACCATATTACAATAAAAACATTTTTCTCTATATGTATTATTCCAACTATGCTTACATTCTAAAGGTAATCTTTTTTCTATTAACCAGCTCATGCTATTCAGTTAAAGTAGATACTTTTTTATCTAACTCTTTTATCTTTAATTCAGTTACAAATTAGGATCTTTAACATCTATGAACAGTTATATTGGTGGGCTTAGAGGACTCCAGACTTACGTCGGTATCCACAACAAAATTGAACTTTGTACAATGCCACCATGCATGAATGAATATTAACCTTTCTACATGAAATTACATTTCTACATGCAATTACATTTCTACTAAAAACTTGTAGCAACTAATTTAGTCAAAAGTATCATTATTAACTATCCTAGATAATTTATCTGCTAAGAAATTCTCATTAGCTTTTACATGTTCTATTTTACATTCTACTCCTGTTATTTTTAAATAATCTACAAATTTTACCCATCTATTGGTACTTAGTTTGTAATTTAGTATGTTGTCCCATGGATATAGCAAGGTTTGGAAACTGGCTGTGTAGAAACCTCTACACCACAAACTGGCACGTTACTTTCAGGAACTCTGGGCTCACTAGGAACAACTTGCTCTGTAGAGCAATAAAGTATGAAAAGATCTTTATTCGATTCCGGCCTAATACTATCCATAAAGGCAGATACAGTATAATCGTCATCAATATCAACATATATCCAAAACCCTGTCTCTGCATCTTTGAAACCAGTTTTCAGTTGAATGTTAAATTATGTTGGATTGATTCTAGTACGCTCGTATATTACGGTCAATAATTCATGGTACTTAATATCTTTTCCAACAGATATAAGTCGGACCCTTCCACCACGGTATTTTTCTGAACCATCAGATAATGTAATCCATGATCCTCCATGTCGAACACCGACAACTGTCATTTCAGCCATATACCTGAAAGAAAATAAATAGATAAACATTAATTAATATTATATTTATAACATTTATAAAATTTTTTAATGAAAAATTTATGACTCAAATACATAAATTGCCCATTTCTGGCCCTGGGTCCGCGGGGACCGAGGGCAAATGGCCCCTGGGTCCCGCGGACCCAGGGCAAATGGCCCCTGGGTCGCGCGGACCCAGGGAGAAATGGCCCCTGGGTCCCCGCGGACCCAGGCCGGAAATTAAGCATCACGTGCCACCGTCTTCCCTTTCCCTCCTCTGTCTTCTACATTTTCTCTCCCAAACTCATAGAAAATGCCCTATTTACTATATTTTACACTATCTACTCTCTTATTTCTCTACTATTTTGTCAATATTTTTCAAACCAACAAGAAAGAAAGAAGTGAATTATTACATCAAAAACGTAATTTTATATAATCACATAATATGACTTCTAAACACACAAAATAAAGTATGCAATATATTTGTATTTACCTTTTTTTTTATGCTGTGAAAGACAATTCGCAATTGATTGGCAAAGCAACGGTGACGATATGAGAAGAAGATGAGTGACCAAATGAGAAAAGAAAATGAGAAGATGTTTGTTTTTACTTTTTGTTATTCTGAGGGCAAAAATGAAATTGTCTATTAGGGTTTGGGGGCAAAATAGTCTAAAGTGGTTAGTTTGGTAAGAATGAATTAGGGTTGGTCATAAATGTAAAGAGGGATAAAAATAAGGCTATTTTCGGAAATTTTCCAATTATTTAAGACAATCTTTCTTTATCGTTCATCGTCAGAGCATCTTTCTTTACACTTTTGCGATTCATATTCTGCCAACCCAATTTTCTCATCCAGAATCTACTATCATATCTTATGAGAGTGTCATTTTATGAATGACTAGTAAGCTAGGTTGTGCTTATTTTTCGACATGATGGTTTTATATTTTTATATCCATCATGTAGTTCTTAACACATCACCCTTTCCTCCCATTTTTTCCAACTTTTCTGCTTCCATCTCCACTATATTTAGTCATCACCTTTCCCTATTCAACATTGCAATAGCTTATGCGTCCATCTCCAGCTAAGCAAATGCTTACCAGATGTTTTGGCATCCAATGAGATTGCATGCAAATTTACTACGAAGCATATTTATTGATGTTTGATGCAACATATTTTCCAGCCAAATAAGAGACAAGTCGCTAAATTAGCCTTCTCACATATCAAGGAAGAATCAAATGAAGTTACAAGTGATGATAACTTAAAAGCTTAATGATGTAATTAATGTTTCTTGGGGGCTTGGAGCCTACCTCTTTCCATTTAAAAGAGTTTATTGAGCTATATATATTCAACCTTCTAGATATTATATTTGCCACTCGGTGGCTATATATAAAGCATTTATATATGCACCATTGCCTACCTATGATACATGCATTTCACCAGCAATTTCAGAAAATTCAAGTCATCGGCAATTTTCTCTCTTGTTCCTAGCTGGCTTCACAAATAGTGACTTAAGAGAAAGAAAAACTTTCTTGCATAATTGTGAAATAGCTAGTAGAAAACCAAAAATTACAGCGAAGCATGCTCTCTCATGTTTCAAATTATAAGTTCTGCTATATCTTGACACTGAGAATGCTTGAAGAATTTCCCTGGATAACAAAATTTTCTCTGTGTCTGCAATATATAAACTTATGAAATTGAGGAACTTAAGGATAGAACTCGGTCTTAAAAATGAACTTTGAAGAAAAGAGCGTCCACAACTCATGTCATATCCTTCTTTAGAATTTGTGTTTTTGATTGGATGACATCAATTCCAAGTAGTCCACATCATTTCCAGCTGGGTCACTTGGCATTTCCTAGAAAAACTTGAGCATAATCACGAAGGAGCCAAACCTGTCAATAAGTTCTTTTCTCTTTCCCCAATCCTACTGTTGTCTTATTTCAGGCCACAAAAGAAATCTTAGTCATGAAAGCCACAATATCTCAAAAAATTTAAACTGCGTATCAGGTTACTGGTATTCAGCCACCATTCTTCTGCTTCACGACCATGCATTATTGCCTTCCAAGAGATATATATATTCCTTAAAACGAAAATTTGAACACATTCAGTTTCCCAAAAGCAATCCCCATTGGCCCCCTTCATTAAATTCCAACTGGTGATATTTTGAGACCCTGGTCTCCTTCACTTCTGTAAGCATGGCTGACTCTCAACATTCCTCGACTAATAACGCCATTGTAGACTGTCGAGTTACACATTTGATATGCTTGTAGATGTGAATTTACATGCACGGGATTTTTTTTTGGGGGCAAAAGAATTGTATTTTTTTCTTTTTCTCGGAGTTGAGATATCTTTCTATCCGGGTGTTCTTACTTGTGTAATTTGCCGTAAAATATGTTTGATAGAGTTTCTTCCCCGGTAATGTAGAACATCCGGTGTGACATTATTTGAAGACAGGCAATGTAGAACAAGTATTTGTTCCAACTGATTTGAACTTAGCAGCATTAATAATCTTTGTATAATAATATGTATCACAAATCTATTAACTGGATTTGATAACCGGAATCTTCCTTTCCTTCATAGATAAAACAAGTGATGAATCAGAGCTGGAATTCTCAGAAGATGAAGAACTTATAAGAAGAATGTATAATCTAGCTGGAGAAATGTTTGGTCCTCATTTTTTATTTAGCTTCCTAATGTTATAATATGAGGCTAAGTTTTAACTTCTTATCAGATGGGCTCTGATTGCTGGGAGGATCCCTGGAAGAACAGCAGAGGAAATTGAGTCAGTACTGGAATACTAGAAACTCAAAAAGTTAAACGCGAAAATCAAGTTCCATAGATAATTCGTAGTTCTTCACGATATTGTGGTTTTTGATATTCGTATTCACTGTTTGGTTACTCTAAAGACGCTCTCAACGTCAATGCATAGATATGACCTACAATAAATGTTGTTCCAGAGAACTCAGAACAATGTTAAATAGCTGAGGCTTTTTTAATCCACTTTCATTAATCCTTTTGTTCTGTCCAAAGAAATATTGTTCCACTCAAACAGGATTCGACAGAAACCCATCTTGGATGAGATCAATTAGCTGTCTATGAAAAATGCACAAGCAGATCATAATATCATCTTCAAGAAGGTTCTGCAACTGTGTTTATTTTATATGGGATTTCTAACAATATTTTAATGCAGAAAACAATTCAATATTTAGAGAAGCAGAAGGTTTGATAATCTTCGTTGATGATTGTTTAACAGCCATGTAGGTTCCATATGGAAAGTGAGCATAGAAAAATATCGCCTAGGCTTAAAGCATAACCAATATGGGAGCCATCATTGTTGATATTATTAGATGACTTAAGGAGAAAAGAGCCATAATGCAATCCTGCCTTCAAAAATTCTACTGAATACATAGATGCTATAAAAGTAATGCGAATAATCTATCTTGTTTTATAGAGTCAACTCCTACACGGCTATGTTTTTATTAGAGTGCAGGCATCCAGGTTATCCAAGATCAAGTCCTTCTTAAAGATTGCCTCAAAATAATCAGTTCCCTGTTTAGATTGTTGAACTTTCAGGCAGTGACAAACTCCTCTCAACCTGGGTAGCAGAATGCCTCCACTTAAACCTCCATCCATTGACAAATCAAAGAACAAGAAACACAAAATTAAGATCCTGTTTGAGAACTGCTACCAAAACCAATAACTTGGTCCTTCGAGACTTGACTAAAGAAACATTTTTAAAAACCATCATTTAAACCAGAAAAGAACAATACAAGTAAACATTTATTACACAGAATGTTATCAATGCAATACACTACTGAAGAAGGAAACCCACCAAATATAGAGGTATAATGTCATAGAAGTGATTTTTCACATGACACAAATGAGGCCTCAGCAACAAATTTAGTGAGTTCTAAGTCAAGAGAAAGCAACTGTCTCCAATAGTTAACACCATTTAGTATCTGTCTCCATTATACATTGCTTTGTTTGTAAATCTTGGTGTCAAGTACTTGCTTGCCACACATTGCACAGACTCCTGCACACCAAATAGCCAATATCACCCAGAACCAATTAGTTGAAACAAAACAGAAAAGCATAAATGCAAACATTGTGTGAAAAGAAACAGCTATAATAGCACCTTTGCTGTATGCACAGGTGTGACAGTACTTGGCATCTTGGTGTACTTGCTGCTTGCAAATGATGCACTTAGTATTTCCATAAGGCGTCCATCTGCAGCAACAAAAATCAAGGTAAAAGTCCTAAAACAATCATAAAAGCAGAACAAAACTTATGGAAGGACAAAACAACTAACTAAATCAACTCAACTACAATTTATGGGAAAATGTCATGCAAACTACACAAGCAGAGATAAACTTTATCCCATACTTGCTCAAAATATTGTGAGAACAGAAACTGCATATTGCAGATTCATTTACTCCATGAATGCTATGCACATTTGTCGCAAACTCATAGCAAAAATGTACAGTAATCCCCAAAACTTCATTAATTCAGCACTGATGTAACATGATCCTTCGGAGTTCTTTTAGGTATCAACACTCACATGATTCAATTGTATTGTAAGATAAATAGTCAGTTTGGAAGTGCTTTTGAAACCACAAAAAGCGCTTCAAAATAATCAAACAATGTTCTCGATCTATTTTATGGTGCTAAGCTAAAATAGCCAAAGGTAGTTTTGGAATCGAGGAAGTGTTTGGCTAGAATGCTTTTTAAGAAGCTGTGCTCAGTGAAACACTTTTCAGTCGGAAAAGCACTAGATAGGTAATATCTTGAACAGAAAAATGTAAGTGCTTCCATAGAAAACGTTTCACTAAAAAAATTGGTTTCACGAAAAGCAATCCCGATCGCAACCCAAGTTAAAATTCCTCATCCTATGAAGAATTTTATCCTGACACTGCAATATAAAACAATCTAAACCTTATCTAGGTCACAAATTATAACCAAAAATTGCGAATTCATAAGATAACATAAACGAAACATTAAAATTAATAGAAAGGAAACGAAAAGAAAAGAACCGTTTTTTCTTGGAGAGGAGTTTGTTCTCGTTGATTTTACGACCACCGGCTTCCGTGGTGTTGCTGGCTCCTTCCTTCCACTTATCTGGTACTATTACTTTCGATAGCTTCTTTTCACCTGCACAATTGAATCAACAGCTCGTCACTTACCAGCAGTTTTTCAAATTCTCGACTCTGATGACTAAATGGCGCAAAAATATGAGAAAACTTACACTTCTCGCACACCATAGTTGCTTTCCCCTCTCCCAATTCGAAGCCGTAATCTGAGTTTTTATTTTTTATTTTTTTTAGCCCTAAAACGAATTCGGTTGAATCAGGGAATTTATGAAAAATAGTCTTATTTTTACACCTCTTTATATTTATGACCAATTCTAATTCATTCTTACTAAACTAATCATTTTGTACGATTTTATCCTTAAATCCTAAAACACAATTTTACTCTAAAATACACGACTATTCATTTTCTTCTCTTTTTCTTTATATTACGTTGCTAATTAATTGCTAGTTTTATCTTTAAATATAAAAAATATAATAATAAAAAAAAATTAATCTCACTTACATTAGATAAAATTTTACGATATTTATTTATTTACGAATAATTGATAAAATTTAGTATTAATTTTTATAATTAAAGCACATATATGATAAAATTAAATTTGTTGTGGTAGTTAATTTTTTTTTCTTGATAAAATATTGACACAAAAGTAAAAAATAGGCGTGTAAATAAGGGTAAAATGTATCAAATAGGATATTTCGGTGTTTTAAGTGAGAAAATACGAAAAACGAGGAGAAAAGAGCAGGGTGAATTTAGCGGGCGGCTGAATAAGGGGGTGTGGCGCGTGAGGGTGAAATTCCTCCCTGGGTCCCGCGAGAACCCAGGGTGAAATGGCTCCTGGGTCCGTGCGGACCCAGGGTGAAATGGCTCTCGCTGGTCCCCACGGACCCAGAGCAAATTGCTTAGGAGATAAACTCACCTGGGTCTTCTAGAGACCCAGATGATAAAAACTCTAAATTCTACTGTTTTAAGGGATAAACTCAACTGGGTCCCAAGGACCCAAGTGATAAAAACCTTAAAAAAATGTCTGATTCCGTAAACTCTCCAGGGCCCAAGTGATAAAACTCACGTGAGTTTATGGGACCAGTTTTTTTTAAAGTTTTTATCAATTGGGTCCTTAGAGACCTAGATGAGTTTATCCTCTTAAGTCTTTGAAATTTAAGATTTTTATCATTTGATCCCTAACGAAGTGAGTTTATGTCCTGAGTTTAGGTTTTTATCATCTGGGTTCTTAGGACCCAGGTGAGTTTATCCCCTAAACAATTTGCTCTGGTTCCACGGGACCAGAGACATTTCGCTATGGGTTCTGCGGACCCAGGGAGGAATTTTGCCCTGGGTCCGCGTGTACCAGAGAGAAATTTTAGCCTCACGCGCCACACCCTTTATTCAGTCGCCCGCTGAATTCACCCTGCGTCTTTTCTCCTCCGTCTTCTGTATTTTCTCACCTAAACACACCGAAATGACCCTATTTACTATATTTTACACTATCTACACTCTTACTTCTCTACTATTATGTCAATATTTTCAAAAAATAAGAAAAAAAAATGAACTGCTACACCAAAAACTTAATTTTATCTAATTACAGAAATATTTTTATGATTTTTAAACACAAAAATAAAGTAAAATTTTATATAATATACTTGTATTAACTTTTTATTTTATTATTGTCTTATTCTTTATGTTGTGAAAGGCGAAATTCGCAATTGATTGGCAAAGCAACAACGATGAGATGAGAAAAAAATGAGTGAAAAAATGAGAAAAAAATAGAAAAGTGTTTGTTTTATCTTTTGATTATTTCAATGACAAAAATAAAATTGTGTTTTAGAATTTGAGGGTAAAATTATTTAAAGTGGTTAGTTTGATAAGAATAAATTAAGATTGATCATAAATATAAAGAGATATAAAAATAAAGTTATTTTTAAAAATTTTCTTCACTCAAATTCCCTCTGCTGAGGTCATAAAAGAAGAAAAATAAACCTCAAAATTCTATATAAAATGGTAATTTCAGTTACCATTTATAGATAAAATACCAGAATTAATAATACCCTCGTCGTCTGTGATGATCGAACTCATTGGTTAAAAGCGTCGTGATCGACGGTAGAGCCAAGACGACTAATGAGATTCGTGTGTAATAAATATTTTATTACAGTATAATTTCACATTTTGACATTTTTAGCAACACAAAATAAAATTAAATAGATATTCCAATAATGTCAAAATAATTAAGTCACATTTTATGCTCATCTCAATATTTAACTTAAAACTTTAAAAAAAACAAAACAAAAATTAATTTAATTCCGTCTGCTAGCTCATCAGTCAATCAATCCCACGGACTCAAAGAACATTCCACAGGTGAAGTCGTAAATCTCTCGGTATCCTTGCAATAATCA
Source organism: Xylocarpus granatum (assembly GCA_019650275.1). Lineage (NCBI taxonomy): Eukaryota > Viridiplantae > Streptophyta > Magnoliopsida > Sapindales > Meliaceae > Xylocarpus > Xylocarpus granatum. Next base: position 26,484 of record BNST01000648.1, read on the forward strand.
TAGATGATAAGGTTTCTCTGAACCCAAGCGAAGTCCATTTTCTGAGAATCCGATAAATGCCAAGCTTCGTATTGATCCCACCAATTCTTAGTTGTTGTTGACACGCATTCCGGGTATGGATCTTCCCATTGGCAACCATCCACGCTGAAGTCCTTGTAAGACGAAACAAATGGCGCCTTTTTCCAGTCAGTTTTTTCCAGGCCGCCTCGCGTTGCCCAGTCATCCGCATTCCATATGCTGGAAAACAAGTACATTGGCTTCTCATTTGGGAAGAAGTTGTTCGCTTTGCCATTGTTTTTGAACACTCGTATGGGAACTCTGTCCACCAAAAACCTGCAGTTTTCGACAGCCCAAATTAAGCAATGTATGAAAGTATCTGTTGTCCTTAACTGTTAAGAGATTACTTACAGAATTTGGTGGTTGTTCCACAAAATTGAATACGTATGGAAATCCTCGGTGGGATCAAACCAAAGCATGTGTCTCATCTCACGGTTGCCTGTCCCATCTTTATAAATATTTGTTTGTATGAGATATGGCTGCCCGGTTCTATTCCCCAAGAACTCAAAATCCAACTCATCTCTTGTTGGCCCTGCCTCATTTTCTGTGCACATCTGCAACCATTTAATTTTTTTCCAGTTAGCTCAGAACTAAATTATAATCCTTGATATTTCATGAATTGCGAAGGATAGAGACAGAGGTAGCTTACATAATAAGCTGTAACAACACCAGCAGAGTCACCTCCGACCAGCTTCAGTTTCATGCTAAACCATCCAAATCTGTATCTCTGCTTGGTTTGAAACCCACAACCTATTCAAAATTTTCCCAACAAATAAATATGAAGCAATGAATGGACAGAAGAAACAGAGTAAGTTATGAAGCATTAATAACTGTGTCGGTTAATGAAAGCTAAAACATTGAATCATGAAGCAAGAATCTTATACTAAGTTTACCCGTTTCTTTGTCTAGAGAAAGATACCAGATCTGACCATCTTCAGAGGTTCTAAAATGATCTTCAGACCACATTATACTGAAGTTATCTTCAAAGGATCCTTTAGGTGCAGCTGCTGCTTCAGATAAAGAATAAGAAGCAGCAACCATTAGAGCCGTAATGAAGAGAAGACTGGACATTGAAGAGACCATCTTCTCCAATATCCAATGGAGGAGTTTGAAAGAAAACTAGAAGGAGCTTTTTTTTTCCCTCGGCTGGATCTATCAGAAGAAGATGTATATCAAATATCAGCATTCGGAAAGGGACTGTTCCTGCGGAGGGCGAAACCAGAAACCAGTTGACACCTTATTGTCTGTTCAATTATTTCAGAAGTACAGTTTTACCCAGGTGACGAATAATAAGACATTGAAACTAACGAAAATCAAATTGGTTTTCCTTCTTTTTGGTGAACCTATGCTGTTGGGTCTAATAAAATCGAATGGTTGCATCAAGATCAATAATGCAATCAGAAAACCGAAATGGGTATTTTGGGAATGCAGAGAGCATGATGATGCATTGAGAAGTACAAAAACATAAAATAAACAAATATTTAAAGCCAGAGACAGGCTGCCATCCAATTGAGCAATAGCAGAATAAAAATGGAGGTAGGGACCATATGTTTGATGTATGAACATGAATGACTTTGATTGGCCTTTACAATATTAAGAAGTTTTTGGATTCGACAACTGTATTTTACCGTGGAGTAAATAAACCCCGATCATCGACATAGATTATAGCATACTGAACGGGTTTAATTTAAACTAAAGAAGAATCACTTTGGCTTTAGTCAAAAGAAATTAAAGGACTTTATTACCACGAGGCTTAATTTAAATGTATTTCCACAAACTTAGGCTTTCTCTGTTTTGAATGCTACCAGCTTAGCCTTAACTTTTATGCAGCAAAAGCAATGGTTATTAAGTTAACAGCGAAGAAAAACTTTTACTGAGAGCTCCATGCCTGTCACAGTAATCAAAATTTGGTGGATAAATATGCTGCTGCAACAGAACAATGTCATCAGAGTAACATGGAATGACGACCCATTGATTGAGAACCGAGAAAACCTCGCATGGCAGACACGGGAAGATTTGATTTTATATAATATAATTATTAAATAAATACAATACAATATAATTTGATTAATAATTATCAATTTAAATTTAAAATTTTAGATAGATAAATTTATTTATAATATAATTAATTATTTGAATAATTATAATTTATAATTTTTATTATATATTTTTTAAAATATTTAATTATATTTTAAAAAATATTTATTTATATTTAAAATAAAATTAATTAATATTTATTTATATAATATTGTAATTATTATAAAATTTTTTTATTAAATATATGATATAATTATTTAATCGTTTATTAATTATATAAAATTAAAATTTTTAATTTTTAATATTATTATTAAATAAATTATATTTAAATTAATTTTTATTTAATACGATACAAATATATATGGATTCCATAATTCAAATTATCACTCTAAAATAGAGGGGCTGTTTCTATTTATTTGGAAATTGTGGTCATCAAATGCAAATGCAAAATTGTCAAGCCACAAAGTGACATATGTTAATATCCAAGATAAAATTAGAGCAAGTTGGTATATTTATGTTGATATTCCATATTCCATTGTGGTCAAAAGGAACAAAACAAATCAGAATTTTGGGGTCATGAATTACAAAAAGAAAATGAAATGACGCTGCGAAATGTCCTGGTTGTTGTTTGCTTTTCCACAGGACACTCAAACCGATCTTGACAAATTCCAACTCATCAAGGAATCCGTCGTTTCTCGAGAAATGACTCGCCGTTACATGACAGACATGGTCACTTACGCAGACACTGATGTTATAGTTGTTGCTGCTGGCTCTGCTGGTCTCTCTTGCGCTTATGAAATCAGCAAGAACCCCTCAATCCGTGTCGCAATTAATCGAACAATCAGTTGGCCCTGGTGGTGGTGCATGGCTTGAGGGTCAGCTTTTTTCAGCTATGGTTGTACGTAAACCAGCTCACAGATTTCTCGACGACCTTGATATCGAGTACGATGAGAAAGACGATTCCGTTGTAATCAAGCATGCAGCCTTAGCTCACTTCAACAATCATGAGCAAGCTCTTGGCCAGGCCGAATGTGAAGCTGTCCAACTCTGTTGCGGCGGACTATGTGACATTGAAGGGAGGGAGACTAGCAGGCGTCGTGACAAACTGGGCTTTGGTGTCTATGAATCACGACACACAATTTTGCATGGACCCGAACGTGATGGAGTCGAAGACTGTGGTGAGTTCGTGCGGCCACGACTGGCCTTTCGGCGCAACTGTTGTTAAGAGGCCGAAGAGTATTGGTATGATTGACAGCGTGCCCGGAATGAAAGCTCTTGACATGAACACCGCTGAGGATGCCATTGTTAGGCTTACCAGGGAAATAGTGCCAGGCATGATTGTTACAGGGATGGATGTTGCAGAGATTGATGGTGCCCCAAGAGTGGTAAGAATTTGAACTACTTGAATAATTTGTTGTTACTATTCTGTAACTATTCAGTTTTAGACTTAATTTTGGTAATTTTGCAGGGACTGACATTCGGGGCGATGATGATTTCAGGGCAAAAGGCAGCACACTTGGCTTTGAAGGCATTGGGGCAGCCTAATGCATTAGATGGAACTGAAGTTAGGGCTGTAAAGCCAGAGTTTGTTCTCGCTGCAGCTGAGAACGGCAAGATAGTAGATGCTTGAAAATTGTTAGAATTCTAAACATCTGAGAATTTCAAATTTCAATAATAATTTAAAAAAGAAGTGTAAGATCGCCCATTTTGAAGGGATGCAGAAACAGGGTGCGAATAAATGGAGAAGTTAATTTATGCTTTATTTTTGCCGAATTAAGTTCCAATTTTATGAGAATATTGTACGAATATTTGAAGATAAACTTCTACCCTCCTATGGATACCATTTTCTGGGTGTGTGTTACCATTATGAAGTCAGTTTAGTTTGGCTAGTAGCGGAATGGTACGAGAACACAGGCAATCCTGTGTTCGGATCCCAGCTGTGTGGAAATTATTTACTGATGTATAAAAACTGGGTCCTAGTAGATCTTTAATAAAATTATTGATATATACAAACTGGTCCCATTAAAAATATCAGTGATCACAAAAATTATAGACCTTAAATCCCAATGCCTCATCGTCCAGCTTGTTTTCGAGTCCGGTCAAACGCCGCCCGTAACCCCCATATTAGATCATCTAATCCAGACACACACTGCCGCAGTTCTTACTCATTCCATGATTCAAGCTTGTAAAGGTAGAGTTCGCAGTCCGATGATTTAAGCTTTGTTCTTGATAGCTAGTCACATAAGGTTTTGTTCACATAAAGTTCCCACATTCGCAAAGAAACTGCAAGTTTGTGGTTTTGTTCCTTCAATCCGTACACGTAATCCGTTACTTGATGCTATTTATAGACAAATTGAGATTAGATTGGCTCGGTGCTCGTATGGTGCCATGATTCGAGATGGGGTTGTTCCAAATAAGTTTACTTGTTAATTGATTGCTCAGATTCTTTGCGAATGTGGGAACTTTGGGAAAGCTCCGAGACTGTTGGATCGAGTGTTTATGCTTCAGTCATGACTAATCTTCTTATTGTCTTTTACAATAAAAGTTGGGGATTTTAAAGCTGCATTTGATAGATTAAATCAGATGTGTGATGCTAGAAAGCTGTTGGAGCATTATTGCACAAGTGGAGAGATTGATAAAGCTACTGCCCAGCATTGTAAGATGGAGAAACTGAAAGGCAGTCTGGTCTGGATGTATCAACTTATAATCTTGATGGACTGTTCAAAGATGGAAAAATAGGAAAAGCTGTCAGGATACTTGACAACATGAAGAGACTTTATGCGGTGAGCAGCTTAAGCTTCGCAAGTATGCTCACAGGTCTTTGACGCCGTCAGGAACTGAGAAAATGTTATTACGGTCATTTCATCAGGGCACTCGAAACCTGAGTTTTTGACAATAATTAATATTTTCATCTGAATTATTATTTTTTGGTTAGTTTAGTAAAAAAAAATATATAATTAAATTTATTTAAATTTGTGATTATTTAAGATTATTTTATATTTATATATAAATAAATAAATAATTTTTATTTTATTAGTGATATTTTTTTTATAAAATATATTAAATATATAATCATATTAAATTTTAATTTAAAAATTTTAATATGTATATATATTTATAAAACAATTAATTATTTAAATAATTATATTATATTAATTTATTTATTATTTAATAATTTTATTTTAAATAAATTAATTATATTTATTATATTTTAAAATATATTTAATTATTTTTAAATAAAATTAATTAATATTTTTATATATAATATCATGAATATCATAAAAAATATATGAAATAAATTATAATTTATTTAACAATTTTTTAATTATATTAAATTAAAATTTTTAATAATATTATTAAATAAATTAAATTTAAATTAATTTTTATTTAATATATACGAATATTAACCAACATAAATAACACGTATTGATTGGAATTACCACCCCTACACATTTTCGTATATATTTAGAGAAAAAACGAAAGCGGCGTCGTATTGACCACGGCAGATACTTGGCCAACGTTTTCTCCTTTCATCCCCCGAAGACAGATCCAAACCTAAGTCATCGAATCGAAAGCCTCCGTGAAAAAATGGCAGTCTCTGGAAAAATGTACCGTCTGATCATTTTTATAGCCATTTTCACTGTCAACCTCTGCACCGCTACCGGCGGTTCGAACTCGGACTTAGTGTCGGAGCTCCTAAACTTGCAGTCTCAATCGAAATCAGGCGTAATACGCTTAAACGACCACCTGGTCTCCCGTTTCTTAACCTCCACAAAAACGCCACGCCCGTACTCTCTCCTTATCTTCTTTGACGCCCAACAGCTTCACAGCAAGCACGAACTTCGCCTCCAAGATCTGCACAACGAGTTCTTCCTCCTGTCCTCCTCGTTCATCGCCAATAACGAACCGGCCGACAGTCCCTCTGCATCTCGCGGTAAACTCTTCTTCTGTGACATCGAGTTCAAAGAATCTCAATCCTCATTTGCCCTTTTCGCAGTCAGCTCTCTCCCTCACATCCGCCTGGTTGGACCCGACGCTAAGTCGCTCAAAGATGATTCGATTCCTATGGACCAGGGTGATTTCTCACGGATGGCAGAATCAATGGCTGAATTCGTCCAATCAAAAACTAAATTAACTATTGGACCCATTCATCGCCCTCCGATTCTCTCCAAGAAACAAATCGGACTCGCTATTGTAGCAATTTTAATATGGTTACCGTTCGCGGCTAGGAAGATATTCGCCGGCGAAACTTTACTGCACGACCGCAAGATTTGGCTATTGGGTGCTGTGTTTATTTACTTTTTCAGCGTGTCTGGTGCTATGCACAATATAATTCGTAAAATGCCGATGTTTCTGGCAGACAGAAATGATCCGAACAAGCTGGTATTCTTTTACCAGGGTTCGGGGATGCAGTTGGGAGCCGAGGGCTTTGCCGTGGGGTTCTTGTACACAATTGTAGGGTTGTTGCTGGCGTTTGAAACACATGTTCTTGTTAGAGTGAAGAACAAGACAGTGCAGAGAGTGATTATGATTATCTCCTTGTTGATTTCGTTTTGGGCAGTGAATAAGGTTGTTTACTTGGATAATTGGAAGACTGGATATGGGATTCACGGGTTCTGGCCTTCAAGTTGGAACTGATGACGAATTAAAATTTGGTCAGGATTTTTCGTATTTTACTGTTGTGAATTTTGCCTTCGAGATTCCTGTTGAACTGTAATGTTTTACACGTACAACCTATAAATGGTTACTACCTGACCATTATAATCTTTTAAAATTTTGGGACTTTAGTTTCCATGCTTTCATTTTTACTTTATACTGATATTTGGTTCTATTGCTGCACTTAGAATATTACGTAGAAATCTGAGGGTCAACAAGTGATCTAGGGGTAGACCAAAGTGCTTAATCTCAAGCGAATTTGAGATGTTAAGGAACTTGCATAATTTTATGCAAGTGTCGATTAATATCCAAGGCTTAGGAGGTTTCTGTTGTTATCAATTCCTGCTTTTATGTGTGTTTCTAGCATGCAGTTCCAATGATTTTATGGGCTAGATAAGTTTTCCTGCTGGCTTGATTGCTTATGCATAGTTATTATATGATAATGTTTCTAGCTCGTCTAGTTTGCTCAATAGACAGTTGAATTTACTTGTGTTCTCAGTAAGCAATGCTGTTGACATATATATGTTTGGTAACTTGAACCAAACTTGATCTGATGAACAGCCATTTGACGGATATATTGTTTGAGGACATGAGAATTTTCTCTTCATTTGAACATTTGACTGTGGAAAGTTAACGTGTAACTTGGTCACTAATATCAACTTTGGTAAGAATAGCATCATAAGTTGAGTCTTTTTTGCTGGATCCCTAAGAGCAAATTGGTACTGCTTGTAAGAGATGGGTGAGATGCAGTCTGGGGTTGATGAGGTTACTAGTTTGATGCAAGGGAGATTTCCTTATCTGGTTGATTTTCTCTGTGGTTCCCCTCTTGTTATTTCTTTTTTAAAGCCTTTGGAAGTAGGGTGTGATTATTGTTAGAGTATTTGAATGATTCTGGCGGAGGCTCGATAGTTAGTATTACATTTATTTTTAGCATGCTTTTCCCTGAAAAGTTTTTCAGGTTTTCATAATAGGATTAGTACACCATCTCTTCTACTTTTTGCCTTCAGCAAAGTACACATCTAGGCATAGATCTTTTTCCTTTTAAAGATTTTGGTGTCTAGACACAGTAGTTAATCGTATTATGGCAGGTTCTTATAGACAAAGTCTTTTGTGTCATAGAGTTGCCTTAAATGCTGGTTGAAGCTGAATTTCCACTCTCATACTAAGCGGGATTTTTTAATCCATTGTATTTAATCTGGTTCCATCAGATGGTACTAACTGAAAGCCCTTTCATTGAAAAAAAGGAGTTTGTCATAGCTGGCACTACTTGAGATCCTGTTTTTATGAGGAAATATCATTAGATTATTAAAAGGTTTGGTGTTAAAATTTGATATTTGATGTTATGACATAAGTTTTGCATTCAAATTTGATTTTGCTTTTATTTTTGATTTACAGAACTAATTATGTTTTAAATCTTCAACAACAGTCAGCCAGTTTTATTAAAAAAAATAGCAGAATAACTTGCATGTTCATTTTAACACAATCTATGATTTTGTAGGGTGAGTGAATGGCGTAGGAAGTGCAGGGATATTTTTGATTGCTACTCTGTTTCAAGTTCATGATTGGTTTTCCATTCACTGAATATGTTTATTGAAAAGTTTGGCTAAGAATTTGATGTTAGTTAGTTATGGTCATGATAGCATGAATTCTGCTGCATGAAATTTGCGTATCATGTTTTGTCATAATTCAGCACGTCTAACCATGTTAATTAGGATCTGAGAACATGAAAGAAAATTTTGTATTGCGCTATGTTTAAATGTTTAAGAGTCGCGGCTTCACCTCTGCAAACTATTTCATTTGGAATGTGCTTTTCATTGATGACTTCTTATAAAGTGTATAGACACCATTGTTCTATAGGACGAAATTACTAATTTTTATTCTCAATTTCTTACCTCCTGTTTTCATCACTCTGTTCTACCTTAGAGCAGTTTGAGAGTGCTGGTATTTCAGATTGTAAAGGAATTTTGTAACTTTAGCATAGAGGTTTGTTTGATTTTTAAATGTGGTAAGGTGTGGTGACGGCTTTTAAGCCAAAACTGCCATGGAATGGAAGCACTGGTCAATTTGCTTAGCTTTTAGTTTTACTTACAAGGTTAAATAGAATCACATCAATTATAGTTGTTAACCTTTAAGCTGCTGTGAATCACTGGTCGTAAATTACCAAAGACTGAGTTACAAGAAATAATTTTCTGCATCTGATGAGCTCCTGATGAGGCATAAACTCTCGATGATTTCTTTTTTTCTTTTTTCTCCTCTCAGTATTCTGGGGACGAAGCTCCAATTAAGTTTGTCAATCTGAGGCCTACCCACAGACCTAACTTAAATATTTAATGATTGTTACTTTAATAGGGAATGAAAAATTATATTGTTTTAAACAAATTAATAATAATAATAATAACAATAATAATAATAATAATAACAATATTGAAATTTGAAGGAAATCGAGAATGGAAGAAGAGTTTGAATCTGTGGGAAACTCATTTTTTGAATTATTACTATCACCTCTTTGACGATGATAGATCCTCTCTATCTTTCGTCTCTCTATCAACAAGCCCCTGTGCTTGCGTTTGAAGGCCAGAAAATACTTGGGGTTGATGATATCTCCACCAAGCTTAACCGTTACTGTTCGATCAGTGCCGACATAGAACAGTCAGCACCATTGATTCTCAGCCGTATGTGTTCCTACGCCTGTGGCTTAGTTATCTTTGTCAGCTTCAGCCTTCAATTGGCCGGAGAGGAACACCACTTAAGATTCAGCAAGATTACTGTATTTTCTCTCTTTCTTTCTCTTTTCTCTACTAGCATTTGGGGGGTTGTAATTTTTAGTAACATGAAAGTTGTTAAAATGTATGCAGATGTTCCAACTGATGCCATCACCAATAGGAAACTTCTTTGTGCAGAATAACATGTTCCAACTCAATTATGGCTGAATATTTGTTCTTTTTTCAGATTTGAAAGGAAAAATGGAGAAATAAGAACAACAGCGAAAACAACATCCAAATCCTACAAATTTTATATTCTTACAAATAAGTGCCCAACTCGGAAACTCCCCTTGAAATGATAGAAATACCCATTCCTATTAAATAAGACCAGCATTGGCAGGACACACAGGAAGCAATCTGAACAGGAAAAAGAGAGTGACGGCGCAAAGAAACTTCAGCAGCAGCAGGATGTCTTGGCAAGTTTACTTCAGCAAGATGACCAAGGCAAAAAGAAGTCTTGGAGAGAAAAGACACCACTGCAGAAGTTTAATCCAAGAAGGAAACAACAAAGAAGAAGTTAGTAGCAGTAAGAAAGAAAATAAGGATAGAAAGACTTAGTCAAAGTAGGAATTCTAGTTTAAGTAGAAATTTAAGAAAGACTAAGAATCCTAGTAGGATTAGGAAATAATGGGACAAGGTTTATCTTGATAATGTTTTAGTTAGCTTAGAAAAGCTTGTTGACTTAGGAAAATATATCCTAAGTGGATAAGGAACCTAAGTACTAATTAAATTAGGATAAGACTGTCTTAGACTATAAATACAACCCATTATTTGTGAGGAGAACATATGCTCCGAATTTTGTTATTTTTTCACTTAATAATCAAGAATCAAGGTTAGCATTCTTTCTTACTTTCTTGTTTATATTTTCGGTTATCTTTTAAGAGTTGTCTTGAGATAACTTGAGCTTAAGACAAGGTTAAGAGTTGTCTTCCTTGCTTAAGAGCTAAGGTTGAAGTTAAGAGTTGTCTTTTTCAACCAAGGCAAGTTGTGATAGGTTTAAGAGTTGTCTTGCCTATCCAACATATCCTTATATATATTAGTTAACTCGAAGGACAGCTTAGGGGACGTAAAGAAAAGAGCTCAAGAATCAAATGGGATAGCAAGTTAGGAAGGATTTCAGTAGGCGTGTTGACCCTAAGGTGTAGATAAGTTGGGGAAAATAATCGGGACCCCATCAAATTGGTGTTATTCTTGAGAGATGAGCACAATCACCAGTTGAGAGGTAGCACGATCATCCCAACAAATTAGTGCTCTAGTTGAGACAGCAACACAGATACCAGTCAATTGCAAGGCATCAAGGTTACCATGATATCTAGGTAGCATTCACCCGCACCACAGGAACAACAGGAAGATTTCTCAGTCACCAACCTGGAAGAATCCTTGCCTTAGAGAGAAACCATAATGCGATCAATGACCAGTAGGTGATATCAAACACCAACCATCCTCTATCATTCATTCTCTTGAACAGTTGAAGAGAGACACACCCCGAGTAGCTAAAAAACAAGTCCAAACTAAGCCAGGCAGAAACAACCACCTACCACAAACGTCTAGGAGGCTTTAATCCAAAATTACATGACACCAATTGCACGAGGAAATTTCTAACCAGAAGCAACTTCCCTCTTAAGAAAGGGAAAAAAGACGCACAAGTTTGGGAAGCAAGAGGGAGACTTCACCAAACGAACACCTGCCCCATGATCGCTACAATGATTATAGCGACAGATGAGGAGGTGCTGGACAGAAGGCCCGCATCATGGCAACCAAGAAGGGTACGAAATCACCCTGAGGCAGAACCATGGCGCACCACAAGGAGGGAAGATTGGCACTACGACAGCCCAAGCCATTACACACGACCTATGGTAAAATCAAGTTCCCTACTCTTGAGAAGGGAAGATTCAACTGAATGGATCTCCAAGATTGAATTTTACTTCGAGAAACAAGGTATTGAAAGAGGTGAAAGGGTTGAGTTTACATCCTATCACCTATGTGGGAGAGCCAACCAATGGTGGCGTTGGCTTAAGGCCACCTATGGTTGAGAAAGGAGAAGGATAGGTTGGACAAGGTTCACACAAGAGCTAGTGAACAGATTTGACCCATCTAGCATGACAAACTACGAGGGACAGCTTGCCAAGATAAGGCAAGAGGGATCTCTAGAAATCTACCTTGAAGAATTCGAGAGGTTGGCCGAATTGGTAGGACATTGGCTAGATAGTGCACTCATTGGCACTTTTCTAGATGGCCTTGTACCTTGGCTAAGCCGAGAAGTGAAGATGAGGGATCCAAACTCTCTCACTCAGTGCATTCGGTTAGCAAGACTCATCAATGATGAGAGAAGCATGCACCACCAAGGTCATCAGTCCCTCGAACAAACTAGGTAAGGCACCCTTATCAAGTAAGACAACACCCTAAAAACAAAGGAACCCTCTCAAACTATCCACCAAAGAAATCAATAGGAGGATCGAAAGAGGCTTATGTTTTAGGTGCAATGATAAGTGGCAAGTTGGCCACAAGTGCAAGAAAGGGTTGTTCAACATCATTGAGGTAGTAAGTGATGAAGAGCACGAGGAAAGCAGCGAGGAAGAACAAGACAGCCGCATGGACTGTGAGGAGGAAGCAGAGTTAGAACACTCCTCAGATTATGCGAAAGAAGGTGAAATCA
>BNST01000649.1:0-108361 GCA_019650275.1 Xylocarpus granatum
GAAGAAGAACACGAAGCACTGAAAGAAGAGGTGAGGACGATGATTAGTGCAGCTACTACTACCCAGAAAGTAGCGCTGCAATTGATCGATACAATCCAACGTTTAGGTGTTTCTTATCATTTTGAAAAGGAGATTGAAGATGCTCTGCAGAAAATATTTCACGACTTTGCAGACAACGACATTGATGATGTCGATATCTACACTGTTTCTCTTCGTTTTCGACTACTTAGGCAGCAAGGAATCATGATCTCATGTGGTATGAAATTGCTTATATATGTTCAATTGCAAGAATATCGACTATCATACTATGGATCTAATCGCATGTGCTTTTGAATGCGCTAGATTTGTTTAACAAGTTCAGAGAGAAAGGAGGTAAATCCTTCGAGGAGTCATTGAAGAACGATGTTGAAGGCATGCTAAGTTTGTACGAGGCAGCACACTTGGCTATCCACGGAGAAGAAATTCTAGATGAAGCAATTGCTTTCACTACCACTCACCTTAGGGGCAATGATACCTCATGTTTGCCCTAATCTTGCTCAACAAATAAATCATGCTCTACTTTATCCTCTTCGTAAAGCCATACCAAGATTGGAGACAAGGTATTTCATTGATATTTATGCAAGAGACGATACGCATGATCAAACTTTGCTCAAGTTTGCAAAGTTGGATTTTAATAGTGTACAAGCAGTCCATCAGAAAGAACTAAGGGAGTTGACAATGTAAGTTTGTATTTTTGATAAGAAACATCAAATTTGTATTACTATACTATGATACAAACATATGTACAAGTGTTATATTATTGTCGTGTGCACTATATTTTTTCAATAATAATAAACTTTTATATGAATATATGAATATAATATAACATTTATATTTTAATATTTATGAATGAATTTATATAAAACAAGGTTAACTTTTACAATTGTCAGGTGTTGAGGTCTATTCTTTGTAGTTTCTTATAATACAAATGGCTTTATGTATAATTTATCTAAATAACTAATTTTGGTTTGTAAATTATATTTCAGGTGGTGGAAGAAATTGGACTTTACTACAAAGTTACAATATGCAAGAGACAGATTTGTTGAGTTATATTTTTGGATAATGTCATTTTATTTTGAGCCAAAATACACTTTTGGCAGAAAATCATTGCAAAAATAATTTACATAGTATCTATTATTGATGATACATTTGATGCCTATGGTAAGTTTGAAGAACTTAAACTCTTTACGGAGGCGATTAGAAGGTATTATATCACATAAACTATTATTTTTTATTTAAATATATATTTTAAAATTTTCTATTGTGCATATTAAATTTTCTGATGCATTTTTTAATTAGGTAGAAATGTCTTGAGTTATCAAAAATTATTGTATTATTAATATTATATTTTTTGTTTGATTTGTAGATGGGACATGGGTGCATTAGATATGCTTCCGGACTACATGAAAATAATTTATAAGACACTCCTTGATGTTTATGCCGAAATTGAGGAAGAATTGGCCGAAGCAGGGAAATCACACTGCGTACGTTATGCAAAAGAGAAGGTATGCAATTAGTTTCCAGTTGCATGCCCTGCTCGTTAGCTTTATTCATATATAATTTTTTTAATTTTTTTGAAATATGAGAGATTATATATATTAATCAATTTGTTTTCCTTGGGTTATGTTTGTTTTCCTGATTACCAGGTGCAAGAGCTGACTACGACGTACTTTGCAGAAGCCAAGTGGTTCAATGAAAGTTATGCTCCGACAATGGAGGAATATATTTCTGTTTCATTTCCTAGTAGTGGTATTCCAGCGCTTGCGACAACTTCCTACCTCGGCATGGGTGATTTTGCAACGGAGGACGCTTTTAAATGGTTATTTACAAACCCTAAAATGTTAACGGCAGCATCAGTTATTGGCAGATTCTTGGATGACATAAAATCCCACAAGGTACGCACCGTATTAATCAGACTTTTTATTGTCCTATAAAGGCACAGAAATAACTTATTAATTAAGGATTCTTGGATACAGCGGTAGGCTGTTCTTAGTTTAAAATTTTCTCCAATTTCTTTTTTTTTATAAATCAATGAACTTGAATCCATGCATGCGTGATACATATAGTTTGAGCAAAAGAGAGGACATGTTCCCTCGGCTGTGGAATGCTACATGAAGCAGTATGCTGTGTCCGAAGAAGAAGCGGTGAAAGCGTTGAACCAAGAAGTTGCAGATGCTTGGAAAGATATAAACGCAGAATTCCTAATCAATCCATCGGCAATCCCATTTCCTCTGCTCGAACGAATTCTTAATATCAGTCGTTCTTGCGAGTTTATATACAAAGATGGTGATAGTTACACAAACTCTCACTTGATCAAAGAGCACGTTGCTTCCCTGCTCAAGGATCCTATAATGCTTTGAATTAATTAAAATGTTGTTGCTGTTGTTTTTATGCATGTGGGTTATTGTGTTTAATAAAACGATCCAGTTGAATTGATCTCTTATCGCGCAATGAAGAGATCAAGGATCGCTTCACCTTTGATTCTATTCTATGTATAAAGGTGGAGTTGGTGTGTGTGTGAGATAAAACAAAAATAATAACAATAAAATTGTGCGTGGTTGGGTTTGTTTATTTATTTTTAATTTAATAAATGTTATTTTTTTTATTTTGAATAAATATTTTTATAATAATAAAATTTTAAATTAATAAAAAAATCTAAAATATATAAATAAAGGATAAAATAGTAAAATTTACCCTTTCTAAAAGAGGAAAAGAAAATTTCTCATACAAAGATAAGAAATTCTATTTTCCTTACTTAGGAGAATAAGGATTTGAAAAAAAAACCTCACTTTATTCCTATAAACAAATAAAGGAATCATTATTCTTGTGAGATTTATTTTCTTTTCCCTTATAAATTAACAAAAACAAATATACTTATTCTCATCATTGTTATTACTATTGAGAGTCTTGATTATGTTACTAAAAATATAAAATATGTCGAGCACTTTTACATTCTATGCTCCATTGACTATTAAAATAATTATATATAGGATCTTTATTATACTAATATAAAAAATATCTTTCATAAGCTACAAAATATTTACGATATCTTGTGAATAAATTGCTCCATAAGAGTTATTTATTCACCACGGTTTAATTGATTGTTTTTAATAAAATAAATAAATAAATATACATAAATTTCTAAAATTATTATTATTTTTTTTTAAAAACTGCAAAATATTATGATCATTAACAATTATTTACTCCCATGTGATGTATAGTAATTTAGCTGTCTAGGCTTTGTCATCGTAATATAGTTAAAATATTTGTAAATCTCAGTTTGGAGAAAGGTTGAGAGGAAGGTGAAATTTCGACGTCTATATCTTAAAGTTTTAAGGCATTAGACATACATAAATACATACATACTTACACAAAGAAAAACAAACTTGTTGAGGGGTGGGAAAACACACGGCTAGCTTCTCTTGGACTTCGTGGGCTTCCGTCGTAAACATTGGGTTGTGATAAGTGATAAACCCTGCATCACTAATGTTGCCAACGAAAGTATATTCGTCGAAGTCATCGAGGATATCCGCGTGCATAATGGAACGTATATCTATGTCTCTAAAATTTATTTTAATATTAATAGTGAACAAAAAAACTGAAGCTCCAATCCTTCTTTGATGAAAGATCAAGTTGCTTCCCAGCTCATGGATCCTGTACTGCTTTGAACAAAAAACTGAAGCTCCAATCATCCTTTAATTTCTGTATGGTTTTGTTCATGTCGTCTCCGGTCTGTATTGAATAAATTGTCTTTTATTGAAATAAATAAAAGTTCTTAGAACTGGTTCAAGTTCATGAATACTTTATAAACGGTATTTGCTTTTGTTGGACGGGGGCTTTAGATAGAATTCTATTATGCTCAATTCCTATGTTTTGAATAAGGTGTTTTCAATGCAATCTGTCAAGTCAAGTCTATCATTGAATATTGATTAGATTCCATTGAATTTTGATTGGATTCCGTTGAGCTAGTATTAGGAAGATCAATTCTTTCTTATTAATATTGTTAATATAATAAAATCATTCAATTAATAATTCTTTTTGATTAATATTGTTAATATAATGGAATCATTCAATTAATAAAGTGAAAAAAAATATTTATTAATAGTAATAAAAATATTAATAAAAAATTTATAAATTTTTTATTATATTAATTAAATGATAAATTTTTTATTAATTTTTTTATTTACTATTAATAAATATATTTATTTTATTTCATTGATTGAATGATTTTACTATTTTAATAATACTGATATAATAAAATTATCTCACTTAATACTTTCTCTTTTAAATATCAAATCATTCACAGGTGTTCATGTGGATTTTTAATGCTCCCATTGACCTTACAAATTAGTGTAATTTTGATTAATTAAAAATATAATTATTGCGAAAGAAAAAAAACACCATTTTTTGTTGTTGTCCGAGGAAGATATTCGATCTAAAGCCCACAGACCATAGTAGTATTGTAGCTTAAGTTGACGCAACTGCAACGAAATGAATGAATGATATTTCATAGACTCAAATCTATATCTGTTCTACGTGCTAAATTTATTGTAGGTTTAGATTTTTTTTTATCAAATTTATTCTAAAACCATTAAAAGATATACCAAATTTATATTATAACTGACTATAATAATTTATAAATAAAATTATCATAACTAAATTGCTTCAATAGAGCAAGCCAAATCTGTGTGTAACAAAAGTCGACTTGTGTTAGGCCTACGCGTGTACCAATTCAAGTGCTTCAATATAATTTATTAATTAGCTTGTATTTAATTGACATAAAACAAAATAAAATAAAATAAACAAAAGTTGAAAAAAAAAGGATAAACCTAAAAAATAAATCTACAACATCATTTTAATACCCATTTTAATAAAATTGTATTTATAAACAAACATTTACATTCAAAATATATTTATTTAAAATATTATAATTTCATGTTAAACTACACAAAATTACATAATTTTGCACTAATATTTACATTAAAAAATAACTATATAAATAATATGTAAGTGTATTGCAAAAATTGTTTGTAGTAGGATTAGATAAGTGGTATAATTTTATAATATTTAATGTCATCCACTCATCCAACGGTTCAGATTTGCTGCATGGTTAGGGAGGGAGAAGCAGGATTTTACTATTTTATCCTTTTGTAAGTTGACCCTGTTTTAAATAGTCATGATCAATTAGTCTTATGGAAGATAATAAATAAAAATTTAGTCAACGTTGCCGCAAAGAAAAAATACATATTTCTTGTATAATTTTATTTTTTTAATTCCTAAAATTTAGACTTTAAATATATATAGAAAAAAGTGAAAAAGTGTAAATCAAATAAAAAAATTATAATCTTAAAAAATAAATTAAAATATGCTAAAATTTATTTTGTTCTACTAAAATCACAGAGAAATAAGTTTTAAGTTTTGTCTTAAAAACTACCACAAACAAAATCAATTCATGTAATTCAAAGCAATATAAAAAATTAATACCATGAATTGATAACATATAAAAAAAACATATAAAAAACTCTAGTTATTATAGAAGCCACTTAAAATTTCTATTATAATAAAAAAAAACAAACAATTAGTAATTATCAAAAAATTTTGACATAACTCAAAATAACTTATTTTAACTATTCTCATTAGACAGAACTTTAACACTTTTTTATTAATAAAAATCACAAACTGCTCGTTCACTTAATTAAAACTCTAATTACTATTATCTTTTAGATCTTATAAATTTATTGTTGAATTTAAGAAGAAAAAGTAAAGTAATATCCCAAGCGAAAGCTTCAAGATAAATATCACAATCAAAAGTAGAATTTCTCTTTTTATCTATAAAAAATAAAAAATAATGTTCTCAAGATAGTCAAAGAATTAAATATTTTCTTAAAAGCTTTTAAACAAATGAAACTTACCAAAATAAAAAAAAATTCTTAAACAAATGAAACTTGCCAAATAAAAAAAAACCTAAAAATGAGAAAAAAAAACATTTTATATGTCTAATGTGCCCTCAAGTATGGCTCAATTGAATGTTTAGCTTGGTCTTTAGGTAGGCACCTACTCGGATGCAACCTTTGCGCATAATTGGCATCAAACCTCTAGTGAATTCTATTTTCGGTGTGACTTGAGCTTAACGATAACATAACTTCTAGATTTCTTTCAAATGTTGGTTCGGGCGCAAAGTTAGTTGAGAAATGACAACAAGCCTTTGTTTTTTTATTTTTGTATTTTCACCTTAAGATTTTATCATATTTACTTAACACACTCTATTTTAAACTCAAAAACACATGTTTGTCATAAAATTGACTAACCATCTAAATTACTAGCATTTTTACATGTAATATCCAAAAATCTAAATTTTAATTTTTTTTTCCCAATGGCCTTTGACAACCAAGTCTTGGTGTATAGTTTACATTTCAATGAAAGTTGTTTTCTTAAATTAGGGTGTTAGTTAGTACATATACCAAGTTAATAAGTTTAAAAATAATTAATTTTATTATATAAAAATAAAAAATAAATTTTTAACAAATTTATATTAATAAAATTTATAAAAATTTAGTATTAAATTATTAAAAATCATATAATTTTTTTAAAATATTTGTATTTCAAAAATAAATATATCAATGTTGGATAACAATGCTCCACAATTATGCACGTGACACATGATTTTGTAGCAATTTGCAAATAAAATTATAATTATAAACTCAATGATATTTTTCACAATTTGATTTCATTGTACAATTTCTCTTTTAATGTATTTATAGTTATATTTTTTTTCAATTAATTAATCAACGGGCTTTCAGAAGTATTCAAGTTCATGGGTCTGATCTAGCCCCTTCTCTAAAAACAATTCAAACTCCTCATGGATGTGAATCGTCTCTTGCTTAAATATCAATGAAACTTCTTCTTTCAGTGCTTCATGTTCTTCTTCAGTTGTAGTATCAATCAATTTTCTGCATGCACAACCACAAACAAATGAAGGTATATTTATTTGCCGTACGAAACATGATGTAATTAATCACTAACTAGTGATTGTTTTTCAATGCAACACAATCTCAAACATGGGCTTGAACTTGGAAGTAAGAACCTAGATATTTAAGTTTGACGCGATTAACATTATTTGATTTACAGCTAATGAAATGGTTGTCTTAATCACCTCAGGGAACAAAAGTGAGGAATTAGTTTCTCCAAAAACTAGGATGGAAATCTGCACAAGGACGTTTCGGGGAAGCTGAAGAGAGGGAACTTGAGAAGTCTGAGTGAACTTCTTAATTTCTTTCAAGAGAATAAATTAACCAAACAATTTGCAGAACCTTATGTATGGAGAATTACGGAGCTCACGCACTATTAACATACGTGGTATATTTTTACACCATTGAAGAAATGTTGGAAAATTCAAAACGGACGAAGCCATCCATTGTGGAAATTGGCATTTATAATTTATAATAGTACAGCATTCAAATTTGAAAGTTAAATTTAAAAACTACTATAAAATTTAAAAATAAATATATGATAACAATATTAATTAATTAATTAAATTTTTCCAACATGTTATTTAAAAATTGAATCTTTGAAAGTTACATATATATAATAGAAAATATATCAACTTGAAAATTGAATACATTAAAAGCTACAAAATATAATAATAAATATATATTAACACGTCATTTGAAAATTTAATATTTTGAAAACTATGTAATAGTAAATATATTAACACAATTTAAAAATTAAAGTGAGTGATAGTAAATATATGATAACTATATTACAATTGTGCATCCTTGGAATTACAATTTTATCGTCAATTATGTTAACTCATTAATACTCCACTTTAATAAAAACGAATTTATTATGCTTCTTAACAAATTTTAATTTTAATTTTAATTTTATTCTGGGACATGAAATTTTTTTTATTAATTTATTATAATTTTTTTATATTTTTTTTATATTTTTATTATTTTATAGTATTTTATTTTATGTGTATGATATTTTATATGTGAATATGTAAATAATTATGTATTTTTTTTAGAAAATTATTATGATCAATTTCTTTTATATTTTATGCAAATAGCCTATTTTATTTTGAATTAATATTAAAAATTTATTAATTTATAAAAATCTACATGCATGACCTCCCTATTTCTATATAAATATATGCATATTGATGGTTAATTTCACAAATTAAGATGCCGACTCAGAGTTCTGAAGTTCCCTCTTCAGCTTTACCAGAACGCAATTGTGCGGATTTCCATCCTAGTCTATGGGGAAACTATTTCCTCACTTTTGCTCCTGAGGTAATTAACATCTCGTCAGCAGGTTCTTACTTACAAGTTTAAGCGCATGTTTGAGATTGCATTGCGTCATGATTCATACACTAAATTCCTCTGCTCGAACGAATTCTTAATATCTGTCGTTCTTGCTGAGTTTATATACAAAGATGCTGATCGTTACACAAATTCTCACTTGATGAAAGAGCAAGTTGCTGCCCTACTCAAGGATCCCATAATGCTTTGAATTAATTAAAATGTTGTTGTTGTTGTTTTTATGCATGTGGGTTATTGTATTTAATAAAACGATCCAGTTGAATTGATCTCTTATCGCGAAATGAAGAGATCAAGGATCGCTTCACCTTTGATTCCAGTGTATGTATGAAAGGTGGAGTTGGTGTGCGTGAGATAAAACAAAAATAATAACAATAAAATTGTGGGTGGTTGGTTTGTTTATTTGTTTTTAATTTAATAAAATATTATTTTGTTGTAACAAATAAATATTATAATAAAATTATACTATATTATTTTTTTCTGTTGAATTTTGTAATTTAAGACATAATTATCAGTAATTAACTAATATATTTTATTTAGATAAAAATACTTATTTATATTAAAATGTTTAATACATTTTATAATTAAAAAATTAAATTAACTTTAAATTTTATTTTTAAACATAAATTTTATAAATTTAATAGGTAATGAATGTTTAATTTATACTCTCAAATATATTTATTTAATTAAAAAATATTTTATATTTTGAATGCATCACTTATTTTTTTAAATTTATAAATTTAATTACATATAAAATATTAAAAATTTATTTAAAATTAAAAATGTATTTAATTTTTAATATATTATTTTAGATTTTAATATAAAATTTAAAAATTAAGGTATGTCATAATAAAAATATAATAACAATATTAATTAATTAATAATTAATTGTTAAGTTGTTTTGTGTAAATAAACTTTGTTAGATATCATCCAAAGTTTATAGAAAAAAATAAAAATATATTATTATTATTATTATTATTTGTGAAAAGTTAGCGTGCAATGTCGTCAAGTGTACGTGAAGTTGTTGAATCAGTCAAGACCATTAAACCACATCTAATGCATTGTGGAATGTGTCACAATAAAGGCGGCCGCAGCCTACCTCAATTTCTTCTTCAGTGATAGTTTGCTAACATGTCTACGGTGCGGACCAAATTTGTTACGGCTCTTAAATTGTGCATCCTTGGAATTACAATTTTATCGTCAATTATGTTAACTCATTAATACTCCACTTTAATAAAAACGAATTTATTATGCTTCTTAACAAATTTTTATTTTAATTTTATTGGGACATGAAATTTTTCTTATTAATTTATTATAATTTTTATTTTTAAATTTATTTTATTAAATTAGGTATTTATTATTTTATAATATTTTATTTTATGTGTATGATATTTTATATGTGAATATGTAATAATTATATATTTTTTTAGAAAATTATTATGATCAATTTCTTTTATATTAGTAGATTTGATATTTTATGCAAATAACCTATTTTATTTTGTAGCTTTCAAAGCATTAACACGTGATTTGAAAATTGAATGCTTTGAAAGTTACAGTAGTATATAATAGAAAATATATCAATGCATGGCTTGAAAATTTAATACTTTGAAAGCTACAAAATATAATAATAAATATATTAACACATCATTTGAAAATTCTAATACTTTAAAAGCTATGTAATAGTAAATATATTAACATATAATTTAAAATTTTAATACAAAATTTAAAAATTAATGTATGTGATAATTATTATATATTATTATTTGTGAAAAGTTAGTGTGCAATGTGAAGTCTATGTTAAGTTACTGAATCAGTCAAGACCATTAAACGAATTTATTATGCTTCTTAACAAATTTTAATTTTAATTTTATTCTGGACTTGAAATTTTTTTTATTAATTTACAATAACTTGATACATGTATCATCAATTAGATACTTATTACTTTATAATATTTTGTTTTATGTGTATGATATTTTATATGTGAATATGTAAATAATTATGTACTTTTTTATAAAATTATTATGATCAATTTATTTCATATTAATAGATTTGATATTTTATGCAAATAAACTATTTTATTTTGTAGCTTTCAAAGTATTAAATTTTCCAACATGTGATTTGAAAATTGAATGCTTTGAAAGTTACAGTAGTATATAATAGAAAATATATCAATGCATGACTTGAAAATTTAATACTTTGAAAGCTACAAAATATAATAATAAATATATTAACACATCATTTGAAAATTCAATACTTTAAAAGCTATGTAATAGTAAATATATTAACACATAATTTAAAATTTTAATACAAAATTTAAAAATTAATGTGTGTGATAGTAAATATATGATCACTATATTAATTAATTATTAGGTTGTCTCATAGAAACAAATAACGAAAAAATTTGTTAACAAATTAAAATAATTGTTGATTATCAACTAAAAAATACATTATTGCTATTATGCTCTAAAATTAAGATATAATATCAAATTATATATACATATATATAAAAAAAATAAAATTTCTAATATACTATTTTAAATTTTAATATAAAATTTAAAAGTTAATGTATATCATAATAACAACGTTAATTAATTAATAATTAAATTTTTTTATCAATTTATTATGCTTCTTAACAAAATTTTAATTTTAATTTTATTCTAGACTTGAAATTTTTTTTATTAATTTATAATAAATTGATATTTTTGTTTTATTTTATTTTATTTATTTTATTTTATTACTTTATAGTATTTTATTTTATGTGTATGATATTTTATATGTGAATATGTAAATAATTATGAACTTTTTTATAAATTATAATGATCAATTTATTTTATATTAGTAGATTTGATATTTTATGCAAATAACCTATTTTATTTTTAATTAATGTTAAAAATTTATTAATTCAGTTAGATAGGTTGTAAATTTAAATTTAATAATTTATAAAAATCTACATGCATGACCTCCCTATTTCTATATAAATATATGCATATTGTTGGTTAATTTGTGCAGATTCACCGACAATTTCACAAATTAAGATGCCGACTCAGAGTTCTGAAGTTCCCTCTTCAGCTTTACCAGAACGCAATTGTGCGGATTTCCATCCTAGTCTATGGGGAGACTATTTCCTCACTTTTGCTCCTGAGGTAATTAACATCTCGTCAGCAGGTTCTTACTTACAAGTTTAAGCGCATGTTTGAGATTGCATTGCGTCATGATTCATACACTAAAGTCGCCTAGCGAAACCTTACCTGGCAATTTAACATGCACACTCATGAATATTATTACTTGAATTGGCTACGAAAGAACTAATAGTAATATACGGTCATTTGTTTGTGGTTGTGCATGCAGACAATCGATACTGCCACCGAAGAAGAACACGAAGCACTGAAAGAAGAGGTGAGGACGATGATTAGTGCAGCTACTACTACCCAGAAAGTAGCGCTGCAATTGATCGATACAATCCAACGTTTAGGTGTTTCTTATCATTTTGAAAAGGAGATTGAAGATGCTCTGCAGAAAATATTTCACGACTTTGCAGACAACGACATTGATGATGTCGATATCTACACTGTTTCTCTTCGTTTTCGACTACTTAGGCAGCAAGGAATCATGATCTCATGTGGTATGAAATTGCTTATATATGTTCAATTGCAAGAATATCGACTATCATACTATGGATCTAATCGCATGTGCTTTTGAATGCGCTAGATTTGTTTAACAAGTTCAGAGAGAAAGGAGGTAAATCCTTCGAGGAGTCATTGAAGAACGATGTTGAAGGCATGCTAAGTTTGTACGAGGCAGCACACTTGGCTATCCACGGAGAAGAAATTCTAGATGAAGCAATTGCTTTCACTGCCACTCACCTTGGGGCAATGACACCTCATGTTTGCCCTAATCTTGCTCAACAAATAAATCATGCTCTACTTTATCCTCTTCGTAAAGCCATACCAAGATTGGAGACAAGGTATTTCATTGATATTTACGAAAGAGACGATACGCATGATCAAACTTTGCTCAAGTTTGCAAAGTTGGATTTTAATAGTGTACAAGCAGTCCATCAGAAAGAACTAAAGGAGTTGACAATGTAAGTTTGTATTTTTGTTAAGAAACATCAAATTTGTATTACTATACTATGATACAAACATATGTACAAGTGTTATATTATTGTCGTGTGCACTATATTTTTTCAATAATAAATAAAACTATATGAGATATATGAATATAATATAATATTTATATTTTAATATTTATGAATGAATTTATATAAAATAAGTTTAACTTTTGCAATTGTCAGTTGTTGAGGTCTATTCTTTGTAGTTCTTATAATACAAATGACTTTATGTATAATTTATCTAAATAACTAATTTTGGTTTGTAAATTATATTTCAGGTGGTGGAAGAAATTGGACTTTACTACAAAGTTACAATATGCAAGAGACAGATTTGTTGAGTTATATTTTTGGATAATGTCATTTTATTTTGAGCCAAAATACACTTTTGGCAGAAAATCATTGCATAAAATAATTTACATAGTATCTATTATTGATGATACATTTGATGCCTATGGTAAGTTTGAAGAACTTAAACTCTTTACGGAGGCGATTAGAAGGTATTATATCACATAAACTATTATTTTTTTATTTAAATATATATTTCAAAAATTTTTATTACGCATATTAAGTATTTTGGTACATTTTCTAATTTGGTAGAAACTGTATTGAAATATCAGAAATTATTATATTATTAATATTATATTTTTTGTTTGATTTGTAGATGGGACATGGGGGCATTAGATATGCTTCCGGACTACATGAAAATAATTTATAAGACACTCATTGATGTTTATGCCGAAATTGAGGAAGAATTGGCCGAAGCAGGGAAATCACACTGCGTACGTTATGCAAAAGAGAAGGTATGCAATTAGTTTCCAGTTGCATGCCCTGCTCGTTAGCTTTATTCATATATAATTTTAATATAATTTTTTCAAATATGAGAGATTATATATATTAATCAAGTTGTTTTCCTGATTACCAGATGCAAGAGCTGACTACGATGTACTTTGCAGAAGCCAAGTGGTTCAATGAAAGTTATGCTCCGACAATGGAGGAATATATTTCTGTTTCATTGCCAAGTAGTGGTATTCCAGCGCTTGCGACAACTTCCTACCTCGGCATGGGTGATTTTGCAACGGAGGACGCTTTTAAATGGTTATTTACAAACCCTAAAATGTTAACGGCAGCATCAGTTATTGGCAGATTCTTGGATGACATAAGATCCCACAAGGTACGCACCGTATTAATCAGACTTTTTATTGTCCTATAAAGGCACACAAATAACTTATTAATTAAGGATTCTTGGATACAGCGGTAGGCTGTTCTTAGTTTAAAATTTTCTCCAATTTCTTTTTTTTTATAAATCAATGAACTTGAATCCATGCATGCATGATATATATAGTTTGAGCAAAAGAGAGGACATGCTCCCTCGGCTGTGGAATGCTATATGAAGCAGTATGCTGTGTCCGAAGAAGAAGCGGTGAAAGCGTTGAACCAAGAAGTTGCAGATGCTTGGAAAGATATAAACGCAGAATTCCTAATCAATCCATCGGCAATCCCATTTCCTCTGCTCGAACGAATTCTTAATATCTGTCGTTCTTGCGAGTTCATATACAAAGATGCTGATAGTTACACAAATTCTCACTTGATGAAAGAGCACGTTGCTTCCCTGCTCAAGGATCCTATAATGCTTTGAATTAATTAAAATGTTGTTGCTGTTGTTTTTATGCATGTGGGTTATTGTCTTTAATAAAACGATCCAGTTGAATTGATCTCTTATCGCGAAATGAAGAGATCAAGGATCGCTTCACCTTTGATTCTATTCTATGTATAAAGGTGGAGTTCGTTTGTTTGTTTGTTTTTAATTTAATAAAATATTATTTTGTTGTAGTGAATAAATATTATAATAAGATTATATTATATTATTTTTTTCTATTGAATTTTGTATTTAAGACATACTTATTAGTAATTAATTAATATATTTTTATTTGAAAAAAAATACTTACTTATATTGAAATATTTTATACATTTTATAATTAAAAAATTAAATTAACTTTAAATTTTATTTTTAAATATAAATAATTAAACTTATAAATTTAATAGGTAATTTAGTAATGAATGTTTAATTTATACTCTCTAAATATATTTATTCAATTAAAAAATATTTTATATTTTGAATACATCATTTATTTTTTAAAATTTATAAATTCAATTACACATAATATCAAATTTGTGTATTAAAAATATATTTAATTTCTAATATTATTTATAAAATTATACTATCATCACAAATAATAAAATTTTTTTAATTTTACTTAATAATAAATTTGTCTTTAAAAGAATTAAAAAATTAAAATTAAAACTATCAAATAAAAATGACTGATTATTTCAAATATGATAAATATAAACTTATAAAATAAATTATAATAACCTATAAAAAAAATAGTTTCTAATATGGTTTTGAATTTTTATAATGAAAATAAATATTAAATATAATAAATTAGTTTTTTAAATAAATTAATAATATTATTTTAAATTAATTAAAAATAATTATATTAAATTAATCAAAGAAAAAAATATTAAAATATATAAATTAAAGATAAAATTGTAAATCTACCTTTTCTAAAAGAGAAAGAAAATTTCTCACTCAAAGATAAGGAATTCTATTTTCCTTACTTGGGAGAATAAGGATTTTTTTTTAAAAAAAATCTCACTTTATTCTTATAAACAAATAAGGGAATCATTATTCTTGTGAGGTTTCATTTTCTTTTCCCTTATAAATTAACAAAAACAAACATACTTATTCTCATCATTGTTATTACTATTGAGAGTCTTGATTATATTATTAAAAATGTAAGATAAGTCAAACACTTTATATTCTATGCTCGATTGACTATTAAAATAATTATGTAAGGATTTTTATTATACTAATATAAAAAATATCTTTTATAAGTTACAAAATATTTACGATGTCTTGTGAATAAATTGCTCCATAAGAGTTATTTATTCACCACGGTTTAATCGATTACTCCATAATAAAATAAATAAATAAATATACATAAATTTCTAAATTATTACGTAAAAAAAAACTACAAAATATTATATGATCATTAACAATTATTTATTCCTATGTGATGTATAGTAATTGAGTTGTCTAGGCTTTGTCATCGCAATGAAGTTAAAATATTTGTAAATCTTAATTTTAGAGAAAGAGTTAGAGGATGGTGAAACTTCAATGTCTGTATCTCAAAGTTTTAAGACATTATACATACATACATACTTACACGAAGAACAAGAGTGAAATATATAAAACTTGAATAGAAAAGACAAAATAAAAAAAAATTAAGACTAAGAAATGACTCTTGCATCAGTGTATGGCTCAACATTTTGCAAGTTAATCGAAACCCTTGAAGGCCGGCGATTTGCAAGCAACTGAGGAAGCAAGCAAACCGTGAAAAAATTGTTGAGGGGTGGGAAAACACACGGCTAGCTTCTCTTGGACTTCGTGGGCTTCAGTTGTAAACATTGGGCTTTGATATAGCAGGCCCAAGTGATAAACCCTGCATCACTAATGTTGCCAACGAAAGTATATTCGTCGAAGTCATCGAGGATATCCGCGTGCATAATGGAACGTATATCTATGTCTCTAAAATTTATTTTAATATTAATAGTGAAATCTGATGGATTGTGTAAATGTGATGATATGAGTTATGGTGGATCATTTCTAAGTATGTATTTTTTAAAATTGTATGATGAAAGGAACCTTCAAAGCTCAACCATTTACCAAGAATTTACCAAAGAGGGCTGCCACCAATCTACCCATTTAACTGAAACAGAAACTAAAAAGAAAATACGATGTTTGTGGTAAAATAATTGTATGAAACTCAAATAAAATTATTATATGAAATTCTGAACATTACTCAGGAATCAGATTGGACTGAAGAATATATAGATTTAGTTATATGGGTACTTTGAAAATAGAATAAGGTTGCCGAAACTATTCCCCGATTGAGTATTCGTCTACAGATTCGTGAAACTACTTTGACAGGAAATATTTGGTGTGATGAAACAGTAACTATTAAGTGTCTGAATTCCACAGAAGCCATACTTTTCAGTCTAATTCAAAGCAAAAATGTGTGGTTTAGCACGGAATACAAAGTCTCAAGATATCTACCCCAAGTTTGACTGTCAAATATTTGACGCAAATGTAATGAACATACTTAAATGCCACACTCAACCATCATCCAAACAAAACAGTATGCAGCTTCATGCATATGCCCAATGCCCCTTGATTTTTTACCCTATTCCTTAGGACCCTCCTTTTATGTTATCTGTAATAATTTTGAAAATTACTTTTTGAGTAATTTTTTTTAATTTTGACATTAAAAAAATTGTATTTATATTTTGATAATTTTTTGTATTTTTGACTTTTCACGTAATAATTTGAAAGAAACATAATAAATATGAGTAAATTTTATGAAATGTTAAATTTAATTAATATTATTTTTATATTATATTTTAAAATAAAAAATATATTATATACCTTTTCGACCCATTTTATAATTTTTCTTAAAAAAAACATAGTACTTATCCTTATCAGAATAAAAAATGCCAGGTCGATATTACTAGTAGCAAGGAGAAAACAAGAGGAAGAATTGAAGAGAAGATGAAAACAAAAAACCTAAGAGAGAATCGACAGGAAAAAGACCCCACGCCATAATTTCTTATTATCTGATAATAACAAATTCTTTTTTCAAAATCCAACAAAAACATTCCAATCAGAGCTTAACAAAAATATGTATTTGAAAATTAAAAAGAGGTAAAGTTTGTAGCCCAACACTATACAAGTTTAATAGACTTATGAACTTCGTTAGGTTTAATCTTTTGAAAATTATACTAAACATGAAATATAAATGAATTTTTAATTCTCTAGTCTAACCGCCCCAACATGACATATTTGTTATATTTACCACGTGCACTCTCATTTATTTATTTATTATTAAAAAAAATTACTTATTTTTAATTAGGTTTAGATATTAAATTCATTTTTAATATTATAATATCAAAATTGTGTGTGTATATATAACATAATAATTTAATAATTTTTTTAAAATTAT
This sequence comes from Xylocarpus granatum, assembly GCA_019650275.1. Taxonomy (NCBI): domain Eukaryota; kingdom Viridiplantae; phylum Streptophyta; class Magnoliopsida; order Sapindales; family Meliaceae; genus Xylocarpus; species Xylocarpus granatum. The sequence continues at coordinate 17,523 of BNST01000649.1, forward strand.
AATTACTTGAATTTTAATTCATAAACAACTAACTTTGTAAATTAGTACAGTAAATTTTGTATGATGCATATTTTAAAAAAATTTATTTAATTACCCTCGCAATTGGTAGTTTATTTTTAAATAGTACTTGTTCACGAGAGAGACAGGGGCAAGTATGAAGTTTAAAAAGCTCGATGATCAGCTAATGTGAATTGATAATTGACCGATGAAGATCAAAAATTTGTAAGTTCTATCCTTAAATAAATGATGGTTTCACAAATGGGTATTTGGTCCAAACATGATAATATCCATTAAATTCATTGAGCGGGGCAAATTGTTTACTTGTTATAGCTAGGCCATGTGAGTGAGAGTAGTTAGAAAACCCAACTTGAAACTATATAAGTCGGCGAGACAGAGGTCACAACGATCACCTTATGCAGAAAAATTGAAACATGTGAAATTTGACGTGGAAGCCCATTGTCATGTCCTATATATGATAAAATATAAGTAGATTTATAAAAGAAAATAAGTAATGTTGTCTAATAAATTAGTCTTCTAAATTAATGGTAAGTGATTGAGTCATGATAAATGATGTTAAAGTGACTCAAGTTCCGGTTTGCATATGTATTTGAAACATCTATACCTTATCTCTTAATAAAAAATTAACACGCAACCATCGAATTTTATAAAAATTATGACGATGGATGATAAAAATTAAATAAATTTATAATTGATGAATTTCATCGTGACAAAAGCATTACTAATTGAGTGAACGAAAATATTATATTTTATATTTAATAAAATATAAATTAATTTTAAATTTATAATAATATTTAATAAATTAATAATAATAATATTTATTAATTTATTAAATTTATAATAATTTAATAAATTGGCTACTTGAACAAAATCTTTCAATGCAGAGAGTCTTTGCACCACCCACCTCCAACAGAGACTGCAACTTAATCCCGTATTCATACTGCAAGCAAACAATGGACAAGTAGACACACAAATGATTGAAGAATAGACTATAATAAGATAATTCAAAATTAGATTAAACCAAAACCAAGAATGGAACTATTCTTTACATCTCCCTAAAAGATGGATAAATTATGTTATGACAATATAACCTATGGTAAATAATTATTTTTAAATGTTGAGTGTGTGCAAACTAAACATTTCAATATTGATCAAAGGCATTAAGAAAAAAGATGTACAGAGAGGAATTAATATTCTTAAATTTAAGAGAGTTGTAGATAAAAGTACAAGATCTTTGCAAAGGACAGCTCAAATAAAAGTATCACCTTGGATGATGAATCCAACAAAAATGTATACCCTCCTAAACAATTCTCACGAGTTTCCAGGTTCACAAGTTCAACTGAAACTCCTTCCACTGTTAGCACACTACCATGGCTACAAGAGAAAAAAAAATACAAGCATTGGGTCAGCACCTAATTTTAAACTGCCCCCATCCCACACATAAACATTTTGTTTTCTCATTATTTGATACAATCAAGATTTCAATTTTCTTTGAGAAAAGTACTACCACAGGCAAGAAAGAATTAACTTACGAATTGCAGCCAGGAAATTCAGTGCGAATGCCTTTTTCAGCAACAATCTGAATATAATACAGCAATCAGAATGGAATAATAACGGTATTAGATCCGCATTTTAGATATCTACCTGTGGTTTGACCATCAAATATTTGGCACACATGTAACGAACATACGTACATGCCACACTCAAGCATTGTCCAAACACAAACATATATTCATTCTATAAGCACAATCTCCGGTCAAGTGTGATACTTACAGAATAACATATCCACCCAGGAAACAGTTCAAAATAGAGAGAGGATGCCAAAGCATTCAGAAAATATAACACGTTTTTCTTTTCGGTCTTTCTTTCTCTCTTTTCTTGATAAAAATGAGAGTAGTTCATTAATAAAATGGATACTACAAAAAAGAGGACCGGCAGTTGACTTATAATCTTCTTTAGTTTAATATCTTTTGTGATATTTAATTTATATCAAACACAATCTGGCAGAGATAAAAGGTCAAAGCCAGATTAAAGAGTGCGTAAAGGAGAGTATTATCCAAATGCCCCAATCATCTTTCAAGCCCCTACCGGTATCTCCACTTGTATCACTAACGTAACAGCTGGCTATGGAAAAATATAAGGAAAAATGGAAAATAATTGTACCTCAAGCCAGCTAACATCGACAAGCGGTTTTTTGGCCATGATGGCATCAAGAAGTTCTTCTTTCACTGGCATGTGACGGTGAACAAGAATGTGCGTGCACTCTGGGCAAAACTTACTGGAGATACAAGCACCTACATTACAAATTATTGGTGAATCACGAATTTCACAAAGCACTCAACTTCTTGAGTAGGAAGCTGAACCCTCTCACAATGTACATATGTGTCTCTCCCTCTCTTGTATCAAAGTTCAAACATGTACAGAAAACCTTAATTATAGGTCACAATATAAATATGTTGCACTGACCTATTGATAAAACTTTCTCTTGAAGTGAAGCATTTTCTTGAAAGGAATCAGAGCCGCAGATAAAGAGCACAAGCGGAACATAACAAAACCTGTCAGATTAACTACCATTAGGATTTACTCCGAGCCAATCGAGATCAGCATCACAGTATACAAATGTGAGCACAGAAATCCTCAATAACCAAAAAAGAAGTGCATGATCAAGTTCCATCAATGCCACATACAAAGAAATACAGAAATGATTCACAGGCAGAAAACTTAAATTACCTGGAAGTAGCATTCCCAGTTCCAAAGGAAACCAAATCACCATCCTTCAACGTTGTTTCCTTATTTGGAAACTTATGAACTTTTTCCTTGGACCCAATATTCTTATTAATAAATGTAACCAAGTTTAAGATCTTCCTACGTGATTTAATAACAAATATTTTTTTATTATTAAATGGAAACAGAGATGGGGCAAAAATGAAGTTATAAAGCAGAATAATTAGCTCCTGAAAATTGATAATTAATAATTAATCAAATGGTATCAATTTGTTGAATCAATCAAGACCATTTAATGAATTGGAATGAATTATACAAGTAATCAAGATTAGAGAATCATAAAACAATGTCAAATAGTATCAAATTATTAAAAAAAAATCAAGACCAGTGAAGAGTGTTAAGAAATTCTGGAAGTATCGATAATTGAAGAGGGCAAGATTAGAGAGTGCCATGAGAGCCACGTGCACTACGGAGAAAAAAATTGGAAAGGTGTCCAAATAGAGGCCACAGCCTTTGTCAATTTCTTCCAACATTTACCCCCTGACTTAATCGTGCGTAAGCTCCATCAATTTCAGTAACAATTTCGAATAATTGAATGGTCTTGATTGATTTAATAAGAAAATCAAAAGTTCAAATTTTTTTTAAAAAAAATTATACATTCTACGAATTTGTGACAAAAATTTATTGGTCAAAATTTTCTTATAAAATTAGAAAAACATAGCCTCTGTGTGTAACAGTAGTTAGAAAACTTGACTTGAAAGTATGTAACTCGGCTACATACAGGTCACAACAATCACGCTACACAAAAAAAAATTGGGGCCTCACCCTATCCCAATTTCTTTAACGATGGCTCCACCATTTTGGATTTTCTAACATTTCTTCGGTGGTGTCTACATTTCGCAATTTCATCCATAAATTCATCAAGTCATTGGTACCCAACCTAATGAATTTAGCTTTGTAAATATATAAATTGAACTTAAATTTAATAATAATTAAAAAATTAAAATTTAAAAAAAAATCTATATCTCAATACTCAAAAATATTTATGTAACTTTTTTTCAAGAAGTACACACAATATTAAAAATAAATAAAATTAGATAAATATAACTATTTAAAATTTAAAATCATAACTTATGTTGATTTAATAAATAAATTTTGTAATCTATTTTATATTATTATTATTATAATTATTAATTTAAAAAAATTAATTTAATAATTGTCGATATTATTATTATTATTCTTAAAAAAATTAATATGTAATGTCAAATCATATTCAATTATTAAAACAAACATGACGAAATTATTGAATCAATCAAGACCATTGAAGACTTTTAATAAATTCAAGAAGCACCAATAATTGAAGAGGACATATGGATCATGTGCAACAACATATTGGAAAGGTGCCAAAATAGAGGCCACAGCCTATGTCAATTTCTTCCAACATTTACCTCGTGTCTTAATTGCGGCAAGCTCCATCAATTTTAGTAACAATTTCTTCTAGAAATAGACATACGAATAATTGAAGAGAATAAGTTTAGAGAGTAAGACCAAAAAAAAATCTGTGTTTTAAGCACTAGCATAATTTTCTTGTAAATGAGATCTTTGACTATTGAAGGTAAATCAATAATTGATGGTTTTAAAAATAGTTAAAGGTCCAAACACAATCACGTACATTAAATTCATCGACTACTGCAATTCCATTGAATTTTGATTGGATTCCGTTGAGATAGTATTAGGAAGATCAATTCTTTCTTATTAATATTGTTAATATATAATAAAATCATTCAATCAATAATTCTTTTTGATTAATATTGTTAATATAATGGAATCATTCAACTAATAAAGTGAAAAAAATATTTATTAATAGTAATAAAAAAATTAATAAAAAATTTATAAATTTTTATTATATTAATTAAATAATAAATTTTTTATTTATTTTTTATTTACTATTAATAAATATATTTATCTTATTTTATTAGTTGAATGATTTTACTATTTTAATAATACTGATATAATAAAATTATCTCACTTAATACTTTCTCTTTAAAATATCAAATCATTTACGGTGTTCATTATTTTTAATGTCCCATTGACTTTACAAATTAGTGTAATTTTGATTAATTAAAAATATAGTTATTGCGAAAAAAAAACACCATTTTTTGTTGTTGTCCGAGGAAGATATTCGATCTAAAGCCCACAGACCATAGTAGTATTGTAGCTTAAGTTGACGCAACTGCAACGAAATGAATGAATGATATTGATAGACTCAAATCTATATCCTTTCTATGTGTTAAATTTGTTGTAGGTTTAGATTGTTTGTTTGTTTGTTTTTAATTTAATAAAATATTTTAAATTTTAAAAATAAAATAAAAAAATAAATATTATAATAAAATTATACTATATTATTTTTTTTTCTGTTGAATTTTGTAATTTAAGACATAATTATCAGTAGTTAACTAATATATTTTTATTTGAATAAAAATACTTACTTATATGAAAAGTTTTAATACATTTTATAATTAAAAAATTAAATTAACTTTTTTAAATTTTATTTTTAAACATAAATTTTATAAATTTAATAGGTAATAAATGTTTAATTTATACTCTCAAATATATTTATTTAATTAAAAAAACATTTTTTTTATTTTGAATGCATCACTTATTTTTTAAAATTTATAAATTAAATTACATATGAATATCAAATTTGTTTATTAAAAGTGTATTTAATTTATAATATTATTTATAAAATTATATTATTATCACAAATAATAATAATAATATAATAAATTTGTCTTTTAAAAGAATTTAAAAAATTAAAATTAAAGCTATCAAATAAAAATGACTGATTATTTCAAATATAATAAATATAAAGTTATAAAATAAATTATAAATTAATAACCTATTAAAAAAAATAGCTTGTAAGATGGTTTTGAAATTTTTATAATGAAAATAAATATTAAATATAATAAATTAGTTTTTATAAATAAATAAATAATATTATTTTAATAAAAATTTTTAAATTAATTAAAAATAATTATATTAAATTAATAAAAAAATATATAAATTAAAAATAAAATTATAAATCTACTTTTTCTAATAGAAAAAAAAATGATTTCTCGTTTAAAGATGAAGAATTCTATTTCCCTTCTTCAGTAGAAAGATCGGGAGGAAGGTAAATTTTAACATCTGTATCTCAAAGTTTTAAGACATTATACATACATACATACTTACACAAAGAACAAGAGTTAAATATATACAACTTGAATAGAAAAGAAAAAAAAACAATTAAGACTAAGAAATGAAGCCCTTGAAGGCAGGCGATGCACGCAACCGAAAAAGCAAGCAAACCGTGAAAAAATTGTTTAGTGGTGGCAAAACACACGGCTAGCTTCTCTTGGACTTCGTGGGCTTCAGTTGTATACATTGGCCTTTGATATAGCAGGCCCAAGTGATAAACCCTGCAACACTAATGTTGCCAACGTAAATCTTTGATATACGTCGAAGTCATCGAGGATATCCGCGTGCACAATGGAACGTAAATCTATTATGTCTCTAAATTTATTTTAATATTAATAGTGAAATCTGATGGATTGTGTAAATGTGATGATATGATTTGTGGTGGATCATTTTAACTATGTATTTTTTAAGATTGTATGATGACAAGGAATCTTCAAAGCTCAACCATTTACCAAAGAGGGCTGCCACCAATCTACCCATTTAACTGAAACAGAAACTAAAAAGAAAATGTGATGTTTATGGTAAAATAATTGTAGTGTTTCAACAATCTGCTTAGATAAACAAGGCATAGTTGCAGGAAATTATCTGCTTCTCCAGCAACCACCAACTTCTGAGCTTTACATATGGTGATTCAGGTTCTCATCAAATCCACATCCATAGACCAGACCAAAAAAGTTGACTGAATAAATCTCCGAAGGCAACTGGCTTCGCTGTGGATTGAACTCTCAGATATCTTATTGCTTAAAGAGAGAGGAGGGCAAGCAGGGAGAGGATTTCAGATATATCCAAAGGAGCAATCAATGTTAAAGCTAGTCTGAAATATTTAGTTCAACAATAAATTCTGAAGAAATATAAATCCAAACACACGCACACGTACAGAAAGCTAAAATCTCAGAAATCTATTCTTTCTAATTCACTGAAAATAAATGGCATTGCTCACCTTTTACATGGTTAAATAAGTCCTCTGCAATAGCTTCCATTTGCTTTCTCTTTTTCTCTTCTTTCACAGACTCCGCCATTTCCTCATTCCCACAGTCAAAATCTCTATCATTGAGACACAAACTCAAATAAAATTATTATATGAAGTTCTGAACATTACTCAGGAATCAGATTGGACTGAAGAATATATAGATTTAGTTATATGGGTACTTTGAAAATGGAATAAGGTTGCCGAAACTATTCCCCGATTGAGTATTCGTCTACAGATTCGTGAAACTACTTTGACAGGAAATATTTGGTGTGATGAAACAGTAACTATTAAGTGTCTGAATTCCACAGAAGCCATACTTTTCAGTCTAATTCAAAGCAAAAAGTGTGGTTTAGCACGGAATACAAAGTCTCAAGATATCTACCCCAAGTTTGACTGACGAATATTTGACGCAAATGTAATGAACGTACTTACATGCCGCACTCAACCATCATCCAAACAAAACAGTTTGCAGCTTCATACATATGCCCAATACCCCTTGATTTTTCACCCTATTCCTTAAGACCCTCCTCTCTTTTTTTTTAGCTATGTATCCCTTCTATGTTATTTGTAATAATTTTGAAATTTTTTTTTGAGTATTTTTTTTAATTTTGACATTGAAAAATTGTATTTACATTTTGATAATTTTTGTATTTTTAACTTTTCTCATAATAATTTGACAGAAACACAATAAATATGAGTGAATTTTATGAAATGTCAAATTTAATTAATATTATTTTTATATTATATTTTAAAGTAAAAAATATATTATATACCTTTTTGACCCACTTTTGTAATTTCCCTTGAGAAAAACATAGTACTTATCCTTATCAGAATAAAAAATGCCAAGTTGATATTACTAGTAGCAAGGAGAAAACAAGAGGAAGAATTGAAGAGAAGATGAAAACAAAAAACCTGAGAGAGAATTGGCAGGAAAAAAGACCCCACGCCATAATTTTTTATTATTTGATGAAAACAAATTCTTCTTATTTCTTATTTAGATAAAAAAATATTTATTAGTAGTTAACTAATATATTTTTAATTGGATAAAAATACTTATTTATATTGAAATATTTTATAATTAAAAAATTAAATTAACTTTAAATTTTATAAATTAATAGGTAATTTTGCTAATGAATGTTTAATTTATACTCTCTAAATATATTTATTAAATGAAAAAATATTTTATATTTTTAAAAAAAAATAAAAACTTATTTTTTAAAATTTATAAATTCAATTATATATAAAAAATCAAATTTGTTTATTAAAAGGTATTTAATTTCTCATATTATTTATAAAATTATATTATTATCACAAATAATAATATTTTTTAATTTTACTTAATAATAAATTATAAAAATGTTTTATAATGTTTCACGCATCCTTCTTTGATGAAAGATCAAGTTGCTTCCCAGCTCATGGATCCTGTACTGCTTTGAACAAAAAACTGAAGCTCCAATCATCCTTTAATTTCTGTATGGTTTTGTTCATGTCGTCTCCGGTCTGTATTGAATAAATTGTCTTTTATTGAAATAAATAAAAGTTCTTAGAACTGGTTCAAGTTCATGAATACTTTATAAACGGTATTTGCTTTTGTTGGACGGGGGCTTTAGATAGAATTCTATTATGCTCAATTCCTATGTTTTGAATAAGGTGTTTTCAATGCAATCTGTCAAGTCAAGTCTATCATTGAATATTGATTAGATTCCGTTGAGATAGTCTTAGGTAGAACAATTCTCTGTGGTTAATATTGTTATATTATTCAATTAATAATGTAAAAAAAATATTTGTTAGGGATAAATAAAAAATAATGAATAGAGAAATTTTTATAATTTTTTTTAATTATGTTAATTGAATGGTAAAATATTTTATTAATTTTTTTATCTACTATTAACAAATATATTTATCTTATTTCATTGATTAAATAATTTTATGATTTTACTGTTTCAATAATATTAATATAATAAAATTATCTCACTTAATATATTTTTTTAAAATATCAAATCATTCACGGTGCTCATTATTTTCAATGCCCCATTGATTTTGTAATTAGTGTAATTTTGATTAATTAAAAATATAATTATTGTAAAAAAAAACACAAGTTACAAACCATTTTTTGTTGTTGTCCGAGGAAGATATTCGATCTAAAGCCCACAGACCATAGTAGTATTGTAGCTTAACTTGACACAAGTGCAACAAAATGAATGAATGATATTCATAAACTCAAATCTATATCCGTGCTAAATTCGTTGTAGGTTTAGATTCTTTTTATCAAATTTATTCTAAAATCATTAAAAGACATACCAAATTTATATCATAACTGACATATATTAAACGAATTTATAAATAAAAATTATCATCACTAGATTGCTTAAATAGAGCAAGGCAAATTTGTGAGCAACAAAAGTCATATCTTGCAACTTGTGTTAGGTCTACGAGTGTACCAATTCAATTGCTTCAATATAATTTATTAATTAACTTGTATTTAAATGGGTAAAACAAAACAAAATAAAACAAATTAAACAAAAGTTTGAAAAAAAAAGAATAAACCTAAAAAATAAATCTACGACATCATTTTAATAACCATTTTAATAAAGTTTACATTCAAAAATTATATTATTGAAAATATTATAATTTAATATTTTAATTCTTATAAATTTAATTAAAACTACAAAAAAATTATAATCTTAAAAAACAAATTAAAATATGCTAAAATTTATTTTGTTCTACTAAAATCACAAAGAAATAAGTTTTAAGTTTCACTTAAAAACTATCACAAAATAAAATCAATTCATGTAATTCAAAGTAATAAAAAAAAATTAATACTATGAATTGATAACATACCTTACAAAGAACTCTTCAAGTTGTTATAGAAGCCAATTAAAATTTATATCATAATAGAAAAGACAAACAATTAGTAATTATCAAAAACTTTTGATATAACTCAAAATAACCTATTCTAACTATTTTCATTACTCATAACTTTAACTCTTTCTTATCAATGTAAATCACAAACTGCTCATTCACTTAATTAGAACTCTAATTACTGTTATCCTTTAGATCTTACAAATTTATTGTTGAATTTGAGGAGAAAAAGTAAAGTAATATCTCAAGTAAAAACTTCAAAATAACTATCACAATTAAAAATAGAATTTATCTTTTTACTTACGAAAAATAAAAATAATGTTCTCAAGATAGTCAAAGAATTAAATATTTGCTTAGAAAGCTCTAAAACAAATGAAACTTGCCAAATAAAAAAAAACTTAAAATGACAAAAAAAGTTTTATGTGTCTATGTGCACTCAAGTATGGCTCAATTGTATGTTTAGCTTGGTCTTTAGGTAGGCACCTACTCGGATGCAACCTTTGCGCATAATTGGCATCAAACCTCTAGTGAATTCTATTTTCGGTGTGACTTGAGCTTAACGATAACATAACTTCTAGATTTCTTTTAAATGTTGGGTCGGGCGCAAAGTTAGTCGAGGAATGGCAACAAACCTTTGTTTTTTTATTTTGTATTTTCACATCAAGATTTTATCATATTTATTTAACACACTCTATTTTAAACTCAAAAACGCATGTTTGTTGTAAAATTGACTAACAATCTAAATTATTAGCATTGTTACATGTAATATTCAAAAATCTAGATTTTAATCCCAATGGCCTTTGACAACCAAGTCTTGGTGTATAGTTTACATTTCAATGAAAGTTGTTTTCTTAAATTAGGGTGTTAGTTAGTACGTATACCAAGTTAATAGGTTTGAAGATAATTAATTTTATTATATAAAAATAAATAAATTTTTAACAAGAGTTTTATATTGAATTGTTATGATTTTAGTATTGAAATTATTAGAAATCATATAATTTTTTAAAAATATTTGTATTTTGAAAATAAATATATAAATATTGGATAATAATGCTCCACAATTATGCACACGACACTTGATTTTGTAACAATTTGCAAATAAAATTATAATTGTAAACTCAATTATACAATATTATGTAATGATACCTTGAACAATGTTACCTCATTGTACCATTTCTCTTTTCATTTATTTATAATTATATTTTTTTAATTAAATAATCAATTGGCTTTACAATGTATTCAAGTTGATGGGCCTGATCTAGCCCCTTGTCTAAAAACAATTCAAACTCCTCATGGATGTGAATAGTCTCTTGCTTAAATATCAATGAAACTTCTTGTCTGAAAACAATTCAAACTCCTCATGGATGTGAATCGTCTCTTGCTTAAATATCAATGAAACTTCTTCTTTCAGTGCTTCATGTTCTTCTTCAGTTGTAGTATCAATCAATTGTCTGCATGCACAACCACAAGCAATTGAATGTATGTTAATTTGCCGTATGAAACATGATGTAATTAATTACTAACTAGTGATTATTTTTCAATGCAACGCAATCTCAAACATGGGCTTGAGCTTGGAATTAAGAACCTAGATATTTAAGTTTGACGCGATTAACATTATTTGATTTACAGCTAATGAAATGGTTGTCTTAATCACCTCGGGAGCAAAAGTGAGGAATTAGTTTCTCCAAAAACTAGGATGGAAATCTGCACAAGGACGTTTCGGGGAAGCTGAAGAGAGGGAACTTGAGAAGTCTGAGTGAACTTCTTAATTTCTTTCAAGAGAATAGATTAACCAAACAATTTGCAGAACCTTATGTATAGAGATTTAAGGAGCTCACGCACTATTAACATACGTGGTATATTTTTACACCATTGAAGAAATGTTGGAAAATTCAAAACGGACGAAGCCATCCATTGTAGAAATTGGCTTAGGCTGTGCCCCACTGGTTCGGCACCTTCCCATTTTACTATTCACTAATGGCAATTACTGATGAAAAAAATAATATAATTATTAAATAATTAATATGATATGGTATAATTTATAATAGTATAGAGTTCAAATTTAAAAGTTAAATTTAAACACTACTATAAAATTTAAAAATTAATCTATATAAAAATAAATTATATGATAACGATATTAATTAATTAATGCCGCGGTTTTCTTATAAAATTAGAAAAACATGGCCTTTGTGTGTAATAGTAGTTAGAAAACTTGACTTGAAAGTATGTAACTCGGCTACATACAGGTCACAACAATTACGTTACACTAAAAAAATTGGGGCCTCAGCCTATCCCAATTTCTTTAACGATGGCTCCACCATTTTGGATTTTCTAACATTTCTTCGGTGGTGTCTACATTTCGCAATTTCATCCATAAATTCATCAAGTCATTGGTACCAGCTCTAATTAATTTACATTGTAAATGAGATATGTGTTTTAAGCACTAGCATAATTTTCTTGTAAATGAGATCTTTGACTATTGAAGGTAAATCAATAATTGATGGTTTTAAAAATAGTTAAAGGTCCAAACACAATCACGTACATTAAATTCATCGACTACTGCAAACATGCCCTTCCCTTGTTGTAGCTATGCCTTTGGGGGGTAGATTAGTAGTTTAATATCTTGCCATGTTAGTGCTCGGTTTTATTATGATCACTGACATTATTGATATGGAAATATGCTGGTCAAGGATTTCGTATAAAATTAGAAAACCATGCACTGTGTGTAATACTAGTTAAAAAAACCTGACTTGGGAAGTATATAAGTCGGCCAGACAACAATCACATTGCACAGAAAAATTAGGGCCGTAGCCTATTCCAATTTCTTCAGCGGCAGATCCACTATTTTGGACCGGATTTTAACAGGATTGATTTCTAATACATCTTCGAGGGTTTGGAATTGGTTTTAAAAAAAAATTGAAATTTTATAGTGAATTTTATATGGATATAATTACGAACAAATATATATAGGTTTCGATTTTGTAAATATATAAAATTGTTGCATACTATTTTGAATTTGAAAATTTTATTATTAATTCATTGTGATATATTATGTTATAGTTTTGAGATAAATTGCTATATATATATTATATATATATTATAAAATAGATACTTTTTATTTTATAGAATTTTATTTTAGTTTGACGTAATTTATGTGTGATTTTGCAAATATTTTATGTACTTTTTTATAAAAAATTTTGTATTGTATATTGAATGCAAATGATCTATTTTATTTTAAATTAATGCTAAAAATTTATAATTTAATTAGATTAATTAGAAATTTAAATTTAATATTTTATAAAAATAAAAATATAATTGTCAATATTCGTATGAATTAAAAAATATTAAGACGTATTTAAACGAGTATGGTAATAAAATATCAAATGTAGTACAAGTTTAGTGTGAGTTTGATATTAATTTTTTTTTATAGCAGCATGCTGTATCCCAAGTGGAATTTTGATATAACATGAGTTTTTATTATTAAATGTTGTATCAGAATTTAATAATAATTAAAAAATTAAAATTAAAAAAAAATTTATACCTCAATACTCAAAGATATTTATGTACTTTTTTTTTCAAAAAGTACACGCAATATTAAAAGTAAATAAAATTAAATAAATATAACTATTTAAAATTTAACTCATAACTTACGTTGATTTAATAAATAAATTTTGTAACCTATTTTATATTATTTTTTATTTAATTGTTATCATAATTATTAATTTTAAAAAGTTGATTTAATAATTTTGGATGTTATTATTATTATTTCTAAAAGTTAATATGTAATGTTAAATCATATTCAATTATTAAAGCAAACAAGGTAAAACTGTTGAATCAATCAGAATCCTTAAAAACTTTTAATAAATTCAAAAAACACCAATAATTGATGTCAAATCATATTCAATTATTAAAACAAACAAGATGAAATTATTAAATCAATCAGAACCATTGAACACTTTTAATAAATTCAAGAAGCACCAATAATTGAAGAGGACATAAGGATCATGTGTAACTACATAGGCCGGCAGCCTATGACAATTTCTTCTAACATTTACCTCCCTCGTGTCTTCCATCATTTTTATTTCTCGCAACGCAAAATTTATATATATTTTTTATTTCATGACCTTGCATACAACTATATTGAAGATGGCAATCTCTACGTTGTTTTCGATTACTCAGGCAGCCAAGAATTATGATTTCGTGTGGTATGTAATTGCTTAAATAATTACGCTTATACATATGTAATTGCAACAAAATATACATACAAAGAATTGAAGAGAACAAGAATAGGGAGTGATAAAACAATGCCAAATCATTTCGTGAGACAGATATAGAGATGGGGCAAATATTAAGTTGTTTTATAAAGCTCAATGATTAGCTAATGGAAATTGATAATTATCCCTCACCTTTCCCAACTAAAGGAGCAAACTAATAAGCTCAGATGCATTAATAAATGAATTGGACTATTAAAAACTGTTAATAGGATAAAGAATTGGTTTTTATACAAGTTTTAAGTATTCCAAATTTCATGCAAAAATTAAATAAATTAATTGGTTGTTAAGTTGTCCAATATTGAATAATAAAAAAGTGGTGTTGATAATAATTGATAAAAAAATATCTGCTAGTGAAGTTCTAGAAATGTGTCAAGGGCGCAATGTTTTCTTGTATAATTTTATTCCTAAATTTAGACTTTAACTATAACTATATATATCTAGAGAGAGAGGGGGGGGTTGGAAAAGTGTAATTCAAATCATATTAAGTTATTGAATCAATCGAGACCATTAAATGACTATCTAATGCATTGTGGAAGTAAGAAGAATTGAAGAGACCAAGATTACAGACTGTGTTATAACTATTACACTGCGGACTAAAATTGGAATGTGTCAAAATAGGGGCGCCGGCAGCCTACGTCAATTTCTTCTTCAGTGATGGCTTCACTGTTTTGGATTTTCTCACATTTCATTTGTGCAGATCAAACCTGTTACGTTGTGCATACTTGGAATAATAATTTTATCCTCAATTATGCTAACTCATTAATAATCCACTTCATTAAAACCAATTATTGGCTATGGTATTTTCTCATCCAAACATGACTTAATTAAACAATGATTAGTTATGATTAAAGATTTTTTATTAAGTGTACAAAATTTAAAATAATTAATTTAAAAATTAAAAAAATAAATATAAATAAAACAATTAATTAACAATGTAAGATAACTTATAACATACTCATGCTAGTAACAAAATTAAATAATAATATCTTACAAGTCATAAATTAATAAAACAATGTCATAAAAGGTGGATTGTAAATATATCAATGATAAAAACTTATGAATTAAAAAATGTCTGTATTTTTTAGACACATCAGTACACTCTTTAAGGTATATAACACGGTGGTTTTTGCCCTCCAAACGTCAAGAGCTATCATTAATACCAAAATCTTCTTTAAATTAGTTCTAATTTCACAAATTAAGATGCCGGCTCAGAGTTCTGAAGTTCCCTCTTCAGCTTTACCAGAACGCAATCATGCGGATTTCCATCCTAGTCTATGGGGAGACTATTTCCTCACTTTTGCTCCTGAGGTAATTAACATCTCGTCAGCAGGTTCTTACTTACAAGTTTAAGCGCATGTTTGAGATTGCATTGCGTCATGATTCATACACTAAAGTCGCCTAGCGAAACCTTACCTGGCAATTTAACGTGCACACTAGTAACTCATGAATATTATTACTTGAATTGGCTACGAAAGAACTAATAGTAATATACGGTCATCTGTTTGTGGTTGTGCATGCAGACAATCGATACTGCCACCGAAGAAGAACACGAAGCACTGAAAGAAGAGGTGAGGACGATGATTAGTGCAGCTACTACTACCCAGAAAGTAGCGCTGCAATTGATCGATACAATCCAACGTTTAGGTGTTTCTTATCATTTTGAAAAGGAGATTGAAGATGCTCTGCAGAAAATATTTCACGACTTTGCAGACAACGACATTGATGATGTCGATATCTACACTGTTTCTATTCGTTTTCGACTACTTAGGCAGCAAGGAATCATGATCTCATGTGGTATGAAATTGCCTATATATGTTCAATTGCAAGAATATCGACTATCATACTATGGATCTAATCGCATGTGCTTTTGAATGCGCTAGATTTGTTTAACAAGTTCAGAGAGAAAGGAGGTAAATCCTTCGAGGAGTCATTGAAGAACGATGTTGAAGGCATGCTAAGTTTGTACGAGGCAGCACACTTGGCTATCCATGGAGAAGAAATTCTAGATGAAGCAATTGCTTTCACTACCACTCACCTTAGGGCAATGATACCTCATGTTTGCCCTAATCTTGCTCAACAAATAAATCATGCTCTACTTTATCCTCTTCGTAAAGCCATACCAAGATTGGAGACAAGGTATTTCATTGATATTTATGCAAGAGACGATACGCATGATCAAACTTTGCTCAAGTTTGCAAAGTTAGATTTTAATAGTGTACAAGCAGTCCATCAGAAAGAACTAAGGGAGTTGACAATGTAAGTTTGTATTTTTGATAAGAAACATCAAATTTGTATTACTATACTATGATACAAACATATGTACAAGTGTTATATTATTGTCGTGTGCACTATATTTTTTCAATAATAAATAAAATTATATGAGATATATGAATATAATATAACATTTATATTTTAATATTTATGAATGAATTTATATAAAACAAGGTTAACTTTTCACAATTGTCAGGTGTTGAGGTCTGTAGTTCTTATAATACAAATGGCTTTATGTATAATTTATCTAAATAACTAATTTTGGTTTGTAAATTATATTTCAGGTGGTGGAAGAAATTGGACTTTACTACAAAGTTACAATATGCAAGAGACAGATTTGTTGAGTTATATTTTTGGATAATGTCATTTTATTTTGAGCCAAAATACACTTTTGGCAGAAAATCATTGCAAAAAATAATTTACATAATATCTATTATTGATGATACATTTGATGCTTATGGTAAGTTTGAAGAACTTAAACTCTTTACGGAGGCGATTAGAAGGTATTATATCACATAAACTATTATTTTTTCATTTAAATATATATTTTAAAATTTTCTATTGTGCATATTAAATTTTCTGATGCATTTTTTAATTAGGTAGAAATGTCTTGAGTTATCAAAAATTATTGTATTATTAATATTACATTTTTTGTTTGATTTGTAGATGGGACATGGGTGCATTAGATATGCTTCCGGACTACATGAAAATAATTTATAAGACACTCCTTGATGTTTATGCCGAAATGAATGATGTTCATAGACTCAAATTTATATCTATTCTACATGCTAAATTTATTGTAGGTTTAGATTTTTTTTTATCAAATTTATTCTAAAACCATTAAAAGATATACTAAATTTATATTATAACTGACATAAATTAATGAATTTATAAATAAAATTATCATAACTAAATTGCTTCAATAGAGCAAGCCAAATCTGTGTGTAACAAAAGTCGACTTGTGTTAGGCCTACGCGTGTACCAATTCAAGTGCTTCAATATAATTTATTAATTAGTTTGTATTTAATTGACGTAAAACAAAATAAAATAAAATAAACAAAAGTTGAAAAAAGAAAGGATAAACCTAAAAAATAAATCTACAACATCATTTTAATACCCATTTCAATAAAATTGTATTTATAAACAAACATTTACATTCAAAATATATTTATTTAAAATATTATAATTTCATGTTAAACTACACAAAATTACATAATTTTGCACTAATATTTACATTAAAAAATAACTATATAAATAATATGTAAGTGTATTGAAAAAATTGTTTGTAGTAGGATTAGATAAGTGGTATAATTTTAAAATATTTAATGTCATCCACTCATCCAACGGTTCAGATTTGCTGCATGGTTAGGGAGGGAGAAGCAGGATTTTACTATTTTATCCTTTTGTAAGTTGACCCTGTATTAAATAGTCATGATCAATTTAGTCTTATGGAAGATAATAAATAAAAATTCAGTCACTGTTGCCACTATTTCTTGTATAATTTTATTTTTTTAATTATTTTTTATAATTCCTCAATCTAAACTTTAACTATATCTAGAGAGTGTGAAAAATGTAATTCAATAAAAAAATTATAATCTTAAAAAATAAATCAAAATATTCTAAAATTTGTTTTCTTCTACTAAAATCACAGAGAAATAAGTTTTAAATTTTGTCTTAAAAAACTATCACAAACAAAATCAATTCATGTAATTCAATGCAATATAAAAAATTAATACTATGAATTGATAACATAAAAAAAAAGTTTATAAAGAACTCTTCTAGTTATTACAGAAGCCACTTAAAATTTCTATTATGATAAAAAAATGCAAATAATTAGTAATTATCAAAAACTTTTGACATAATTCAAAATAACTTATTTTAACTATTCTCATTACTCAAAACTTTAACACTTTTTTATTAATGAAAATCACAAACTGCTCGTTCACTTAATCAGAACTGTAATTACTATTATCTTTTATATCTTATAAATTTATTGTTGAATTTAAGGAGAAAAAGTAAAGTAATATCCCAAGTAAAAGCTTCAAGATAAATATCACAATCAAAAGTAGAATTTATCTTTTTACTTATAAAAAATAATGTTCTCAAGATAGTCAAAGATTTAAATATTTTCTTAGAAAGCTCTTAAACAAATTAAACTTGCCAAATAAAAAAAAACTTAAAATGACAAAAAAAACATTTTATATGTCTAATGTGCCCTCAAGTATGGCTCAATTGTATGTTTAGCTTGGTCTTTAGGTAGGCACCTACTCGGATGCAACCTTTGCGCATAATTGGCATCAAACCTCTAGTGAATTCTATTTTCGGTGTGACTTGAGCTTAACGATAACATAACTTCTAGATTTCTTTCAAATGTTGGTTCGAGCGCAAAGTTAGTCAAGGAATGACAACAAGCTTTTGTTTTTTTATTTTTGTATTTTACCTCAAGATTTTATCATATTTACTTAACACACTCTATTTTAAACTCAAAAACACATGTTTGTCATAAAATTGACTAACCATCTAAATTACTAGCATTTTTACATGTAATATTCAAAAATCTGGATTTTATTTTTTTTTCCCACCAGCTTTTGACAACCAAGTCTTGGTGTATAGTTTACATTTCAATGAAAGTTGTTTTCTTAAATTAGGGTGTTAGTTAGTACGTATACCAAGTTAATAGATTTAAAGATAATTAATTTTATTATATAAAAATAAATAAATTTTTAACAAGAGTTTATATTGAATTGTTATGATTTAGTATTGAATTATTAAAAATCATATAATTTTTTTAAAAATATTCATATTTTAAAAATAAATATATAAATATTGGATAACAATGCTCCACAATTATGCACGTGACACATGATTTTGTAGCAATTTGCAAATAAAGTCATAATTATAAACTCAATGTTAAGTAATGATATCTTCAACAATTTTACTTCATTGTATAATTTCTTTTTTAATGTATTTATAGTTATATTTTTTTTCAATTAATTAATCAATGGGCTTTCAGAAGTATTCAAGTTCATGGGTCTGATCTAGCCCCTTGTCTAAAAACAATTCAAACTCCTCATGGATGTGAATCGTCTCTTGCTTAAATGTCAATGAAACTTCTTCTTTCAGTGCTTCATGTTCTTCTTCAGTTGTAGTATCAATCAATTGTCTGCATGCACAACCACAAACAAATGAATGTATATTTATTTGCCGTATGAAACATGATGTAATTAATCACTAACTAGTGATTGTTTTTCAATGCAACACAATCTCAAACATGGGCTTGAACTTGGAAGTAAGAACCTAGATATTTAAGTTTGACGCGATTAACATTATTTGATTTACAGCTAATGAAATGGTTGTCTTAATCACCTCGGGAGCAAAAGTGAGGAATTAGTTTCTCCAAAAACTAGGATGGAAATCTGCACAAGGACGTTTCGGGGAAGCTGAAGAGAGGGAACTTGAGAAGTCTGAGTGAACTTCTTAATTTCTTTCAAGAGAATAAATTAACCAAACAATTTGCAGAACCTTATGTATGGAGAATTACGGAGCTCACGCACTATTAACGCACGTGGTATATTTTTACACCATTGAAGAAATGTTGGAAAATTCAAAACGGACGAAGCCATCCATTGTAGAAATTGGCATAGGCTGCGCCACCCCGTTTGACACCTTCCCATTTTACTATTCACTAATGGCAATTAGGGGCAAAAAAATAGTATAACTACTAAATAACTAATATGATAAACAGTAAAAATTTATAATAGTAAAAAAAGTTTAAAAAATTTAAAAATTAAATTTAAAAAACTACTATAAAATTTAAAAATAAGTATATAATAACGATATTAATTAATTAAATTTTCCAACATGTAATTTAAAAATTGAATGCTTTGAAAGTTACAGTAGTATATAATAGAAAATATATCAATGCATGACTTGAAAATCTAATACTTTAAAAGCTACAAAATATAATAATAAATATATTAACACATCATTTGAAAATTCAATACTTTAAAAAGTTATGTAATAATAAATATATTAACACATAATTTAAAAATTAATGTGTGTAATAGTAAATATATGATAATTATATTAATTAATTATTACGTTGTCTCATAAAAAATAAAATAACGAAAAAATATTTAACAAATTAAAATAATTGTTGATTATCATACTATTTTAAATTTTAATTTAAAATTTAAAAGTTAATGTATATCATAATAACAATATTAATTAATTAATAATTAATTATTAAGTTATCTCATGTAAATAAACTTTGTTAGATATCATTTAAAGTTTATAAAAAAAATTAAAATAATTGTTTATTGTCAATAAAAAATATATTATTATTATTATTATTTGTGAAAAGTTAGCGTTCAATGTTAAGTTATTGAATCAGTCAAGACCATTAAACGACTATCTAATGCATTGTGGAATGTGCCACAATAAAGGCGGCCGCAGCCTACCTCGATTTCTTCTTCAGTGATAGTTGACTGTTTTGGATTTACTAACATTTCCACGGGTGATATTTTATTTTATGTGTATGATATTTTATACGTGAATATATAAATAATTATATATTTTTTTTATAAAAATTATTATGATTAATTTATTTTATATTATTATATTAATAAATTTAATATTTTATTTTATTTTTAATTAATATTAAAAATTTATTAATTTAATTCGATAGGTTTTATAGATTTAAATTTAATAATTTATAAAAATCTACATGCATGACCTCCCTAGTCCCTATATAAATATATGCATATTGTTGGTTAATTTGTGCAGATTCACCGAGAATTTCACTCACTAATTTCAAAAAATTAACATGCCGACTCAGAGTTCTGAACTTCGCTCTTCAGCTCTACCAGAACGCAATTGTGCAGATTACCATCCTAGTCTATGGGGAGACTATTTCCTCACTTTTGCTCCTGAGGTAATTAACATCTCGTCAGCAGGTTCTTACTTACAAGTTTAAGCGCATGTTTTAGATTGCATTGCATCATGATTCATACACTAAAGTCGCTTAGTGAAACCTTACCTGGCAATTTAACATGCAGACTAGTAACTCATGAATATTAGTACTTGAATTGGCTACGAATCATTTGTTTGTGGTTGTGCATGCAGACAATCGATACTGCCACCGAAGAAGAACATGAAGCACTGAAAGAAGAGGTGAGGACGATGATTTGTGCAGCTACTACTACCCAGAAAGTAGTGCTGCAATTGATCGATACAATCCAACGTTTAGGTGTTTCTTATCATTTTGAAAAGGAGATTGAAGATGCTCTGCAGAAAATATTTCACGACTTTGCAGACAAAGACATTGATGATGTCGATATCTACACTGTTTCTCTTCGTTTTCGACTACTTAGGCAGCAAGGAATCATGATTTCATGTGGTATGAAATTGCTTATATATGTTCAATTGCAAGAATATCGACTATCATACTATGGATCTAATCGCATGTGCTTTTGAATGCGCTATATAACCAGATTTGTTTAACAAGTTCAGAGAGAAAGGAGGTAAATCCTTCGAGGAGTCATTGAAGAACGATGTTGAAGGCATGCTAAGTTTGTACGAGGCAGCACACTTGGCTATTCATGGAGAAGAAATTCTAGATGAAGCAATTGCTTTCACTACCACTCACCTTAGGGCAATGATACCTCATGTTTGCCCTAATCTTGCTCAACAAATAAATCATGCTCTACTTTATCCTCTTCGTAAAGCCATACCAAGATTGGAGACAAGGTATTTCATTGATATTTACGCAAGAGACGATTCACATGATCAAACTTTGCTCAAGTTTGCAAAGTTGGATTTTAATAGTGTACAAGCAGTCCATCAGAAAGAACTAAGGGAGATGACAATGTAAGTTTGTATTTTTATTAGGAAACATCAAATTTGTATTAATATACTATGATACAAACATATGTACAGGTGTTATATCATTGTGGCGTGCATTAAATTTTTTCAGTAATAAATAAAATTATATGAGATATATGAACACAATATAACTTTACATTTTAATAGTTATAAATAAATTTGTATAAAATAAGATTAACTTTTGCAATTATCAAATCATAAAAAGGTATTGAGGTCCTACTTTTTGTAGTTCTTATAAACTGCACACAGTCTATTCTTATAATGCAAGTGAATTTATATATAATTTATTCAGATAACTAATTTTAGTTTGTAAATTATATTTCAGGTGGTGGAAGAAATTAGACTTTACAACAAAGTTACAATATGCAAGAGACAGATTTGTTGAGTTATATTTTTGGATAATGTCATTTTTTTTTGAGCCAAAATACACCTTCGGCAGAAAATCATTGCACAAAATAATTTACATGCTATCTATTATGGACGATACATTTGATGCCTATGGTCAGTTGGAAGAACTTAAACTCTTTACGGAGGCAATTAAAAGGTATTATATCATATAACCTGTTATGTGAGAAATGTTTTGAGATATTAAAAATTATTGTATTATTAATATTATATTTTTTGTTTGATTTGTAGATGGGACATGGGGGCATTAGATATGCTTCCGGACTACATGAAAATAATTTACAAGACACTCCTTGATGTTTATGCCGAAATTGAGGAAGAATTGGCCAAAGAAGGAAAATCACAATGCGTACGTTATGCAAAAGAGAAGGTATGCAATTAGTTTCCAGTTGCATGCCCTGCTCGTTGGCTTTATCCATATATAATTTTTTTAATTTTTTCAAATATGAGAGATTATATATATTAATCAAGTTGTTTTCCTTGGGTTATGTTTGTTATCCTGATTACCAGGTGCAAGAGCTGATTAGGATGTACCTTGCAGAAGCCAAGTGGTTCAATGAAAGTTATGCTCCGACAATGGAGGAATATATTTCTGTTTCATTGCCAAGTAGTGGTATGCCAGCGCTTGCGACAATTTCCTACCTCGGCATGGGTGATTTTGCAACGGAGGACGCTTTTAAATGGTTATTTACAGACCCTAAAATGTTAACGGCAGCATCAGTTATTGGCAGATTCTTGGATGACATAAGATCCCACAAGGTACGCACCGTATTAATCAGACTTTTTATTGTCCTATAAAGGCACACAAATAACTTATTAATTAAGGATTCTTGGATACAGCGGTTGACTATTCTTAGTTTAAAATTTTCTCCAATATCTTTTTTTTTATATAAATCAATGAACTTGAATTCATGCATGCATGATATCTATAGTTTGAGCAAAAGAGAGGACATGTTCCCTCGGCTGTGGAATGCTACATGAAGCAGTATGCTGTGTCCGAAGAAGAAGCGGTGAAAGGGTTGTACCAAGAAGTTGCAGATGCTTGGAAAGATGTAAACGCAGAATTCCTAATCAATCCATCGGCAATCCCATTTCCTCTGCTCGAACGAATTCTTAATATCTGTCGTTCTTGTGAGTTTGTATACAAAGATGCTGACAGTTACACAAATTCTCACTTGATGAAAGAGCACGTTGCTTCCCTGCTCAAGGATCCTATAATGCTTTGAATTAATTAAAATGTTGTTGCTGTTGTTTTTATGCATGTGGGTTATTGTCTTTAATAAAACGATCCATTTGAATTGATCTCTTATCGCGAAATGAAGAGATCAAGGATCGCTTCACCTTTGATTCTATTCTATGTATAAAGGTGAAGTTAGTTTGTTTGTTTGTTTTTAATTTAATAAAATGTTATTTTGTTGTAAACGAATAAATATTATAATAAAATTATACTATATTATTTTTTTCTGTTGAATTTTGTAATTTAAGACATAATTATCAGTAGTTAATTAATATATTTTTATTTAAATAAAAATACTTATTTAATAAATAAAAATGAAATTTTAATATATTTTATAATTAAAAAATTAAATTAACTTTAAATTTTATTTTTAAACATAAATTTTATAAATTTAATAGGTAATGAATGTTTAATTTATACTCTCAAATATATTTATTCAATTAAAAAATATTTTATATTTTGAATGCATCACTTGTTTTTTTAAAATTTATAAATTCAATTACACATGAATATCAAATGTATTTATTAAAAATGTATTTAATTTCTACTATTATTTATAAAATTATACTATCATCACAAATAATAATATTTTTTTAATTTTACTTAATAATAAATTTTTCTTTAAAAGAATTAAAAAAAATTAAAATTAAAGCTATCAAATAAAAATGATTAATTATTTCAAATACAATAAATATAAAGTTATAAAATAAATTATAAATTAATATACCTATGAAAAAATAATAGCTTATAACATGGTTTTGAATTTTCATAATGAAAATAAATATTAAATATAATAAATGAATTTTATAAATAAAATAATATTATTTTAATAAAATTTTAAAATAATTATATTAAATTAATCAAAGAAAAAAAAATACTAAAATATATAAATTAAGGATAAAATTATAAATGGATATTACTGGTAGCAAGGAGAAAACAAGAGGAAGAATTGAAGAGAAGATGAAAACAAAAAACCTAAGAGAGAATCGACAGGAAAAAGACCCCACGCCATAATTTCTTATTATCTGATAATAACAAATTCTTTTTTCAAAATCCAACAAAAACATTCCAATCAGAGCTTAACAAGAAACATGTATTTGAAAATTAAAAAGAGGCAACACTATACAACTTTGGTGGGTTTAACCTTTTGAAAATTATACACAACTTGAAATATAAATGAATTTTTAATTCTCTGGTTCAATCGGCCCAACATGACATGTTTGTTACATCTACCATGTGCACTCTCATTTATTTATTTATTATTAAAAAATTTTTTACTTATTTTTATTTTTAATTTTAGGTTTAAATACTAAACTCTTTTGTAATATTATAATATCAAAAATTATATGTGTATATATAACATAATAATTTAATAGTTTTTTTTTAAATCATAATTACTTGAATTTTAATTCATAAACAATTAATTTTGTAAATTGGTGTAATAAAATTTGTATGACACATTTTTTTAAAAAATTTATTTAATTACCCTCACAATTGATCGTTTATTTTTAAAATAGTAGTTGTTCATGAGACAGGGGCAAGTATGAAGTTTAAAAAGCTCGATGATCAGCTAATGTGAATTGATAATTGACCGATGAAGATCAAAAATTTGTAAGTTCTATCCTTAAATAAATGATGGTTTCACAAATGGGTATTTGGTCCAAACATGATAATATCCATTAAATTCATTGAGCGGGGCAAATTGTTTACTTGTTATAGCTAGGCCATGTGAGTGAGAGTAGTTAGAAAACCCAACTTGAAACTATATAAGTCGGCGAGACAGAGGTCACAACGATCACCTTATGCAGAAAAATTGAAACATGTGAAATTTGACGTGGAAGCCCATTGTCATGTCCTATATATGATAAAATATAAGCAGATTTATAAAAGAAAATAAGCAATATTGTCTAATAAATTAGTCTTCTAAATTAATGGTAAGTGATTGAGTCATGATAAATGATGTTAAAGTGACTCAAGTTCCGGTTTGCATATGTATTTGAAACATCTATACCTTATCTCTTAATAAAAAATTAACACGCAACCATCGAATTTTATAAAAATTATGACGATGGATGATAAAAATTAAATAAATTTATAATTGATGAATTTCATCGTGACAAAAGCATTGCTAATTGAGTGAGCGAAAATATTATATTTTATATTTAATAAAATATAAATTAATTTTAAATTTATAATAATATTTAATAAATTAATCTTTTAGATTAATAATAATAACTTGGAGGGTGACACAATAGTTATTTCTTTAATAATGTCTACACCATTTTAAATTTTTAAATATTTTTTATGGTATTTAAATTTGTTAGGTATCTTAATTGTACCTAATAGAAATGCCAATTTAACTCATAAATTCTCACTGTCCGAATTTGCTACGTGTGTGCGCGCTTAATTGGAATGTCAATTTCGCCCATAAATTCTCGCTGTCCAAATTTACAACGGATCTTAATTGTGCACAATGGAAATATCAATTTCACCCATAAATTGTGGCCAGTACTCAATCTTCACTGTTGGTTTCTTTATTTTTTTTTCTTTTTCAATTCTTTGAAAGCACTGTAACATAACATTAATGTCTCGCACATTTGATATCGTACGAACAAAAGAGAATAGACAGTCACAAGAGAGTACTGTTGAGTGCAACATGAAGCAGTATGCTGTATCCGAGGAAAAAGCAGTACAGTGTTGAAGCAACAAATTGCTGGTGCTTGGAAAGATGTAAACGAAGAATTACCGATCAATCCAACTGCTGTTCCATTTCCTCTGCTCGAACGAATTCTTAATCTCTTCCGTACTTTCGACTTTATTTACACAGATGGTCATGACGATTGTTTCACGCATCCTTCTTCGATGAAAGGTCAAGTAGCTTTCCTGCACATGGATCCTGTCCTGCTTTGAAATAAAAACAAAACCTCCGCTCACACTTTAGTGAGATCGTTTAGGAAATGTATGTTCAATCCCTTTGTTTTATTTGGGTAGGATTCTGTTATGCTGAATTCCTTTTGTCTTGAATAAGATGTTTTGATCTAAGGACCACGTAGACCGTGGTATGCGATTAAGTCTATGAATTTTGGGATACTGGTTTTGACAGCTTGCCCTTCGCGGACAAGTTCTAGACGTTTACGCAACTTCAACTGCAGCGAAATGAGCGGAGGATGGCGTTCCTCTGCCCACCCCATTGCCGTCTAAATGGGGTAATAATATTTGTGAATCCCTAACTTTTTATATTTTTACACAGAAAACTTTAATATTATTTATTTGCATCAAAGAAGTCCCTGATCTATTTATCCGGCGACGACTACAACTTATTCAAACATGGTATGTTTATTTTTTTTTGAAATTCTAAAGGAAACCAAACAAATAAGTATATATATATATATTTTTTTTTATTTTAAAAAAATTAAAAAATATATTTTTATAAAATTTTTATTACTTTTGAGATATATATAATTTTTCTTATTCAAAATTAATAATTTTTTATTTATATAATTGATTATATTTTTATTTTAATTATTTTATATAATAATTTTTAATAATTAATTATTTTAAAATTATTAATATAATATTACTTTAATTTATTTTTTATTAATAAATTAAATTATCAATATTAATATTTATTTTTATATAAAATTTAAATATTATTTTATAAATTATAATAATTATTTTTTTACTGTAATTTTAATTATAAATATTTTTATATATTATATATATATATATTAATTTATAATTTTATGTTAACTATAATTTATATAATTAATTATATTTATTTATAATTTATTTTTATTTTATAAAAAATTATTAATATAATTATATTTTATATTTTAAAATAAAGTTAAAATTATTTTAATGTTTGTAATTATAAAATATTTTAATAAAATAAATATTTTTATTTAAATAAAAAAATTAATTAATATAATAAATATTTATAATAAAAAAATTAAAAATATATATTAATAAAATATTTATTATAATAATTATTTTTAATAAAATACAATAACAATTAAAATTAAAAATAAAAAATAACTGAAGATCTCAAATTATTAAATTAATATCATCAAATTTCCTTCCGTCCCCGACCGGTACAACTCTTACATTCGACTCGCTCTGGATTTTCCCATTGCTTTCGCAATCTCTCTCAGTTCAAACTTCTTAATCTTTCCGGTCGAAGTCTTTGGAAGTTCTTCCTGAAATATCACCGTTTTCGGCACCATGTAACGCGGCAACTTCGCTCTGCAATACTCCATTATCTCCTTCTCCGTCGGTTTCCGAGTCAACCCGGCTTTCAAACTCACAAACGCACACGGCGTCTCGCCCCAGAACTCATCGGGCCGAGCGACAACCGCCACCTCATTAACAGCCGGGTTTGTGTACAGCACCGACTCAACTTCCACGCTGCTCAAGTTCTCTCCGCCGCTGATTATAACGTCCTTTGATCGATCCTTGATTTCTAAATAGCCGTCGGGGTGAATCACGCCAACGTCTCCGGTGTAAAACCAACCGTCGTCCTTCATGCACTTTCGAGTTCCGTCGGGGTCTTTGAGATATCCGAGCATGACGCTTCCTCCTCTGAATACAATCTCGCCGAGCGACGATCCGTCACGAGTCACGCTGAGTCCAGACTCGGGATCCAGAACTTCTATTTCAGTGAAACCGACTGTCCTCACTCCTTGTCTCGATTTCATTCTTGCTCTCTCCGTCGCAGGAAGCCGATTCCATTGCGGTTTCCACGCGCATGATACGACAAGTCCAGCCGTTTCGGTTAAACCATATCCGTGGCTCACGATAAAACCGAGCGATTCCGTTCTGAAAAGCACTGCAGCAGGTGGTGGAGCACCGGCCGTCAGAATATTAACCGGATTTTTGAGCGATTGGCTATCGGGAGAGTTTGATATCATGTTAAGGACTACAGGTGCGCCGCACATGTGAGTGACACCATGTTTTCTGATCAAACAGTAAATGACGGTGGCATCAAATTTTCGCAGACAGATGTTGGTCCCACCAACCGCCGCCATGCCCCACGGAAAACTCCATCCATTGGCGTGAAACATAGGTAGGGTCCACAGATACACCGGTTGTTTGGGAACGGACCAATCGATCAATGAATCTACGGTCATGATGAAAATCCCACGGTGGCAGTGGACAACACCTTTCGGAGACGACGTGGTTCCCGAGGTATAATTCAATATCAGTGGGTCCCACTCGCTAGCCGGCCGCACCCACTTAAATCCAGGATCGCCTTTCTGCAGAAGACTCTCGTAGTTACAGCAGAAATCAGAATCAACAGACTGTGATGATTTATTATCGTTGTCATGCTCGGAATCATCAGTGATGAGCACCAAACGAGGCCGTTTTGCACGGAACGGAGAGAAAGAGATGGCTTCGATAACCAGATTGCGCGACTGATAATCGACAAACACCATCTTCGATTCTGCGTGCCGCAGGAGTATGGATACAGTACGCGCGTCGAGACGAGTGTTGATATTATTGAGGATGGCGCCGGTGAATGGAACGGCGAAGTGAACCTCGTACATAGCGGGGATGTTGGGAGCGACAACGGAAATGACGTCGCCTCCGGTGATACCGAAGGACGAAAGGGAAGAAGCTAACTGAAGACATCGACGGTGAGTTTGCGACCAAGTGTAAGTTATGTTGTTGTAAATGATGGAGGGACAATCGCCGTAAACAGTCGCTGCTCGCTCTAAAAAACCTAACGGCGTTAGAGGGAAAGAATTTGCTGGGCGTGGCTTCAGGCCTTCCATTTTTTCTGGAGATGACAAGGTTTGAAAGTCTTGGACCGAGAGACGTGGTATATAGATAGATCTCCCGCGAGATCACATAGTCCGCGAAAGGCAGGGTCAAATTTGGAAATAAGACTAATCATTGTTTTAAAGGAAACAATGATTAGAAATGTAATAAATGGGTTGACACTAGTAATACTATTAATTCCGTTACCATTTGCAAGGATAAAATCGTCAGCCCACCCATTTTTATTAATTTATTTAATTCAAATTAAAAATTATAATCAATATCCAAGAGGTAAACTGTTGAAAGGTCATATCTGTGACTTGGATTATGGCGTGAGTATATATACGTGCATCATTTTGATTCGTTCAATATTTAATTGACAAGATATAACATAAACAAAATGGGAAATTGAGGATAAACACGGAAGACAGATGCTCAGCGTCAATTTTGTACACAAACATTTACATTCACAGTACGTTTAATATTTGTTTATTTTTAATTCTTAAAAAAATTTTATTTTTTAAAGAAAATAAAAAAAAATCATTGTACTTTTTTAAATTCTTTTTTCTTAAGAGTTAGAAAAAAACACACGCATCGTCAATGCCATTTTACTCATCCAAGCCAACGGCTCGTATTATCTGCCTGATTAGGTAAGCAAAAGCTGGGTTTTACTATTTTATTCTTTTGTAAGCTGACGTGTATTGATTGATATCAAATACGGATGGATGGGCATGATCTACGTTGTATTATGAAAGATTTTCTGTGTAATAAAAATTACCCCGTGTTGCCAATAATAATAATAAAAGTTATTTCTTGTGTAATTTTTTAATTATATTTGATACGCAATATTCAAAGCCTAAATTTAAATTATTATTTTTCTAATCGAGTCTTTAACAACCAAGTCAGCGGGGTATAGTTTACATTTCAACATGTCTGTCTTCTTAAATTAGGGTGCGTGTACCAAATCAATACATATAAGATAATTTATTTTATTAAAAAAAAATCTATTTGGTTGACCCTAATTAAAAATAAAAAGTTAACAAAAATTGACTGACCATGAATTGTTATAATTTAACACTTAATTACTAAAAATCATATATTTTCGTAAAAATATTTGTATTTAGAAAATTATTATATAAATATTAGATAATATTGGTCTACAATTACACGCTTGACACTATTTTACAGCAATTTGCACAAATAAATTTGTAATTATAAATTGAATTATACAACTTGGCTTCTTTTTAAATTATTTTTTAGATTAAGTAATTAACGGGCTTCTTTGATGTATACAATTGGAGGGCCTGATCCAGCCCATTTTCGGAAAAAGATTCAAACCGCTGGGCCCGATCTAGCCCATTACCGGTTAAAAAATTAAATATGTTTTAGGACCCCTCCACTTCTGCTTTCTCACAAAATTTTGGCGCCTTTTCGAATCACCACTGAGCGAGTGGCCGCTCACTAAGAAGAAAATCACTAAACGACGTCGTGAATGCCAGCTTTGCGGGAGAAAATGGTGTTGCTTCACCAGCAGAAGTCGTCTTCTTTGCCTAAACGAGACTTGTCTTCCTCGTCGAGAAGTGAATTTCCAGTTCCTCCTTCCAAAATCCCCAAATCCGTTGATTCAGAAGTCGAAAAAATGGTGTCTCTTCTGGCTGATGCCGGTTGTACCTTGATGTACAACTCCGGCCCGCCGGTTCTCCCTTCCGACTCCCACAAGCTCCGCCGCCACCTCATCAATCTCTTCTCCCACGACTCCACGCTTCGTTCCCGTTTTCTCTCCGGCTTCTCTTCCTACATTCAGTCTCCCAAGAATTTCACCAGGTCGGTTAATTTATTCACCATTATGTTTTTTTTTAATGAAAAAAATCAACAAATACTTACTCGTTTTGTTTTGATTTCAGAGTTCTAAGCTCGATGAATCCCGCCAGAAATGACAGCTTAGTTCGAAATCTCTTGCTGATTCCGTGCATTCAATTAGACCTAATGCATATACTTCTCGAGAAACTTCCAGAATACTTTGATGTAAATCCCGAGACGCAGACATCACTGTCTCTTGAAGATGATGTTGCCAGGCTTATTATCAATCAATTTCGGTGGCTGGATTTTCTTGTTGATCCAAAATCCCTTGCTGATAAATTAATGGAAGTTCTTTATATTTGTCCCTTGCATTTAAAGAGAGAGATTATTGGATCATTACCTGAGATTATTGGTGATCAAACTAATAATAAGTCTGTAATTGATTCCCTCCAAGAAATGCTTAAAGAAGATTCAGCTGTAACCGTTCCGATTCTCGACTCTTTTTCGAACTTGAAGTTAGACGATGAGTTGCAAGAACAGGTTATCACCATAGCATTGTCATGTATTAGAACAATTGATGTTGAACACATGCCGTATCTGCTTAGATTTCTTCTGCTTTCGGCCACACCATCAAATGTTCGAAGAATTATCTCACACATTCGTCAGCACTTGAAGTTTGTTGGACTGTCGACTTCTTGTGCTTCACAACAAAATAAACTTAAGGGAAAGTCTCTTGTGGTCAACTCGGAAGCGTCTATTCTTGATGCCTTGAGATCAAGTCTTCGATTTAAGAATGTAAGTCTGCTGCCTATCTGCTTGTCTTTGTTTTTAGAATGTATGCCCTCAACTTAACGTTGCCTGCGTTCGTTTGCTTCCCTGTATAGATGCTCTGTCAGGAGATTTTGAAAGAATTGAATGGCCTCAAAAAACCTCAGGATCACAAAGTTATAGACATGTGGCTTCTTGTGCTCATGTATATGAATGGAGATCCCCTACAAAAGAGCATTTTAAAGATTTTTAAGAAGAAAATTATTGAGAATTGCATTCAGAAAGTTATGCTTGATCGGTGTGTTCGAGGTAACAAGGAATTGGTACAGGTATCTGTCATAATTATCAGTGTATAGTAATTGTTTGGCTTCATACATACTGTTTCTTGAACTTTCGCAGAAGTAGATTCTTTCAAAAACTTTCAAGCGTTTTCTGTTGAGTTCTTTTTTAGGATCATTTTTCATCTTTCCTTTCTTTGTCCGAGTACTTACTGGCGTGCAAAGAACAAAAAGTAAGGGAGTTTGGCATTCATGCGTATACTAGCCTGTTTGAGGAGTTTACCGATACTTATTCAAGACAGGAAGTAAGCATCTTAGTTAGTTATTTGTCACCCCTTATGACAGATTACGAGATTGTGTTTCTGATCTGTGATTTATGCAGGTTCTTGGTGCTCTAATTACTCATGTGGGATCTGGTGTTAGTTATGAAGTGAGTTCTGCTTTAGAGACAATGGCTTTGCTGGCGTCCAAATTCGCTCATGAATTGATTCCACTTTCTTCTCATATAAATGGTATATGAACTGCTTTTTCTCGTGAACAATTATTTCATAAGTCATCTTGATATTTTTATGTTCTACCACTCAGGTATCTTGGATTACTTGGAGGGTTATAGTGTTGAAAATTTGCACAAGGTGGGTTGATACTCTCGAGATTTTTCTATCTGTAGGTAGTATATTTTAAATGCATAAATGTCAATGTCACTTGCATTTGCCATATTGCAGGTCTATGAGGTTTTTAGTAGTCTAGTACTGTCAGCTCGAACTAGTGCACACTGTTTCGGATCTTCCATTGGAAATGAACTTCTGATGGTAGTGCGGAAGCAGGTATAATATTAATATTTGGTGTCTGTGTGATACAGAGTATCTTTAACATTGATCTGGTGTTCAACGTTATTTATGTTGGGGCAGTTATTCATACAAAAGTCTCTGCTGATTTGTGCAACTCTTTCTGTGGACAGGTCAGCCATTCAGAACTGAAGTACAAAATGATGGGCTTGATTGGAACTCTGAAGATAGTTTCATACCTTGGTGATGTAACTAATGTTACCGCCATAAATCCATCTCAGGTAGAATCCATATCATTCCAAATTCAATATGAAACATAAGAGTAAAGCTGTGATACACACACACATGCTGGCTGATGATGAATTGAACTTGAGCCTCAAGTGAAGAAAAAGCAAGAGAAAAATAAAGTTGATATCACTCAAATCTGTCTTTAAATCATACAGTCTAGTTTACTGAGATATTCTGATCAATCTTTGCTGTTAAATTTAAGGATGCTGGACCAAGCATTATGAAATGTAGTATTTCTTGTTGTTATTCTCTTCTGTGGCATGACATCAAATTATGGTTTGAAAGTGATGATGGCAAGGAGCAATTATCATACACTATCACATGAACCATAATATGGATTCAGCCCTTGGACCATGCAAACATATGATGGTGAGGACGGTTACTAGGTAATAGCCTCACAAACACCTTCTTTTCATAATTGGTTCTCATACCCAAATTAGAAATCTACATACCAAGTCCAACTACCATAGAAATACCTATCATTTAACCCAAAACTATCACAGCTTCCTTCCTTCCATATTTCATGCACTTTGCTAATTGCATGTATTAAAAATAACACTTAGGATTTGAACAAAGGTGCAAATTAAGAAACTTAAATAACATTTATAATACATTGGGTGAAGAAATCTTAAGGGTCTACTATTGTAACATTTGGAGATTGGTTTTACATGTATGGGCACATTTAGGTATATGTATCTCTATTTGTCATGTGATATGATGAGAGATGTTAAGTGGATGTTTAATATGTGGGTGATACTGGTTAAATGAGTTAATGTTGTGTTGATAAATCAGAGAAGTTGGTCTATTATTATCATATTTCAATCTCTCATATTTTTCATTTGATGTGCATTTAGCGTGTCTGAACATTTCTTTTGACAGAAATCAAATGCTGAAGAGGCTGTAGAACTCTTAAAAACATCTCTGAACTCCTGCAAACAGTTTTATTTACCTTTGACTCTCTTTTATGATGAGCTGACTGCAATGCTGAACCGCAGAACACTTCAGCCAGAAATTATAGAATGGTGAGTAAGTTTCAAAAAACTATTACCTTTATTAATTATGCTCATAAGCCAGAATGTTTTCTATACTTTTTAGGATTGGCAAATGTGTTGGGGAGTTTGAATCTATATTTCTGTCTGATCTTGAAGATGGACAACAACCAAGTAAGGACTCATATTGTGGTCTAGAAGGTGAGATTGGTTGTGTAATCTGTGATTTTGCTTTTTGAGAGTATCTATTCTAGAATTTATATGATAAATAGTTTTGAGATATAGTTTGCAGTTTTATCCTTTTTTACTTTGTAGGAGAACTATGGATGAATTTGGATGGAGATATATCTCCTATTTGTTTGAACATTTTGCCATTGGCTTCCTCTTCCTCACAGTAAGTTTTCGCATGCTCTCCTTTGTGTCAAGTGCTTTGTGTTTAAAACTTTTATCAATTGGGTGGATGCTAATGTTGAAAGCTTGTTATATGCAGGTCTGCTTCTTTACAAATTCTTCATGCCAATTTTCTATTACTCTCTGCTGTAAGTGAATGACCCTTAGGGCACTGAGATAGATTTTGGGTAATGGATAAATATTGGAGTTTTCTGTCACTTGTCAGGTTGAGAAGATGACCAATCAGGGATCTCTTGGAGGAATTGACGCACTACTTGGCTGCCCTTTACACCTTCCTTCCTCTAAGGTGAACCTATAAAATATTTGATCACAAGCATAAATTTTTACAAGTATATTCTGCGTCAATGCATATTTATATTTTTTCATTTGCAATATGTTCTGCTTGTCAAGTTCTATGCTGGTTAAACTTCTTCTCACCAGGGTCTTTTTTCTTGTCTGGCTGGTATCTTCATACCATAGTTATTGTTAATTGGATGCTGTTTCTGAAGAATTGGAGGACAGGCAGTACAAAATATATGTTTCCGAAATTTAATGGAGTCTTGGATTGTTTGGGCTTTATCCTTTCCACACACCCCCCTATTGAACCTAAAAAGCCATTTTATTACTGTGCAACATTGAGTGAATTGTTGGAATATAACCCCTTAGTTTCCACTTCTTTTTTCTTTCACATAGTATAAGCTGTTTTTATGAGGCAAAATAGGCAATATTTAAAGATAATTATTGCTAGTAAAGTAAATTTGGAAAAGGCAAGCACACAATAGGAGCAATAGTTAGTGGCCATTTTTTGGTGCAATAGCAAAGATACTGGGTTTCACGTGCTAATGTCTAAGTTTGGGTCTTGACACCTACCAATTTTAAGCAAGTTGGCTCTTTTTTTTTGTTTTCAGAGATACTTGAAGTTAAAGCTCTCAATCTGCAAGTAAAATTAGTTTTTGTTAGTTATGATGGTATCAATTACTTTGGAGCATATATTGCCAATGAAATGCAAACGACCTAACTACCTTACACTCATTTTATGATACTTGATATGCCACAACGGATTTATGATGTTTTGTTGTGAGTTGGCATTATATATTCATGTATGCCATCCATAATGCTGTACGCAAACAGTTTACATGGTTGGTGCATTGTCAGTGTTTCTCTGAAGCTGGTTGGCAGTCTCTCTCAGAAAAGCAGAAACAGATTGTGAGCTTTTCACTGTATCATGCAGCAAACTGGATACGAGAATTGGTGAGTGCTATTGTTAGACATTAGACATAGTTCTCTTTATGATTGGCAGTCATATGCACCGTGATTTGTAGTAATGCTTTTGCTACTATTTGTAGCTAAATGCCTTTTGTACACAAGTTACTGGAAGACTGGAATGTACAAGTCAGACAACAAAAGAGGATATAGGTGCCAAGCTATTGAAGCGATTGAGGAACCTAGTGTATGTTACTCTTGGTTCCTTGTTTTGCAGACTTTTAATTCACATTTTTTATTAGAAATTGAGGCTGCGGAGTAATTCTCTGCAATAATTTATGGTTTGCAAGTTTGGGTGGGCTGTTCAGGCTAGCTTAGAATAAAAATATGTTAATAAATAATCATAGTTGAAAAGTCGATGCATTTTCTCTCATTGATGATAACTGAAACTAGGCCCTCATATGGCAGCCTGACATAACAAGGCACTTAGGTTTTGAAACCAGAGTGGGTTCCTTGTATAAGGCAAACCCTCTCATATTTGGTTCTTGTCGACGTGAGATTTAAAACCAAATTTGAAGATCATAAAAATGCCGCTGTCCTGTTGTTTTTAAGTTTATCCTGCATTATCCAGGTGTTACAATTAATTATCCTTGACAAAGGCTGCAGTCTCTACATGCCGACAAGTTGCATGATGGGCAGCTTTTCAAGCTGGAAAGCTAAGTATGTGATCTCAGCTTGTTTGGATTCAAGCAGGGACTGGGCTAGAGGTCAGAATGACAAGTCCAGTTAACTAGATTCAAACTTTTGCCGAGTCGAGCCAAACTGTTTGTCATTGACTCAATTCATTACCATTCTAATGATTAATAAGGAGCTTCATTTGTTAGTGTTCTTAACCAGATGGGAAAGGTGGACTTTACAAAATTGATATTTGTCCATTTTCTGGCTTAGTAGGTTGTTGGATGTAAAATTGTTATCTTGCACTATGGGGTGATTTTATAATGGATTAGAATTGTTTCAAATGGATGAAAAATGGTAGAAGTGGTCTGTTTCCTTTTCTACATGGAATATGATAAGTTATTCTGGGATTGCTGTTAATTTTATGGAAAATACTGAGGTTTCCCATACTTGCTGTGGTATTGGGCACATTTTGCTTTATATGTTAGCACTGGGTACTGTACAGAATGGCTTATATCTTGCAAATAAATTATCCTTTATTCAACCTTTTACCTAATCTCTGAAATTGAAAGGTTGAGAATCACATCTTTGAAAGCAACTGGGTTTTGTTTACCATATAACACAATTGATGAACACTGAATTTGAGTATGACAAGTGAATTATTTGTCACTTCATACTTTCATGTCTCTTAGAGTATTAATAGGTCAAAATTTTCATTGATTGTGGTTTGCCTAATAATTCAAATTGGTAAAATATTTTTGAAGTCATTTTGATCCTCATGATGAAAAGAATCTAAACTTGCAGAGTTCTTGAAAGCTTGTTAAATTATTCCATCAAATGTTGCCCTCAATCTTTACCTGAGCTTCATCTTCATATGGAGCACTCCGGATCTTCACTCTTGAATCAGCCTTATGACATGTGGCATGTGGAGAAGAATGAACATAAGAAAGCACATGACAGTGACTCTCAAGACAAGAAAAGGAAACATAAAAAGACATCAAAGGCATCTGTAAGCTCAGACATGAATAGTAAATTGCGGCAGCCAACAATATTGGATGTACTGAGAAAGGGGGGAAATCTAACAAGCCAGGAGGTGCCAAATGAGGTTTCTTTAAGTGCAGTTTCGAAGGGAAGGAAATCCGTGTCTGTTGATGAAACTTCCTGTGGCTCTAATGAGCCAGCAATTGTAGAAGTTTCTGCAGTTGCCAAGGCTCTGGAACTGCAGAGGTTTAAATTCAGGCCTCTTCTGTTACAATGTCTTTCCATTTTGACATTTTCAAAGGTTTGTATGCTTGTACTGTAATTGATTACAGTTATTTATGCAATTTTCTTCTGTTTATTTTTTGTAGCATTTGCTATTACTGTGCAGTGCATTGTTTGTACAACATTACTGTTTTTTGATTAATTTTTTGTGATATCTTCATTTTCATTGTTAGACCCATATCTTCATTTTCATTGCTAGACCCATATCTTCATTTTCATTGTTAGACCCATATCTTCATTTTCATTGTTTTTTCCCTATCATCGTTGCAATTTTTGCTCATTTATGTGGAAATGATGCAAACAAATTTGTTTCATGTTATTTTAGATGCATTTTTATGAAAAAGTTTAATCCAATCCTCCAAAAATTGGGACAATATGACCAAATTCAGATCTTCTTATGCTATTTTTATTGGTGTATTGATTTATTATTTAAGTTAGCCATGTGTTTTTTCACCTTATAAATAATTGTGGAATTAATAAATGGCATGAGAGAAAACTTCTTTGTTCTCTCTCTCCCTTTCTAGCTCAATATTATAGACTTATATATCAACAACTACAAGGATTCAGCATTCTTGTATTTTGCATCAATACTTTTGTTGTCTTCCTGAATTTGGAGTGTTATTAAATTGCTATCACCTTTAGAACCATTGCTTAAATTGAAGACAGTGATTTATGTGCCTAGACTTGATCCTGTAAGATGTACGTCTAGTTTAGTTTATTATTGCTTTATGGAATAACCAAATATTTGTTAGAGGCCAGTGATAGTGGCAAAATTGGTGGGAGTTAGTGCTCTCTGAGGGTTCTGAATCTGGTCTCAAACTCTCTAATTTTTGAGTTGCCAATAGGCCTAGCATTAATTAGTTAGCAGTGGATGGCACTATTAAGCTATAATAGATGGTTTAAGTGCTAGCAGAACTTCCTAGTTTATTGTTCTATATTTATGAGAAGCATGTTCAAAAATTGAGGAATTCCCTTGTTAAATGATGTTGTGGTGCTTGTTATTGTGCATATAAGCTTCTTGGAACTTTTCTTTGCTGTATTATTGCATGAAAAATCATTGGAGCTTGATGTCTGTTTCCCTGTGCAGAACCGAGATTCTTGTTGCTCTGATCCTACGGCAGAGGTACAGTGTTAATTGCATTGATCATTACTGATTAGTATTTTTGACAAGTAAATGAAGTCTTCAAGAGCAAAATAACTGTTATTTCCCATGTTAGTTACCCATGTACTTGTACCTTATACGTGATCTTCACTACAAGCTGGATTACTTCACTCCTACAAGCAAAATGTTTTCTGCCAGAAGCTGTAGTATGTCTGCTGGTTTTACGAGGATAACAGTGGAAGAGTTCTTGACCGATGTCAAACCAGTATTTCCATGTCTTCGGAAGCATTTTGATAGTGCAGTTTGTATTCTTAAAGAAGGTAAAATAATAGCATCAAATTTGGTTGGATATACTAAGAACAATGCTTCCAAGATTTTGTATTAGGAAATAAATATTTTGTAGGTGAACAAACTTGTGAAGATCATTGGAAAGAGCAAGCTGCTTTTGCTGGGAATCCTGATGTATCCAACCTTATGTTTTCAAGATCTTCAGTTTCCAGTTCGGTCATTAAAGAAGTACTCTGTTGTTTTAGAAAGGTGAAATTTTTAAGTGACTCGGTCAAACACCTTTTTGGCTACTGGCCTCCAATATATTGCTGATTATAAACCCAAGTTCTATTATATCAGCTAGACAATTTATTCTATTTTGTTTTACAGGCTTATAAACCTTTTTTCAATTTTTAATTGGTTCAAGTGCAGATGGTAAACCTTCTTGAGATTCAAATGGACAAAAATGTGCTCTCTGATTTGCTTCAATCTTTCCAGCCCCTCAAAATAGCAGGCTCTGCTATTTCAGACATACAACCCATTCCTTTACCTGGGACAATAGAGTATTTATATCTTGGCACTTTTTCATTTCTAGAAGGTGTCCTGAATACAGGTATGCTCTTTTCCCAGTTCCTTTTATTTTAGTCACTCCTTGATGTCCAGTGTGATTCATTTGACATCCAATCTGCTCCTTGCAGCATGTTCTTTCTCCTTCATGCTTGCCTCTGAATTACTTCTAACTCTGGAGTTGGTTGTAAACTCTCTTCAAATCTTCCTTGATAAGTTCGAGGGAAATTATAAAAGTATGCACTCAGGATTTATCCAGGGCATCCTTCATTCCTTGTATAACAGACTTGGAACTTCTGCTGAGAAGCTATTGACATATAACTGGGATGATGGATGTCTTGAAAGGGGTTGGAAGAATAGGGTATGATTATCTGTGTAATCATTTGTGGCTCTTGACATTTAAAAACTACTCATTTGAAACTTACTTTACTATTTATTGCATGCAAAGTGACAACCTTTATGATGTTTGCAGGGAGACATAGTACGGAAGATACTATGGATTTATTTGGAACACAATGAGTGCACTTCTGATTTGCTGGTTGAGCTTGCCTGCTCCATCTTGCCTCAGGTGTGTGAGTTTGCTCAATGATAAATAATGTATAACATTGTCAGTTAATGTTGGACTGAGTTACAACTTTCTTGTTATTTTACCTGCATCTTGCTTGAGAACTGAAAATTGTTCTCCCTAATATAACTTTTGTCTGTACAATTGAGATTGCTGTATCATGTCCTGCAATAGAACATGACTTTCATGTTGTGCTTAGATGGAACATATTTGGGGTCACTTCATAAACGATATTCCTTCGGGTAATACGGTTTTCTTGTTTTGCAAACTTGCCCTAAAGAGGAGTCCTTTTCTTGTTAGGTTACTCTGTGCAAAACATTAGCAAAAGATGATCATCATGGTTTCCCAACTCTATGCCCTGCAACATTTATTGTATGGTATCGGGTATTGGTAAGTTATCTTTATTTTTCCTCCTTTTTAACAAGTGTTACTGCCATTGGAGATGCTCAAAGAGTTGGGATATTTGCAGCATGAAGTAAACCTTTCTATTCTCAACAAAGTGGTGAGTGGTAGATTCTAATATTCAATATTCCAAAGATCATGGAAAATAAGAGAAAAACCTCTTTGTTCCAGAATCATACTGTATATTCACTCTTTATGATTAGATCAAGGAAGTTGTTCACTTAGAGAAACAGAAGGCTGGTGTTCAACCTGAAACTGTTCAAACCCATTTAGTGATAACACACAAGTGCGTGAATGTGGTGGTATCGTTGGTCAATATGTGTAGGAGTCATGACAAGGTAATCAATCAGATCTTCTTTTTTGTTCTTTATTCTTTATATATGTATATATTTGTAGTGGCTATACAAGTGGGAAAGCTTTGATGGATTAAAATGATGTTCAGATTACTGTCCATGCCATCGCTGTCAAGTATGGTGGAAAGTTTGTCGATTCTTTCCTGAAAAGTATGTTCTTGATAATTTTGGTGTGCTAGGTGGTATGAGATTTAGTTACTTTGGATGCTGAAATTATGATATTCTGCAGCTTTTGACTTCTTGCAGACCCACTTTCAAACGCACAATGAGATTATAATCCAATTGGTGAGATTAACTTCAGCAAATTTCTTCTACCATACTTTATTGCCAGTAAACATTGTTAAGAGTGGGGTTTAAGTCCCAGCGATGCCATGTAATGAATTAGGTGAAGGAGCTTCAAAAGGCCACAAGAACGATACAGATTTTATGTTCTGAAGCAAAGGTCTGCCTTGATTTTAGAATTTATTTTGAAACCATTTTGCATATTCACTATCATAGTACTTCTTGTGTAATTTATATCCTCTTTCTTCTGGAAGGGTTTGAAACAAACAGTTATCACTAGCAAAATTCCTGCTACAAAGAGGACTATGGAACGTTTTCTATTCCATGTTAAGGCTCTGCTCCATACAACATCGAGTGGATGCACCTTCTGGATGGGTATGTAATACATCACAAATTTCTGTGTGAGAATTCCTGTTTGTGAGATTGACCTGATGACTGGCATTGAATTGATGGCTTGGATAGCTGAGCACTTATTTAGGGTGGGATTCCTTGATTGTCTGGTGGAAGTTCTGTTTAACAATATGCTATGGGACTAAAACTTTCTCATTTGGCAATATGCCAAATAATTAAACTCCATGATTCAAACTGCAAAAAGACCAGAAATAATATATTTGTTAATTTCATTTTTAATGTTTGACCAAGTTCTAAAGAATTTTTGATCTTGCACTTCAAAATAAGTAGAACATATTCTGCCCAATTTTTGCAAATTTTTGGCTACTTGGAAATGGTTGGATTCAGTTAAGCAGTCATTTAATTTCTCACTACAATGAATGAATCAGCATAGATTATAATTTTCTGTTAATGCCTTATCATCTGACACTAAATAATATAATGATGTCAGAGATGGCTAACAAATTGGGGCTCCATCTTGTTTATTAATTGTAGCTCGCTTTCTACTTGCAGGCAATTTAAAACACAAAGATTTGATGGGTCAGGTGGTGAGCTCGCAGGCATACGTAGATGACCTAAATAACAATGTGGAGGAGAATCCAGCAGTAGCTGTTGATGAGAATCTGCCTGTCAGCCTTGCAAGTGATGACAGAGAAACAGAATAAGAAATGCCTTGTTTATATAAATCTTCAGATTTATTGACTGAAGCCAAAATGAATTTTGACAATTGACTACAATGTTTTGCTTCACAGATGCTTCTTGAGTTGTTTGAATCATTTAAAGTAGAGTGGTTCAGCTCAAATTATCATGATTGATGTATTAGTATTAACTCTGTTCATAGCTTTTTTAAACTACGAATGAAAGAGAGTTTATGATGATGAATAACAGTTTGAAGAGTAAAGTTGTATTATTTGTCATTTGTTCTTTGAAGAGTAAAGTTATATTATTTGTCATTTGTTCATACTTGCTCAAAGGAGTAGTGATTTTGTCAACCTGTCTTGATTTTTAACCAAGTTAGAATAAATCAGTATCTGCTGAAACTCTTGTAAATAGGAATCCAGGATAATTTTTTGTTTTTTAAATGTATATATGGCAGTCATTAATAGAACTACAGAACAAAGACGTGAAAATTAAGTAAAACTTCCAGCAACTTATCATGCAGTAATTGGAGAAGGATTTACACGCCATAGACGTGTCTTATCAATTTTCAAATTATTGGTTCAGCTCTCTTTTTACCATCGGAGAGCCCCAAATTCTTGTTTTACTGCTTGATGGGTGCCTGCACACGGAAAAGAAGCGACACAACATATCATGATGATAATTTAAGGGCAAAAGTGTGCTGTTATTTATGTACTTACGAAAAATTGATAATAAGAATTAATTATTTTCGACAATGGTTGATGGGTTTCCTCTTACAGTACACAAAAGTTATTGCAACTATGCAAATGCAGTAGCCTTACAATCAGCGACACAGAATAGAGCCAAATTGATGCGGCACTCCCTGGAAAGATCTGAACGGCACTTCCCTTGATCTTTTCCCAAGTAAGAGTTTACTTCTCTCAAACACACGCATTCCAGAAGCTTATCTTCTGATTTTGGGGAAGTCATCTCCGCAATAGCTTTACAACCACTACAGCATGATGGCAGTGGCTTTGATTCCATACCCCTCAAGTAAGCATAGCAGTCATCAACCACTGCCCCAATACAACTGCATTCGAACACATCCGGCCTGATTTCACCAGCTCCAAGTCGTACTTGGCCTGCCGCCGCTGCCTCAATATGCCGCTACTACCTGCAGGATAAAAACTGAAGCTACAAAGCCCTTCATTGTGTTTAATTTGGTGGTTTGGTGACAGTTTGGGGTAATGCATTTAACTCCATTCCATATTTATCAAGTTTGTGCAGCATTAGAGAAACCTGAGATGGGACGAGGGAGGTTGTTTGTTAAAAAGTAATATGCTCAACAATATTTGTTAGGTTGTTTGTTAAAAAGTAATATGCTCAACAATATTTGTTTTTGCATGGCTTCAGAAAATAGTCGACATTACCTGAACTGAAATTTTATTTTATTTTTTATTATGGCCATGATATATATATATATATATATATATATATATATATATTACATATATGCATACGTACATATATACAATTACTCACGCGCTGTAAGCATAAAATACTAAAATATATTTTAAAAACTAAAAATTTAAATTGCGAAAGCAGTAGATAACTAACCTCTCGCCTTTGTTTTTTTTTCATGTTTTTTAGTGTTGCTAAAATCTTTTAAGCTCTCTAAATTCTCTCAAAATGGTGTTTAATAAAAATTTCGAGCTTAGTGACCTTTGTAAAGCAAAACAATTCCCAATTTATAAAATTTTTCCCATTAAAAAATTCTTACACTTCTTAACAGAAGTATTATGACTACTTAATGCTGCAATTTCATATTTTAATTTGAATTCAAGAGTTACAAAAAACATAATGAAGAGTTAAAGACCATAATTTAGATGTTACAAATTATTTTTTAATAAATTTGATTGTTACAAATTCAATCCATTTAGCTAATACGGTGGAAACGACGGGGGCTATGCAGCGGAGGAGAAAACGAGATAAAAAGTGAGAGAATCCTTATTCCTTGTTGGGTACTGACATCTGGGTTCCCTGTTGTTTTAATATTACAAATTTAGACATAGTTTATCTGTTTATATGAAATAGATCCCCGATCCCTATTGAATTGAAATGGTCAAATTGTCTTTATATTGTTTATTGATTTTGACCACCAGAACGAAAGAACAAGAAACTAGACACCGAGGACTGAAATATTGTTACCTTAACCTTATTATTTTCCTGTTATAACCTCAATTTACAACAATATGAAGCTGTTATAATTCAATGCCACTCACTAAACATCAAATTCATCCACTCTGCCGCTTCTTTGTGTCACACTCGGTGGCCTTGTCTCTCATTTTCTTACCCTTTGCTCC
The DNA here is from genome assembly GCA_019650275.1 of Xylocarpus granatum. Classification (NCBI taxonomy): domain Eukaryota; kingdom Viridiplantae; phylum Streptophyta; class Magnoliopsida; order Sapindales; family Meliaceae; genus Xylocarpus; species Xylocarpus granatum. The sequence goes on from BNST01000649.1 coordinate 62,509, forward strand.
CTCCAGCAATTATTATCTCACTAACTTCTCCGCCTTATTCTTGATTAGTTCTTCACCACTAATCTCCATGCCAACCTTCCATTCTGTGCAAGTACTGTAAATCTACAATTTGTCATTTGATCTCCCCCAAAATGCCAACAAATCATTGGCACGGAACGCCGGCAGATAACTGTCCATGATTGCATTCCATCCACTGTGAGTTACAAATCCTCCTATTGATGGGTGGTTCTGAACTTGCTCTTGCGGGCACCAAACCGCAATAAAAACGTTTCCTCTACCTTCAACCTCAAACCCAGATGGAAAAATCCGTAGTGCTGCTGTTAGTAACAAGGTCAGGCCTAATTATCCATAAAAATGGGTGATTGCTATCAGTTAGTCTCATTCCAATCTTGATTAGTTATTTCCTTGTTAGAACTGAGGTGGACCGATAGCAAATAAACGAGGAAACATAAACTGTTGCACCAATACATCAAAAGTAAAAAGAAAAAAAAACTGCTGAAGCTTTAGATGCATTCTCGGCAGCTTCCGTGGCGTAGTTAAATTGAGTATCATTTGGATCCGTTGCTCGAACAAAACCTGGAAGATCCTCATGCGGATATCTTTTGTACCCATAACCCAGTCAAGAATTGTGTCCAAGAACTCAAAAGTACTTTCGGATGCAAAATAAAACAAATCAAATCTCTCGGCTTTTTATTGGTAGTTTTAAGAATTGAAAACTAGTCTTTCACCCTTGCTTTTGACTGGTGCAATGCCTTTAAACTACAGGTTGAGATGGTGAAGAACATTGGGAAGTCTTAACACAGCTTTTTTGTGGCTTTGATCGGGGAATGGAATACAGACTGCACGAGCCTTGTAACCCTTGTTATTATTATAATATATACATAGTAAAGTCTTCATTTTAAGTTTTTCAAATACGTACTAAGCTTTTGTATACAAGTAGAATTGCTTAAACCTAAACGTTTAAGTTGTTTCATGACAGATTTTGATTTAGACAGAAATCTCAACAAAAAACACAAATTTAAAGCATGTTGAATTATTTGTTGGCTTTAGCCTTATTAGTGCTCATGTAATTGATGCTGCCTATTCATTGAAATAAATAAACAGGACGACAATCTTCCCCACAGCTTCTCCATCAACCACCAAAAAATTTAAAATGGATAAATGAGGTTCAACACCATCAACTTTGGACACAAATCTGATGTCATGAAATCTGTGATAAATCGATGAATAACGAATTAAATTTCAGGTTTACCAAAATAGTATGACTCCGCCAAAACACAAGCAAATACACTATGCTCCTCTTCGCCCAAACCGCCAGAGCAAGAACAAGTATGTGGCGGCAACGTAAGTTATCATGCAGCATGCTCCGTTGTTCTTGCTGATTTCTTTCTCATTGTCCAAAATGCAGCAAAGTAGCGGTTCTGCAAACAAGATCAGACTTAATATGGCCTGTACAAAATACAGTACGGACAAAAAATATTTGTGGAAGAATAACCTCAACTTGTGGGGCGCTTCTATATAAACATTTCTATAAGAAAGAAAAGACTGGATTCTAAAGGGGAAATGAAATCCCTATGTGCAGAGCAGAAAGCTTACTTGCATCATAGAGCGGGGATTGGTAGTGTAGGTTGTCTCAATGGTCTTTTCCTTCTGCATTTCAATACCAAGTCAAATTACACATGGAAACAATTAATACACAAGCAAAATGACATGGACGGAAAAACCCGGAACTGAAAATTACCTCAAACTCAAAACCATACTGTAAAGCAACCCTCTTTACATCTTCTAAACTCAGTTCAATCGACATTTCCTAAATCAGAAGAAAAGGGAAAAGAAAGAATTTAAAAAATTGTGATAGCCACTAAAACCATTGTGATCAGGTGTAAGTAAGTGCAAACTTTAAGGAAATGAAGCTTACATCTTCCTGCCCATACAAATCTGCAAAGTGATAAAGTAGGGGTCCTAAATTTATCCAAACCTGTCAACCATGAAATTTTTAAGCGAACAACAAAAGAACCAAGAAGGAAGAAATGAAAAGGAAAAGAAAAACAGCTAGTAAGAACCTACACCCCCATCTTTCAGGATTCTTGATATTACTTCAATGTATTCAACAATGTTGTGTGCCGTATCAATAAAGAAGCAAGTAACAACTGCATCCCATACCCCTGCAGGTACCATAAATACTCTTAATAAGAATGACAGGATAGTGTAATACAAAAGTGGATACATTGTGCAATATTCTTATATCTCTAGTGAATATGGAAGCAAGATAGCATTATGGATCAAAATTAATTGCTGCAAGCAAATGCTTTGCAGCAGAAAGTAAAAAGGATAATGATTATGATTTTCAACCAAACAATAAAAGCCAAGCAAAATTTCTTTATTTATTTCATTTTCGTTTACTTTTACAACTTGGAATCTTCAAGAATATAGGCATTTGCTAAACAGTATTATTTGGGTCCTTAGTCTCTATAGGCCTATATAATCTATCAAATAAAAACAAAAACAAGATTTTGCTAGTTTCAGCAATCAGAGTCTTGATATTATGTGGTGGACATCCACAGAGACACCTACACAGACAATCTTTTTACCTTTTTTTTTCCTTTTCCTTTTTCTCTTAACTTTGGTGTATTAATCACATTTAACTGATCTGTTTTATTATGTTGCTCAATTCACATACTGAAATTTAAACCATTGCAGTAATGTTTCAAGTGATTGAGAGCATATCAAGGTTAACATAATTTCTAATATAATCTCTAGTTGCTAGAAAATGCTTTCTTCTACAAGTAAAGGCATACATTTCCCCTTATTTTAGTATTAAAGTCTTCAAGAAAATGAGATTTTCCCTAATACAAACATTAGGAAAACTCAGAGAGCCATATTCCTACAGAATCAAGATATGGACGTGTCTCCTCTTCCAACCTCCTAGTAGATAAACGGTGTTTCAAAGTGGGGAACCTCTGGATTCAGAAGCAAACTTCATAAAAACAAGTGATAAGGGCCCATGCCACCAAAACAAATGCAGATAAATAGGATGCAGAAACATTATGAAGCACATCAAAATACACATCATTAAATCTGAAAGCTTGGACTATCCTTGAAAATCTTTTCATACATCAGCATTTTAGCATAAGTTTATGGAAAACAACTGGCAGGAGCTACCATTAGATCATTCCTTTCCTTGTCTAGGATATTAATATTATTAAGTTACCTTATAAACAACCATGCATATAAAAAAATTAAGAAATATGAAATATGAGGAAGAAGTTAAGTTTCCTACCTACTTGGCTTGGGTCATTGTAGACTTCAACAAAGTCACCACCACACATAGAAAAACCTTCAGTAATCCCTGCACTGCTCCCAAGACAAGTAAATCATAAAGTTGAGAATTGAAAGGATTTCTTTTATCCAAAGAAAAAAGGAATTGTAAAAATAAATTTAGCCAAAAAAAGGGCAAAATCAAGGAAAAATAAAAAAAATTCTTATTCAGGAGTTATGAAGTCACCCAAAAGCATATAAACTGTCATTTCTTATATAACAGAAATCCCTAGACCTTTCCATGTCCACTGGCTAGACTGATGACTACTTTCAGATCCAAAAACTGTCAATATTTCAACCCAACTATTCAAAACAAAGCTTTTGATGGAAAAGATAATCTTAATTTTGACTTGTAGGCATATACACAAACCCAACCATGTTTATTATTGCTACTTTTGAGATGCTGTAAGCAATCACTCCGGTATCATCACACCCATAAGGTAAGACTTTACAAGAAAGCCTCTACAATTAGAGTTATACAAAATTCCATTCTGATTTAAAAGTTGGTACCACCAATTCTTAAACCTATGGCCCATGCAACAACTTCCAGATTCTCCTTACAATAGATAATCAAGAGTTACTTCAGAAATCTTTAGTTAGGGCAATTCACAGCCTCTAGAAGGTCAAATTTTGGGGAAAAAAGTTCGCAAAAGTTCAAGACAACAAACAATACAGCAAGATGAATGAATACCTTGCTGGATGAACGTCTGGGATTAGAACAGGACGAAGTTGGTCACTGTCTGAAAGTGAATTGCAATTGCTGTGGATCCAAGGATATATTGTCCACTCCCCAGCAGTTTGAGTGCTAAAATAATCACATATAAGGAAAATGTACCAGAACAGATTTATTGTCATCGATTAACTCTCATTAACTAGGGAAAAAATTGTGTTAGGGAGTTGGACTGGGAAAATTTTCTTAAAGATTCTTACTGATTAAGAATAAAACTTGAGCATATCATCATGTAGTATGAAAATTCGTTTCCCTGGCTAATAAAACCTGCATGCAGCGCAAAAAATGTGGGTGCTGTAAAAAATTAAGGGTAGTAATTGTGACGAATTGACATGCTAGGCATACCTATACTTGAGATCTCCAAAGCCAGCCGCCCAAGACCAGCACCAGGGACTAAACAGGCAGGAGGGCTGCAGACAATTTTAATATCAAATAGACACTAGAACAGATACAATTGTAGTACAATAATAAATAGTAATTTGAACATTATATGATCAAGACAAGATTCCATTGTAGCAAGAGCACTTCTAAAAATGAGAAAAGCAACAAGAAATCCTGTGTACCTCTCCTTTGAGCGATTTGGGAACAGAGCATCAAGTTCTTCAAGAATAGGCTTGTAACAATGATCTCGTTCTGTTTGCCCCTGCATCGAAGATAGAAAATTGAAGAAATACATAATGCTTGGCTCCAATTGTAGATGATGGCTCACGATGCAAAAGTCAATTAAAAGAAAACATTACCTCCGCAGCCCAGTCTCTAACTATATTCCTAATTATACAACGGACCTGAAAAGATAATGATGAATATGGATTTTGTGAGAACATCCTGTTAACTGGTCTTCAGTTAATAATTGGGAAAGGTGGACACAGAAAGAGAATGAAACATATCAGTGCACCAAACTAGTGACATTTGTACCACAAGTTAATGTGGAATAACAAACAGAAATCATCTAAAACCACCTGCAGCTCCAAGAGCTATCCATTTTTATATATTTATAACATCTATATGACATGGATGTATAAGCAAGGTAAGGCCCTAGTCATTTTTCTGCTCATGTACTGCATTCATTACTAATAAATTCTTCTTTAATTAACATAAAAATTATTCATGATTGTTTTCATAGGTAATGCCAAACACCATACTGAGATTGGTAACAAATACACACACTACAGTATTGCTACAAACAGAGTGAGATGGCCAACAATATCACATTTGGTGAAAAATTATCAATATACCTTATCAATGTCAACTAATGGAACATTCAACTGAAATGATGGATCCAGCCAGTCATAAGGTGGTGAAGATACCTGGATATATTAATGGCAAGCAGGAAATTAGTTTTACCATAATGTAATTGACCACATTTGAAGTATAAAGAGGAAAAAAAGAACCAAAAAAAAATAGATAACTTTCTAGTTACATCCTATTAAAAATTAGAATTTGAAGCAAAGTTAACAAAAAAAATCCTTTTTTTTTAATACCTCAGTAAGAAAGCAAGACCTTACAGACATTGAGAAATTTATGGATCATGACTAAATAAAAGAAAACATATACTTAAAATTTTTACAAGGTATATCCACTTATAGGGAAATAACCCAAAGCATCTGTTCAGCAAAACACATTTAAGGCTAGTTTCCAAGACTGTAGCTCAAAATTGTAGTAATTCACTCTTTCTAATATTCTTTTTCCAGTTTCCTCTCTGTGAAGAGTAAAAACATGCATGTAATCTAACAAATGACGTATACAGGATATGTTTATGTATTCACCAAATAAATGCAATATCATTTAATCAGGTCATCCTTACACAAATCATGAGTTTTAGCTCAAGCTATCAAGCAACATAACTTTATTCAGCTTAAACTTCAGCAATTCCACACTATAGTCTCAAATCAGTCCCCAAAGCAAAAAGATACCAGGAATCATAGACTTCAATGTATAATCTGGTGATCATTTACTTTTCTTTTCTTTTTTTCTTTTTTGGGTGAGTTGGACATGAGAAGGGTTCAGAGAGAGAAGTACAACTTGCAGTAAAAATTTAAATTTGGGAGGAAAGCGAATAAAATATGGTTGAGATTAACCAATAACATTACATTTCCATTGGAATCAGCGACATCACTGCTACAATTTTGTTCTGTCTTCTTCTCACTTTCCAAGTCTGCGGGGAAGCTTGGAGCTTTAGGTTCAATGGGATCTTCTGTTTCGACCTCCTGTTGTTATCTACATAAGTCAAATTTCATAATGAAAGACAAACAAAATAACCAGAATATGCGCCTTCAATCATTATCATTGGTCATAAAAGCTAATATGATTATCTGATTGTTCTGAGACCTCATTTGTAGCCATCCTTTTACGGGCATCGCTTACTACATCAATCTGTTCCTCGCAACTGGATTGATCAGCTTCAGAATAACACATTCTTCCACTGGTCGAGGCAGAGTGACCAGAGCAAATATTCCTCCCACCAGATAACTGATTATCATGATGGGTATGATTAATATGAGACTCCTCACAAATATAAATGTCCTGGCTCATATCAAGCGGGGGATCAAATGCCTGCCAGATAGATATAAATTACACATTTGAGCAGAGCTTCTTTTAGATATTTTAAAACAGCAAAATAATCAATAATTAAAAAATTTAGCTGCAACTCACCTGAAGCATAGCAAATATGAAATAAGAATTTGCTGAAATACAGCTGCATAATCAATAAACAAACTAGGCAGTCAGCCAAGAAGTTACCCTTAAGTCCGGCATACAGTAAGCCAAAAGCTTTGTCTCAAAAAATTCCAATATTCTTGAACGAGTCACAGTCATGAAATGTTACATGCAAATAAATTCCTAGTTATTTTGCTTAATTGATATTACTAGACTACCAATCAAGATATGGAAACATTTCGTTTAATCTCTCTAGTAGTTTTAAATTTATCTAAGCAACCCGAATAGTATTTCCTCCAATAATTAATCAACAAATCAGTTCTTCCTCAACTGAGCAAATGCAATGCAGAATAATCATGTCCACCAAACAACTAAAAAATCACCTCTTTAGTTTCTTAAACTTCGAAGGATAGTGACAGAGTAAAGCCTGAAACCACAAAAAAATAAAATAAAATAAATCAACGCAAAGATTAAAATAAATAATAAAAACAAAATAAAAAAGAAAAGGAAAAGAGCAAAATTACTTTGTGTGCAGGTGGAAGCTTTCTAAACGATCTCTCATATCTCTTAACATCTTCTTCTGCTGCTTCAGGATAACTGTATTCAATCATTCGCAACGTTTCATAATCAACCTTTTAATTTATTTTTAGAAAATATTTTTAAAAAATAAAAATTGGAGTGGAAATGAAAGTACTTGAGATAGGCGCTGATGATACGCCGAAGGGATTTGACTTCGAGAGCTTCTTCAAGCCGTCTTTGACGACGTCGTTCGTCGTCTTCCTCCGCCGCCACCTTTACTGACATTTTCCCGTCTCTGATAGCTAGCCGTACGACGTCGTTGTTTTCTTTTGTTACCGTCTTCAGTTTTCTTTCTGTAACTCAAGCAAGCGGCAGACCTAAGCAGAGCTCTCGGACCTCAAATATTTTCAAGAAATTGGAGAAAGTTTCATGGTTTTGGAGAATTATCAAATTAGTCCATATGATTTAGAAAAATAAAAAATATCTATTGCTTGTCTAAAATGAGTCCATTCCAAATTCAATTTCCCACCGCCGTATCTTTCCTAGTTCTTAAAACGTTCATTGAATGGACGCATGATAAATCTACAGTATTGTTTGTAGACGATTTATTTCTTTCTTAGGGAGGCGGCCTCTGAATTGCGTTCCGTGTTGAGATGAGGACGAATTTGAACACATTACAAACAACACGGTTAACTTCAACAATTATCCATAAAAATAGGCACAGACGCAAAAAAAATTAAATAATGCGTTACTTCCAAACGGATCATAGAACATGCTCTTACAAAAGTACTTTTCATCAAAGCAAAAGTGGCGAATATCGACCCTGCCCTGCGTATAGTCAAAAGGCAATGACATGCTAATCACAAGAAGAATAATCTAATGGATAGAACTGCAGCAGTTTGATCTAACAAGTTCAAAATGTCCGAACAATTTTTTTTTCCAGTCAAAATACAGGGTTCCCAAGAAATTCATAATAATCTTCCAGCCCTGAGACCATCTCCCTCTTTCCCCAAGAAAATACATTGCTTTCAGAAAAAATAATCACAGAGATAAAGTGAACAAAAGTGAAAAGGGTTTTGAAGAGTGTTTTTTGTCAAGCCAAACCACCTGTACATTCTCTATTCCCCAACCCTAGTTTGCTTCCAGTTGTTTTTGGTCTGGAGTTCCAAGAAAGAGCACCAAAACAAAGCTCCCCGGAAGATTTAAACTTCCAGCCACTAACTCCGATCCATCATTTCCCATCATATTACACATTTTTCATGCATCACCATTAATTTAAAGATGAGCATAATCAGTATTTTCTAATTCTTAAAAGAAAAAGTAAAAACAAAGGAAAACTAAAACACAGAATGCCAAACTCCCTAGTTTAATGCACAAACCATTTTGCTTCCAGTGTTTGCAGACTCCCCTCTTCCACGATTCAATCCCTGAAATCATCCTACCCAGAAACAGCATTGAGATTTTTGAGAAAGATCATCATCACTTTGTTAACCCCGCACTGATTCTGAAATTATTTGTGCACTTCCAGCACAGCAGATGGATCCAGCAGTACAATCACACTGGCTCGCAAAACTTCTTAGAGAATTCAACTGTTCCTCATTAGTGTGAGGAAGACTAGCACGTAGAAGTTCCCTGGGCATTTCTCTCTTTATAGCTTCTGAATCATGAACTTCCCTGCTTGGCTGGGATTGCGTTATAGTTTCATATTTACTCATGCAATACTTGGTAAGAAGATCAAAAAAATTGTCAAACGAAGCGTGCCAGAGGTCAAGATTACGAATGCTACCAGCAGCATGGGTTAGCAGTTCACTTGCCCTTTCAAGAACTGACACTAAAATTACAGTGGCACAATCACCAGCGGGGCTTCCAAGCGGGCGTAGTGGTGGCTGCTCTGAAGAACAAACAACTGCTATAAGACAAGCACTAAGTGAACGAAGATCCATGCCTTTAACACAAGCACAAACAGTCTTTGCAAGATTAGTTGTTGCCTGTGCTGCTGTCGTATCAGAAGGAAGGCCACCAAACAAAAACCTCAAATGACGGAAAATAGCCATACAGACAATTCGTGTGAGCTCACTACCAGGGAAGAGGAGCTTAAGGAACCTGATGAAGAGATTCCGACCCTTGGGAAGAGAGACCAACCTAAGAAACACAACGTCATCCTTCAGAGCTAGCCCAACTGCATGGCAACTTTTGCCAAGAGGATCAACAAGCTGAAGCGATGCTGCCAATCCTTCCAGCAGTGCTTGCCGCCTCTGTCTAAGCTGAGAGCCACCATCTTGAGGCTGACCTGATTGTAGGAGCCTGTCAATATCATCTATATCAAGAAGCAAAGCAAGAGCATCTTCAATGGTAACCCTAGCAGCAAGCAATGGTTCCTGCTCCAGAGGCTTCTCAGAGACTTTCTGGTCAGTGCTTCCATCACCGGAACCAGACGGAGGATCAACATCTAGGAGCGGACGAGGCCTACGTATGGACGACAGTGGTATTCTCCCAAAAGCATCAACTTGAAGATGTTGATGCTGTTCCGTACAGTTGCGGGCTCGAGAAGGGAGCTCCTTCAGGTGAGATGGAAAAAAATGGTTCTTATTCCTTGAGCAAGATGATTTTTTTGCAAGACGAGCTTGGTGGTAGTAATCATCTATGTAAGGGTCACCGCTATGCGTCACAGAATGCTGCATTTTAAGAATACTCTCTATCTCTTCAGCTGTCATATACTTGGATCTGAATTGCAGCCACCCGCTATCACTCTTCTGACTGCCAGTATCAGAGCCTTGCTGAGAATAACGCCTGCTTCTATGTGATGACTTGGGTTTATGATCCCTAATGTCAGCTCCATGCATTGCTTTGTGGGATGAGGAATGATGGGCGTTGTATAGTTGGGACTGCAAAGCTGCAATATGGACCAAAGATGGTTGAACGTTATGGTGCAGTCTCTGCTGTTGTGGTGACATCAACTGCGGAGATATCAGGCCATTTTGACATGGTAACTGTTGCTGCAATTTATTGTGTAAGAGGCTTGACTGATCCCCATGTAACAGGCCAGCATGGCTAACCCAGTGATTTTGTGGCCAGCTATTAAGAGGAAGGCCAGGAGAGGTGAACTGAAACAAATTTCCACCATAATGCATTCCGTGAGATAAGCCAGCCAGATGAAGGTGAGAGTTGGGCGAGAGATTTGGTGCAGAGAACGGCAACTGAGGTCCACCAGCTGAAGAAGGAATATTCAGATGGCGTGGTGAAGCCTGGTGTGACCTACTTCCACGAGGAGGGAAAGATGTGAAACTTGATTTGGGTACAAGAATTGGTTCGCTAGAGAAATCACGCTGTGGTTGTTGCTGGGGATATGAGGATGTTCTGTACAAAGGTTTAGATTCTGAAAAACAAGCAGAAGAAGATTGTGGTTGTGATAACCATCTCTTTCCTTCCTCAGAATTTTCTATATCAAGCATATACTGATCTAACCAGTTCCCAAATTCTCCAGACTGTGCCCAATCTGTAGCTGATGAACCTGAAAAGAATTGACATCGGTTGAAGTAGGAAAGAACCTTAAGTAAAAAATTTTCAAAGCTGTTGTGATGAACGTATTCATACAAACTTAATATGATTTCAAAACATGGTAAATAGATAAAATAATGGCAGTTTGCAATTAGGTCTTTAAAAGGCAGAGTTTTAAATAAACACTTGTAGGTTTTATGCATTGAAATGTAACGAGTCACAAACTGTATGCTTAAGAAAAATGAGCATTCAATCAAGTCAAATCCTTAAAGAAAAGAACTCTCAGACATGAATACTGAAGAGCAAAGACAGCATCATCTACAATAAGATTCGGTCTTGTTTAAACAAATAATTCAATAGTCATTTCTTTAATAAGAATTATATTTGATCCAGATAAAGCAATAAAATATCTACTGCTGTAGATCAAATTCAAATGGTCCAACAATTTATAAAAACATGGCTACACGTAACTTTGGCATTTTGCTCAACCTTTCGTATAAGTCTGCAGATGATTATGGAAAATACCAAAATGCAGATGTCTAAAATCAACAGAACATTTTAATTCCAAGTGGTTATGTCTGAATAATTGAAAAACATTCTACTCACTATCCCTCGAAAATGATCCAGATCTATCACCAATAACTCCTGGATTTCGTGGTCCTGTGACAACTCTGTTCAACTGAGAGAACAAAAAAAATTCAGAATCTACCTTAAAATAGGGTTAATACCATCTTAACACCTTAAGTTTCCACTGACACATAACTCAAGCAACAGAAACAAGATTATTACACCAGTAGCAACACAAAAACAATAATAAAAGTAATGAGCAATAATTAATTAGATGGTGTAGTATGTAGCATATACCCACCCAAAAGGCGCAGTTCAGCAACATCAAAGTTATCAAATATGCTCAATAGCAAGTGAAGAGAAGGTTTCTACTTAACTGCAAAAGATTATAAGATTCTAAATTGACAAACATTTAACATTTGGATTTCAATCTGACTTGGCATACCAAACTAAAATCAAATGCCCATGCAGAAGGTCTTCAAACACAAAATAATCCAAGAAGTATGAACAACCATTAATGCATGATCTAAAGAAATGCTTCTAAAACCATTTAATTTCTTGAGAATTTCAGCATATATAATGCTGCAACTTTTTTAAAAATGTGCTCCAAACTTGGCATGAAATAGACTACCATGCCTCACTGATAAATAATCATATATAAATATAGGGAAACAAAAAGAGAATAGAAAAGGAAAAAAAATTCTGGACAATCTTTCAGAAACAACAGGAAGAAAAATACAAGAAAGATATTGGGCAAAATCTAAAATTACATTTATCGGTGGCTCCTTGGCCACTTTTCTTTCCTGCAACTAATTAGTAGGTGAATTGAGCTTACTGTTAGATGAACCTCAACGCATCACAGAGAAAGAAAAGAAAATATAAATCATTTGCATCATATAATATTCAAGTACATCTAAAATTGGTCTTGTATTACAGTTATAGTATATGTTAATCAGCATCTGCATCAATAAAAGTGAAAGAGTCTGACCTTTGCAAATGTAGTTGTCAAATCGTCTACATCAGACAAAGAACCTAAGCTTAGACCCTGGGAATCAAGTAGAAGAAAAAAAGAGTTAGAACCAATTCACAGGCGTGTTATATGCTAGACAGTAAAAATGAAGTCAAATTTTGAAACCTGAATATTAATGATGTTTTGTTACTGACAAAATTAGAATAAGTTGGCATCACTGAGAGAAAGGTGTAATAGCATCAATAATTTAATAAAGAAAAAAGTTGTAAATCTCTTGAATAAGCTCAATAATGTAAGGCATTTCCCCAAATGATGAAATATACAGAAATTTTTTTTTAATTATTAAAACTGTATCTACCCCTAGAGATTAGACAACATAGCAAAAACAAAGCTTGATACATGACTGCATTATTTCAACATAGAGTTTTCACAGAACCACCATTTCAGGGTTATGAAGAATGAAGAAGAGAGTTTGAGAAACTTTGAAGGCACCAAAGCCCAAATCATTGGAATTATCAAAAATTCCCCCAATTCTAACAAAACAATAGGAGAATTATACACCATTTATCTCAAATATTCACAGATGGTATAAATGCCTAATCATTAAATCTTGTACGATGATAAGGTTTTATCCTTTATATGTTAATTGGGATAAATATGAATTAGCTAAGCATAGAAACAATATGGTCCTGCAGAACAAATTGCAATGCAGATAATATCATACACTCGGGAAAATGCAAAATAGTTCAAAGCATAGTAAGAATAGACCACCTACATCACTTATGTGATTTCCTCTTTAAGTGATTCCAAACTGTAATACAAGTTACAACAAACTTGAACTTTAAGGGCACTACAGACAAAAATATAAACTCTTACCTCTCCTTTGTTGAACAAATGATACTCATCGTCAACCGATCCAAAGACAGGAGCATTATCTTCCTCTTCTTCAAGTCCCCCAAATTCAATTTCTTCCCCAACATTCTGTCCAAAAAATTCATACTGCGACGCATCAAAAAATGCGCTCCCTGCAAGACAAAGCATCCAAGTAACATAAAAACTCAAAACCGACAGAACAAAGCGGGAAAAAAAAACAGAATTTTACATAAAATTTTGAAATAGACACAAAATAAACCTAACATAAATCTCACCTAAAGCCCATATCAACAACTAAAAAAGACAATTACAAAACACAAAAAAAAAGCCCGAAAACCTTAAAACAATCACAATACATGATTATAACAATTGAAACAGCTATTCGGAAACACAAACAGAAGAAAGATGTAAAGATTACGGAAGAGAAAGAGAAAGAGAGAGAAATCTAACCGGAGGAGGTGCGATTGAAGTTGAGGAAATCTTTGCCATTCGATCTCTCCATACTTACAGAGCGAACCAAAACCCTAAAAAGACGAATCCTGAAACTAAACAGCAGGGAACATGATCATCGGAAACCCTAGTTAGGGTTTGGGTTAAAAAGGGGAAAAGGGTCCTCTCTCGGAGAGAGAGAGAGAGAGAAAGAAATGGGGTAGAAGAGATGTGGAAAAAATGTTGAAAATCACAAGAGTTTCTATCAATTATGAGGGAAAAAGGACAGACTTTTTCTTCGGTAATTTTCGTGCGTAAGAAGGCACACATGTGCACGATTTTGACAACGACGGTCGAAACCCAGACTACGGCGCTTCTCTTTCTTCTAGCAATTATATTACATCGCGCTTTTTCTTCATTTTTGGTTAAATTCGTATAGGTCCCTAAATTTTATGTATATGGTTAATTGTTCTGTCATGTTTGGTAATTGTCGTTATTGCCCCCTTAGCGGAAGTTTTGTTAGTTAAGTTTGGGCTGAGCGGTTTTTAACTTGCAAAAAGTTGTATTTTATCTTGAATTCTCTCTCGCTCTAATGCAAAAAAAAATTATGTTTTTGTATTATAAAACAACTTATAACTGTAAATTGTCACTGATTATCAAAAACGATGTGCACGGAAGAATAGTCAACTATCAAATTTCATAAGAAACCCTTTCCACATGAAAGTGCCAACAGATCAAGAATAGTTTTTCTTTGCTTTTCCCTTCTCTCCTCTTCTCCTTCGTTTCAAACACAGACGGGACTTAATCCAATTTTCTGTACTGTCTGTCTTTTACTCAACAATCTCATGGCAGAGTTTCTGTCACTTTCGATTTTCAATTTTCAACTTCTGATATTTTAACAATATTTCATTCCATGTTTTTAAGGTTATCATTTTCCATACCTTTCCTCTCAAGGTTCTCTCTCCAACCCTTTAATTAGCCTTTTTTTTTAATCTCCTTTCTCTTCTTACAATCATCAGAAAACTGAATTCTGACTTCCGAAATTTTGGTAGGTTTATCTGTTCATTTATCTTTCTTTTGGTATCTTTTTTATTTATCCTAGTTTTTGGGAAGGAACCAACCCAACAGTTCTAGATTCTAATCCATTCTTTCATTTGTCATATTCATTTGGGCATTCTTCAAAACTCAATTATAATAAGTTCTAAATTCTGATCTTTGATGGGTTCTTACAAATTTTCCAATCTGTTATTATTTTCATCCCTCTAAATACTGTTTTCGAAGTTTTGATCCATCTTGAGTGAGTGCTACTTGCTTCAATCGGTAAAATCTTTTTAACGAGTTGAAAAAAAATTTCCAGTTCAAATTCTGCTCACCCAATCAGAGAAGAATATGGTTTATTTTAGAACGAAGTATTTCTTATAAGTCGTTGTACAAGAATTTGGGTGAATTACAAAACAAGTTTATTATTATCTTGTGTAAGTGAAGCTTGATTACCTGGGCGACTTTAGGGAATGCAAATTGGTATTGAATGACATTAAGGTTAGTGCGGATTATGAATACGTCATTGAACTTTAGCTTTTAACCTTTAAGCCATTAATAATTGAAGAAATATTTCAGGTCAACAAAATCTCTGCAGAAAATGCAGTTGATGCTGTTATGCATTTTGCAGGTGTTGCTTATGTTGGTGAAAGTACACTTGAACCTCTTAGGTATATTTCTTCATCTCCTAATTTCAGCTAAAACAGCACTAAATTGTTACAGTTCAGTGTTGAATTGATAAGGACTGTGTACAAATTCGCGTATGAACATCTGCAAGACATATACCCTTCAGCATAAAAAAAAATGATATTATCGCGTGGGTACAAGATAGAAATTGAAAAATGACTTTACAGCGTCATATTACGCGTGACAATCTCCATTTTTTTTGCAGATACTATCATAGCATCTCATCAAACACAATGGTAGTTTTAGAAGCAATGGCAGCACATAATGTGAAGACATTAATCTATTCTAGTAGTTAGTTTTATGGAGAGCCTAAAATGATGCCAATGGCAGCACACATGAGAATGATTGTTAGCAAATTTACCTTTCGAATTATCGATCCTAGATTCTAGATCAACCCATGTGGAAAAGCCAAGAAAATGTCAGATCCTGAGGTAGGCGAAAGCCACTTTTCTTGGTCTTCAGCATACTCCTTGTGGCTGTAATTTCAGATATTTTAACGTGATCGGATCAAACCGGGAAGGAAGATTAGGTGAAGCTCCCAGTGAAGCACTGCGCGAGCGTGGCCGGATATCTGGAGCTTGTTTCGATTCAGCACGAGGGATTATTACTGGATTCAATGTACCCCTCCCCCCCTACTCTTTCTCAATTACCCATGGGATGATATCTGCACATGAAAGAAGTTGAGATTTCTCTGCTTACGCAACAATTTCAGGTTAGAGGAACGGATTATTAAACAGCCGATGGCACCTGTGTACTCGACTATATTGATGAAACAGATTTGGTAAATGCTCGTGTGTTAGCTCCTGCCATCTCGAAACCAGGGAAATTTGGCACCTAAAATGTTGGCACGGGAAAAGGTGATTGATAAGTTCTTTAGTTGTCAATAAATTGCAGTGGCCTCTATACTGATATTATCCGGATGAAATGCAGGTAGATCGGTGAAGGAATTTGTGAAGGCACGCAAGAAAGAAACGAGGTCAACATAAAAGGTTAAATATATGAGTCACCGGCCAGGAGATTATGCTGACATTTTCGGTGATCCTTCAAAAAGTAAGGCGTGAGCTTAATTGGACAGCGAAGTATACAGACCTTCAACAGAGTTTACAAATTGCCTGGAGACGGCAGAAGTTACACATAATTGGTTATGGTCCTGCTAGCTCATTGCAGTAGCTTAGCCAGCATGAGCTCCAAAAGGCTATTCTTCTGCTAGATGGAAGGATTGGGCTCAGGAAATAAATTCATATACAACAACAAGCAGATCATTTCCTCCAGCATTCAGAGCATTAGTGAAATCAGCTTGCAGAAAGTGGCTAAACTTTAGGCATAGATTAATTTTTTAGCATTCAAATAGAAATCCTGGAAATAGATTCTCTGTGCAAGCACTTTGGAGTACATTTGCTTTTGGTTTAAGTCATCTGTTGCTGTGCTGTAACTAAAGGGCCTTTCTTGTAAGGATGTATTAAATATGTAGGGAAACTTAAGAACAATAAAAACTGAAGATCTAATACATTTTTGGGTTAATTACATAAGCACTTTTGCTGCCTTAAAACTAAACAGTACCTTTCATCCATACAGGAAAGCTAGTGAAACCTCAATTGAAAAAATCGTCTTGCAGATTATCAAAATTACGGCCGAAGTAGTAGATACACTTGCAATCAGATTCATGAAAGCAGCTTAACCTCCACAATGACACAATGCCAGACTAAAAGATGACATTTGAGCAAATAGATCAATCGATTCATCTATACATACAATTATATACGCTTGCAAAGATTTGATGAATGCAGTAACAGCAATACCCTACAACGTCCTAGTAGATCAGAAAGCAATTTTAATCATAGATTGTCAACAGCTACAGATTCACAACCAGGGATGTGAACTGTGTTTCTCATCTGTGAAGCTAAAGTTTTCAATGTACTGCAAATCTCCGATGTTGTAGACTGCTTTGGATCATCCGATAGAAAAGTATGTATCTGCTCTCTAAGCTCGATCCAGCTGCATCCAGGTTGTTTTTCTGCTCCGCTTCCTTCCATAGATACCCTCACTTTCACCACCTCGTCCCATCTGCCTGCTTCAGCATGCATGTTAGACAAGAGTGCATAATGTGAAGTTTTCCAAGGTTCAAGTTCTAAAAGCTTCTCAGCAGCGATTTTACCAAGTTCTATATTTTGGTATGTCCGGCAAGCTCCCAGTAATGTGCCCCATATTCCAGCATTTGACTTGATCCTCATTCCTCTCACCATTTCGAAAGCCTCATCTAACCTCCCAGCACGACTTAGCAAATCAACCATGCATGCATAGTGTTCTACCAGAGGTTCTACAGCATACACTTCAGTCATGCTTTTAAATAATTTTAAGCCCCAGTCAACGAGGCCAACATGACTGCAAGCGGAAAAAACCCCAATGAATGTTACCTGATCTGGAGCCATACCTTCCATTACCATCTCTTCAAAGAGCTTGACTGCCTCTTTCCCAAAACCATTTAAGGCGTAGCCAGCAATCAAAGAATTCCAGGAAATTACATCAACTTCATCAAAATCTTTGAATACAAGTTCTGCATTTTGAATCCTTCCACATTTGGCATACATCGTGATCAAGGAATTGACAACAAACAAATCCTTTGCATATCCACTCTTAATAGTCAGATGGTGGATTTGCTTCCCAATTTGCAAAGCTGCTAGATGGGCACATGCACTGAGTCCACATGCAAAAGTTGAGTGGTCAGGTTTATTCCCTTCTCGCTCCATCAACATGAAACTCTTCAATGCATATAAATGAGACCCATTTTGCAGAAAACCTGCAATCAGTGAATTCCAAGAAACTACATTCCTCTCTCCCATCTCTTCAAAGATCTTCAGTGCATTATCCATTTGTCCAATTTGAGCATATCCAGCAATCACAGTATTCCAAGTAACTATGTCCTTGTTGACCATCTGGCTAAGTAGATTAAGAGCTTCATCCATTCTTCCACACCGAGCATAGCCTGCAATCATGGTATTCCAACAAACAACATCACGGGTGCCAATCTTATAGAAAATTTGACTTGCTTCTTCCATTCTCTTGTTATGCACATATCCAGAAATCATAGCAGTTAGGGCGGCAATGTTCTTGTACGGCATCTGATCAAGAAGTTCTCTTGCTTTGTCAAGCTTAGCAACACGAACATACCCATCAATCATCATAGTCCATGACACAGGATTTTTCTCTGGCATTTCCCTAAATAGCCTAGCAGCCTCATCAATTTGGCCGCTCTGAATGTAAGCTCCAATCATAGCATTCCAAGCAACCACATTTCTACTTGGCATCTGGTCAAATAGTCTCCTAGCCTCCAGCATCTTACCCTTTCGAGCAAACCCACTTAACATTGTCACCCAAGAAACAACATTCCGTTCCGGAATCTTCTGAAAGAATTTCCAAGCAGGATTCAAATCATCCAATCCAATAAATCCATCCAACATTAAGTTCCAAGAAACCACATTCCGTTCTTCCATTCCCTCAAAAAACTCCAATGCTAAATTCAGTTCACAATTTTTAGTATAGCCCGAAATCATTGAATTCCATGACACAACATCCTTAGCTGGCATTGCATCAAATAACTTCTTAGCCTCATTAAAATTCCCCGTCTTTGCATAACCTGCAATCATCGCATTCCAACAAGCTGTCTCTTGCTTATTTGGAAGCAAATCAAACAGTTCCCTCGCCTTCTCAAGCTGCCCATTCCGTGTATAACAAGTAATCATCAAAGTCCATGAAAAGAGATCCCTCCTAGACATTTTATCAAACAGTTCACGGGCTTCTGCTACTTTATCATTATGCAAGTACCCAGAAATCATTGTGTTCCAGGATACTAAGTTTCTATAAGGCATATTCTCAAATAGTTGGCGCGCATCGTTGATTCTACCATTCTTGGCATACACCGAAATCATGGAATTGTATGTTACAGTGTTCTTTCGAGCCATTTCTGAGAATATTTTGATGGCTTCTTCAATCCGACCCGATTTTCCCAACTGAGTAATTCTCTGATTTTGGTTGAAGACATGACTGCCTTGTTCTCCAATTGATTTGAGCCTTGCCTTCATTGCTAAAAACGATTGTATAAACAGGCAGACTTCGATGTACAAAATGTCACAGGTGGGAATCCTTTATTTGTAGGCGACACTTACTTTCTTCTAGAACGTGAAGTTACCTTCTTTGAGACAATACTGAGGCTATGTACATTGAATCTGCCAATGAGAGTAACAGGAGAGATTGTCCATGTTTTCATCTGACCGTGGATTCTAAATATAACAAATTACAGCTTTCTGCTATTTCATTTGATTTCGGTTCTCACATAAGAAGCAGCTTCTAATTTGCTATTATTTACTAGGAGGAGAGACGAATACGAATTCCTTGTTGCTGCCAACCCAATCCATTCCCGTCCCTCCGGATAGAGATTAGGCAGAATGTTTCCATTGCCAAATTTTCCTATTTTGTTCTCTTTCGACTGTGCATAGCTTTTAAAGAATGAGAAGCCTCTTGACGAGGGCGAGTGGGTGAACACATTGGTAAACACAGCTTCAACATTTGCAAGCTTAAAAAATAATCGCAACATTTAGATGGATTGTAGCATAAATGAAAAAAACTAAACTTTATAATTAAGATGATACATGGTCTCACTTAATATCAAAATCCATATCAGACTATATACTCTGAACATAAAGATGATCAAAACTTCTGAGGCAGCAAATTAGATTACCAATAAAATGCTCCCTTACTATTGTTGTTGTATAAATGATAAGCATCATATAAATCAACAAGTTCTTCTAGCAAGGCTACTGACTATCTCGACAGGAAAAATATGAAGCCTTCATAATTTTACCTCAACTAGGTATGCATTGTCTGCTACTGCTTCCTGCTTGTGTTTTCAAACTACGAAGGAAAGTAATAGGGTGGTGAATCCTAGTACATATGTTTCATTTTATCACAATTCATCGTGACCCTTGGGTTCTGAATCGACCTTGTCCTTTGCCGGGCCATCTGATTCAGAAGCTGGTTTTTCACTTTCCATGTTAGTTTTCTCAGAAGTTGAGTTGGAGTCCTTTGAATTATCTCCACTACTATCGGTTTCATTCTTTACTGGCTTCTGAGGTTTAGGCTTTGGCTTGGGAATTCTGTTAATGCTTGAAACCTGAAAAAATACATTCAAATATCACTACAAAAGCTTATAATATTCTATGTGCAATACTTAACTAAAATTTTAGCTCAATTATGTATTTTATCTCCCCATTTGAACAATACCTTATCTTGCACATTAAGTATTTTCTCATATACTTCTTCAGAAGTGAACACCGGTTTGCTGAATCCAGAAGTCCTGAAATATTGACAAAAAAATTATAAGTGAAACTTAGCCATGTATTTGAAGAAAAGATGAGTGTCACGTATGATTGTTAAACTGGAAAACTTAAAATTTTGTAGAAATAAAAGCAATGATCCCAGCTTACTCTTTCTGCTCATTCTCCTTCTCACCCAACCAACTCTTGAACTTGTCAGCATCTTTCAAAACCTGATAAATAAAACATGTTAATTTCATGAAAAACAAATCAAATCATGAAGAAGCTCAGTATGATTAAATAAGAAAAAGCACCTCATCTATTCTATCTTTTGGAAGCCAAGGTTTGTTTGTTTCCCAGCCTCGAATGATCTGCAGACACTCAAAACAAAAATAACAAAATCACAAGTCACATCTTTCTAAAGCTAACGCTAATCAAAACCACAAGGCAAATACCACAAATACTATAGAGCACCACAGTTATTTGTAATTGGTTATGTAAGTACCTGTTGGAGCTGAACAAGATATGTTTGAGCGTGTTCAGAAGCTGCTGGTCTTGCCGTACGCTCTTTAAATCTACACCAAAATATTTCAGTCAAGGATGTTTATTTTGACTAGTCATAGTATCTTTGTAACTTATAACAGCAAGAAATTAACATGTACTTAATTAAACTCGACAAATTTTAACCTCTAAATACAACCAAAATTGGGACATACCGGAAAAATATCGGGTCACCAACGGCTTTCAATGCATCTAGGCGTTCCTGAAACTCCTTAGCAGTAGCATCTTCACCGTCCATGTACAGCCAATCCTGGGCCTAAAATTAATACAACATCCTCACATCAGAAACAGACTTAAGTGAGAGCTAGATGATAGCGTTTTAAGTTCCCAAAAATTGTAAAGAAAAATGGGCTAACCTCATCAAGCTTTTCAATAAAGGATTGATGTTCTTCACTGGTTGAAATTTTGTCAAACCCCTCAGATGTTTCAAGCTATTATGATAGATAACGTCATAAATAACGAAACTGAAGTGATAAGTAAATCATAGACAAAGCAAAATAAGCCCATGTAGATGAAAAACTTAGAAAAAAAACACAACAGCATCTAGATCAATGTTTTAATTACTCCACATAATTATATTTCAGATAGAGATAAATATTGTATATAAAATAAAAAATGATCAAATATTCACTGGATAATAATGGAGGAAAGACCAGTAACATTCAAGATCAACAATTACAAGTTTTTTAGCAGAGAGAGAATTCAAACCTTCTCTTTTGTAGCATATATGTATCCTTCCAGATTATTTTTTAGCTCAGCAGTTCTTCTTCGCTCTTCATCCTTCTTGTCCAACGCTTCTAATTTAGCTTCAGCATCAGCAAGGGCTTCTTTTGAAAGAGACACTCCAGGTCCCACTGTCTTCTCAACTATCTATAGCCAATCAATAATAAAAATAAGCATTAATAGAAATGAAAAGGACATGAATGCTAAAATGGAAAACTTCCTGTACAAGGTCAAGCATGCAATCCTAGTGCGAAGTATAAAGTAATGCTACTTTAAGGCAATCAGCTAGTTTTCACCTTCAGGTGTACCCGGAAAGTTCTTTTTTTCAGCTTTTTTTCTGTAAGAATTTCTGTGGTACTTGGTTCTTCAACAGTAGAGTTAGAAGCATTGCTAGTACTGCTGTCAGACTGCAAGTTTTCACTGACTTCTTCTGTAGTGTTTTTTGCGCCAGTTTCAATTGATACATTGGGGGAAGAAGAAGCTGCATTCTCCACAGTCAAATTCTTTCTAGGAACTTCCACCCATTCTGTTATTTCAATAACAGCATCTGCTCGATCCAAAGAAAGAACTCCACTTCTACTGAGAGAGAAATGCAAATTTGCCTTGATGGGGGAGGACAAATTTCGTGATGAATACCTAAAAGTAAAGGAAACAGACAAAAATCCGTCGACGTTTGAGTTAATCTTTTTGATGGAAAAAGAAAAACGATGCCATTATACATAAGCAAAAAGCACGAAATAAGACAGGATTCTACAAAGGAATGAGGAAATTGCAATCCTTACTTCTCACTAGCATCTGCCAAGCCAGACACAGCATACTTCGCGAATACCGGAGAGGAAATACCAGGCGGTAGAAGATCTTCACTTTCATATGCAAGTGAAACTTCAAAATCCATGTTATGAACAAAGGATCTGAACATCTGTCAAATAATCAAATCAAACAAACTTAGTCAAATTAGAGCAATCAATAAATCATGTCCCTTGAATTATATTAATATTATCAACACCATTGGCATCATGGAATCATATGTCATGCTGGTTACCTTACTGGGGAGTTTTTTCATCCTTTGCACAAGTAACTGCCTAGTAGACTCATCTTTCTCAAGTTCATGTCCATCAAGTTCAACCACAAAACCATAGGAGGAACCATCAACCATTCCTAATTTACGATTCAATTTGATCCCATCACTTAAATTTGCAGCATGTAGTGCTGCACCAAGAACTATAGCTTCGTCAGCATCAAGATGTCTATCTAGCTCTTTCCTTCCAAGAAATTCCTGGAGCTTGGCCTATCAAATGGGGGAAAAAAAAAGTAGCTCAGATTTTAGAATTAACAGGCTAACATTTTGTTGATAATAAAAATAAATAACAAGCTAATATTATTTTTTCAACATCAAAAAATTTCTACCAAATATTCACTCTTGCAGTAAAATATTAGCTCAAACATATAACAAGCTAACATTGCAAAGAATAGTGCTTAACCATGCACAGTTGCTGAATGTATTAAACCTCATGGAAAAATACAAAATTAAAAAAAAGAAAGTAAAAAGCTATTGATGGTATCAAATGATTCTCATTAGGCTAAATATTCAAAATTAGAACACCAAATGGGCTGGGCCAGCACAGCATGATGAACCTACGTGGGCTCAGGCTGGGCTCACATTTTATGTGTGAAAGCTTAATGGGCCAGCATGTGGGCTCTCACGAAAGCAAGAATAATGAATAAAATATTTTCAAACTAGAAAGAATTATCAACACATAGTAATAATTGTATGATAGCCAAACTGAGTGATATTTAAATAATTTTAATTAATTAATTTTTAAGAAATACTTCAGAATTAAAAACAAGAAAACCTCATAACCCAACACGACATGACACAATGCAAATTTAAAAAGTCTATGGCCTGAGCTGAGCCAACCTTTTAAAAATTAGGCACAGAATAAAACAAAAATGGGCTTAGGCCAGCCCGCACAGCAAGCTTGCCACCTCTATTCAAAAGTAAAAGGTCTGTCAAGAACAACAATTCATGCAGATGTAGGAGTAACAAAGAACTATTAACAATAATTAATCATCACAGCAAAGAGATAAATTTAGTTTTGACAAGAGACAAAGTGATAAAGTACTAAGACTAAACAAGTAAACATATAACATATTCTACTCTTGAATTGAGCAAGAAATCTATGCACTATATTAATGGCATCATGATACTGGCGCTTCAATAATTTAATACATGCTCTGACTCAGGTTAACTACAAAAATAAAGAAAACACTGCAAACCTGCAACTTTGGCACTCTAGTGGCACCTCCAATCAACTCCACTGCATACAAATCATCCACTTTCAACCCTGAATGCTTAAGAACTTCTTTCACGGGTGCAAGGGAATTTTCCCATATATCTTCGCAGAGTTCTTCAAACTTTTCACGGGTTATGGTGCTCCTGAAAGACAAAAGAAATCCCAGACACAATGAATTCAAATTTATTACCTAGATTTATTATCGTGTCCATAACTGTGAATTTGCACCAAAGGATAAAATGCACACATGCACGAACAGTAATAATTGGGAATGGTAAGAAGCAAAGGCATGGTACAGATCAGAGAAGGAAAAAAGAAAATAAGCCAACATATCCAATTAGTTTGAGAGAGTGGAAAACAATCATCCAAAAAACTCTTATCAGTTTTGCAAATGAAAATCCCACAAGTAAATATGAAAAAAGGAAAAAAAATCTCCTATAATAATTGGAATTCAGTATGTAATAGTTCAGACAGTCCAGGGTCATCAACTGGTTTGTTGCTTCGCAAAAGGTTTCTTACAGTGGAATATAATGAACAAGCACTTAAAAGAGAATATGAAGCCTTGACACAACACTCTCTCTTCGTTGTGATCAATAGTACCTCACTGAACCAATCTAAAGAGGACATAAATTTCGATAACTTGAAACAAACAGCAAAGAGGTAAAAAACCGTACTTAAACTTCACCTACCTGAAGTCCCTGTCATCGTAGAGGGATTCGACTGATATTGGCGCCATTGTGTTTGCACTAAGAATTTCTTTAGTGCGTTTAACCTGCTTCTTCAATTTAGCCATTGCCTTGGGAAACTCCCTCATGTCAACCCCATTTCCAACTTGTTTATTGAACTCATCTGCAAAGTACTCCACCAAACGTAATTCCATATTCTGACCACCAAGTTCCGAGTCCCATCTAACATCCTTTACCTGCAAATTTGTCAAATATCAGCTAGCATCTAAAATTACTAAGATATGCAGGAACATAAAAAGTGGCACAAAAGATAGTATATAGAGCAAGGATGAAAGTGAGAAAAAAATAACAAAGATATGAAATTAATGACTGGTCAAGCTCAATTTTAGATAATATCACGTCAAATGAAGATTGACACAACAAAATAACAGCAACATGGATGACAAAGTTAAATCACTAGAATAGAATATATGAACATCTCTAACAAACAATTATTTATATCACATATAGGAAATAAATAATAAAACTAAAACCCCAACATCATGCATTGCTTGGACAAACTACAAAAAAGAAACGAGGGGCAACTTACAGCAAAGTCTATACAAATTGAATGTCACAGAAATGTAATCATATTATGTCATTTATACAAAAAAGTGCATTTCAAACCCACAAAAAAACAGGCAGTAAGAAAGTGTTTAATTAAGTTTCATTGGTTTATTTCTCTATTCATGACCAAATCAATACTATAATGGATCCAATCATATGCAAAATTAATATACAAAATCAAGTATTGCATCATTATGCAGGCGTAATGCATTAGCATAAATGATAATATAAACCATAAACTTAACAACTGACCTGAAACTGATTAACAGACACAGTCTTGCCAAACTCCTTAGCATTATAAGCAGAGAAATAAACAAGCGCGGCATAAGTAGTAGTGGCACCCATATCATAAAAAATGACATGCCTAGACTCATTTGAGAAATCCTTATCAATCCCATACTGCAACGCCGCACCAGAATGCTCATTCACCAACGAAAGCACATTAATTCCAGCCAATTGAGCCGCATGCATCAGCCCTTTCCTCTCAGCCTGTCCAAAATACGGCGGAACACTAATAACAGAGTCCTTCACGACCACCTTCGAATGAAACTCAGCCAGATTGACAGCATAACTCAAAACCATCGCTAACAACTCCTCAACAGAATAAAAAACTGCCCCATTACTACCGTCATCGATCTTAAAACTCACAGCGCCTCTAGAATCTTCAACGATATCATATGGCAAGTAGAACGAGTCAATCACATCTTTGACATGTTTATAGGGTTTGCCAATCATGTCACGGAGTTGAGAATACACATTCTGAGGATAACGTGCGATGATTCCAGCTGCTTCTTCGCCGATAAGGCGAGTGCCCGCTTGAAATGCAACTAGAGCTGGTGATTTACGCTTCGACATCTCGTTGATGGCTATGGAAATCGGACTCTGGCCAGGTTTTAGGTTTACGACTGCTACTTTCAGCCATTCGGATCCTAGATCTATGCTCGAAACCGCCGATCGAGACGGACTTATAAGTAATGAAAAAATGAACAGAAATGCAGCCAATCGGAATAGCATTCTCGCCATTCTTCTGCACAGCGCGTAATAAAAAAAAATTATTAACAAGAAATTGAAAAATGCTCAAATCAGCTAAAAATTCTGATAAGATGAAAACTTAAAATAAATTTTTCGGCTTTAACAAGTTCAAAATTTTCTCGAGAAACAAACAGAGCACCCTTTCTTTATATTATAGGCAACAGATTCAAATATGCTCAAATCAGCTAATTTCCAGGTGCTATGAATAACTTAAAGTGATTTGCTCTGCTTTTACTAGTTCCAAATTTTCACGTGAAACAAACAGAAAAAATATTTGAAAGTAGAAATGCAAACGATATGTAAATAAAGAAGAGAGAAAGAGGGAGGACCAGTAGCGCAGAGATCGCATTCTCTGGAAGAGACGTGAATATTTTTTTGTTTTTTGAATTCTTAATTTTTGTTTGGTTGACGGGAAAACGTGAGAAAAACTCGTAGTTGGTGTTGGTGTTTAATAGCGGTTCGGGTTCGATACCTTGGAGAGAGTTTACGTGGCAGAAGAGTGAGAAGGAATAGCGAATGAAATACTGCCATCTGGCAAAATGTACACATGGCAGAATCTGAAACAATTGTTTGTGTTGTGCTCACGGCCGTCATAGATCCTTGTGGAAAGTTTTAGCCCCAAGCGTTTCCATTAGTCTGCACTCTTTGGTCTTCTTCATATTTTTAATTTAAAAAATTTTCAATCTCAAATTTATTTATTTATTATTATTACTATTTAAAATAAATTTTATAAAAAAAATGACTAAACACATCGATACCATAATTAAACTAAAAAATATAATAAAAAT
The DNA here is from genome assembly GCA_019650275.1 of Xylocarpus granatum. Classification (NCBI taxonomy): domain Eukaryota; kingdom Viridiplantae; phylum Streptophyta; class Magnoliopsida; order Sapindales; family Meliaceae; genus Xylocarpus; species Xylocarpus granatum. Next base: position 89,792 of record BNST01000649.1, read on the forward strand.
AATATATTTTTAATATTAATTATTATTCATTTAAACATGAATGAAAAAGAAAAATTTTTAAGGAGAATTATCCTATATTATAATACAAAATAATTTAATTAATAAAATAAAAATTATTATTTAATTAATATAAATTATTTTTTATTTATTATTAATAAATAATTTTTTTATTTTATTAATCAAATAATTCATTGTCTATGGTATCAATGTCTGACCTATACTTTCACTTACATCTTCAAATGTTAATACACAGCAGCAACAATTGTCTTGATCTATGCAAGCGCCATTTATGCTTCGACCAAGCCAACTCGGAGCAATTCAATATGTGGATCAAAGGCTTCCCACAAAGCATGTTCCTCTCCCGCTATTCTACCTATTTTTCAGACAAATAATCCACAAATGTTATCAAATATAAGATTAAAAATTACAACCAAACAATTAAAATTCTTACACATGCATGATAAAATAATAGGAGAAGATCATTTACCACATGATAAAAGCTAGAGCTAAGGCAAACAACACAATAAGAGAGAAACAAATTGAGATCGTCATAGTTAAGAATAAAATTGCTAATGAGAATCTTTCTTCTTATTTATAAGCAAATGAAGCTACTCAGAAATTCCTTTGTTTACAATTAGAGCTGCCCTGTAATCAATCAGCAGCCTGATTCAGTTGGATTATGAGTAATAATTAGTTTTAATGACATACTGTGAACAGTTCACCACTGTGATTTTTGAATCTCTAATGTGGATTTTATGTATTACATCATCAAATGCTATTTATTCATCGATAAACAGCAACAGACCCCTAATTTTTTTATTTTTTTGTAATTCATCAATATGCTCCCACTTTCAGTGTCAAATCTATGCAGAAAAAGAAGTGATAACAGTAAATACAAAAAATTGCAATATTGTTTGTTATTACCGTGTCAATGAGTTTTAACTTCATCAGAAGGCTATGCCCATTCAAAACTAACAGAACAAAATAGGAGAATTCAGCAATGGAAACAGAATCATGTGAACTCTCAGATCTATGACTGCAACGTTCAAACGGTCGTGTCAAATTTGGAAAAACACCATCAATCGCATGCTTTTCTACAAGGATAGTCTTCGATTTTTTTCCAAATGAACAGTAATACCTGTGTATGGATAGGGTCTCGAAATCTTAATACACTCCCAACTTCTGACATAGCGCAATGCTTAAGAACTCAAGCAGTAAAACTTAGAAATTTCAACGCAGAGCATCTCATCAGTTGTAGAAAGGTGTCGTAACCTAAGGTATTTGAGATTTTCAACAGGCGTTCTATAGATCACACATGATGAAGATGGTGCAAATATGGCTACATCATCAACATTCAATCCATTGATCTTCTCTTGAACAAGTTCGTAAATGTTTATCACCCAAATCTCTCGAGTTCATTAAGAGTAAGCAACTCGAGACTTTGAAGCTTTGCACAGTAACTGATATGCGGACACTCAATCAAAGAACAAGCAGCAACTGGCTTCTCAACAACATGATTATCTGCATCAACATACGATGAACTCAGTTTTCTCAAATATGACAATGTCACACTAAACCTCGGGTTCTCCAGCTGACACCCACTAAACTCCAAAATACTTAAAGAGATTTTGCACCGAAAATGTTCCGAGGCAAATTGTAGCATCCAGTTAATAATGTTAACTTGAGGCTTTTGACATTACTATCAATTGCGTAGCAAAGGCACTGGTCTAATAGCGATACGTAATTTGGTTCATCTTCCATATCTATCAATATCTCAATATTCCTTGGATAGACATTGTCAGGCGCACACAATTTTAGTGTAGGATATGTAAGCCTTACTTGCTTCCTTCTTTTCGACAGTACAAAAGTCCTTATAACCTCTTCCAATGGCAGGAGTGACAACATGTGATGTGTTATCTATTCAGGCAAGGTAGCTATCTTGCCCACCATGTTTTCCTGAACCACCTGCGGAAGAAACTAAAACTAAGGGAAAGAAACGGGCGGCTGGCGGCAGTTGGGCCACCGGAAACTGATATTGAGAAGAGTAAAATTATGGTTGTTTTCATTTTTACGTTTACAAAAAGTGTAGCCAAGCGCATGGCAAGAGCGACTACATACCCATTAGATTAACACCACGTGGCCACAAAGGCGACATGTTTCGTACAGCGAGCGCGGCCGTGGAACAGCAAACTTATCAAATTTTTAATTACAATTCTCGAATCCAAACACACAAATATCTCATGATGAGTCCCGGAGGCGACAATAATCTCTGCAGACTAATTTATCAACGAGAATTAAACAATGAAATCCAACCCACAGACATGTTCCGTGATTAAACATACATATCTTAAAACTTACAAGTTACTACTCAAACCCACAGACATAATTGAACAAGTTTGGTATGAACAATACTACTATATCCCAATCAAGCAACGCAGATTCTATGATTTGTATCAGCAAAGACTATAAATCTTTTCCCAGATCTCTTCATCCTCAAAAGTATACCGTCTCACTTCGTTCCTATTTTGCTTCCTTATGATATGCTCAATCTCAACTTTCATAATGCAATCCTTCCAACACTAGACAGTAAGGGCTTGTCAGCATCGAGGAGATCCTCCTTCGTAGGTAATTTCATTCTTATACGACAACTGAAATCCAATGTAAATGTCAGTAAGCAACATCAGAGACAAGAATTTAGTATCTATATAATCAATCAACTGCACCGCAAACTAGGTATCAACTTTCTGCTGATTGGCTAAGAGGCCACCGTCGATCTTATCCAAAGCAAGACACTCTGCAATCTCGGAAAAACTACTGAGAGACTTTGTTATTCGGTGTTTCTAAAATGTTAACATGATGCATAATTTAGTTATTTATGTTAAAGAGGTCCTTCAATCAAAATGACTACTTTGCTCCCGCGGTTTATAGGGGCAGTGTGATCATTTTATTACGAGATAATGGACTTGTTTCGTACAGAAATTTCGTCAAAATTTCACTAAAAGCTAGAAAATTATTTAATAAGGCATTTTTTTTGTTAATTAAGATCACATGATTTGAGATGATATGGGGATTGAATTGGTTGAATTATGATAAATTTGGTCTCTTTTAAAATATACAAAAATAAAAATAATTTAATATCTAACTCAAGCAAACAGAAAGTTGTAGAATTTTTTTCCGTAACGGCAAAAATAACACTAAAATTTTTATTCTTCAGCACATATTATTGGTGAAAACAAAAACCAATTTTGAAATCATTTTCACTTTATTGGAAACTTGCAACAACTGTCTTTGTTGATGCAAGCACCATTGATGCATTCACCATGTTTTTCAATGCAAGCTTGGACACATGACATGCCAACTTTGAGCTAAGAAGAACATACCAAACTTTAATAATGTGTTAAATGTATGGGAATCTCCAATCACATCAACTTTGATATTAATTATATATCATAATTTTGCTATTGTTTAAACCCTAGATTTCACCAAAGATCAATGAAACTGACCCTTTTTTTTTGTCATACAAATTATGAAAAATTTTCAAATCGTCATATACAGATAAAATATTAAAATAAATACACTGACATACAAACTTAATCCCATCAAATTTTCCAACACCACAATTAATATGAGAAAGCAAGTTTTCTGGATTTGCTATAAAGAAGAATTATGATAGTTAATATTTATAAACCAAGAGTGACCATCAAGTAGACATGATCTATTATCGGTAAACATTGACTATCAAATAGTATGTGTTTATCACGACAAACATACATAATTTACATGACCTAAGGAACAGATACTCGTTACTTTTCCAGATAATAATTTCTGGAAAATATTTTCTGTCCTATGAACCAAATCTAATTCCTTGCCAAGTGCCAAACTTAATTCTTTTTTTTTGGGCAAATTGATATGAAAAACAAAATATATATGTTATCAAAGTTGACCACATAATCAAACTTTTGTGAATCTGGAAAAGCCAATGCTTTCTTCTGGCTTTCCAAGTTGGAACATCAGTGAATGTACCCAACAGAAAAACCAAGCTATCTGTCAGACAAGATAAGAATGTATTAGGAACAAAGAAAATTACACGAGCAATAATTGGACTCATCTCCACTTGCATATATTGAATTGTCAAGTAATTCACACCAGGAGCTCAACTAAAGCTCTGAGCAACACAAATGAAGTTGCATATGCACAAAAATAAATAAAATGCACCAACAAAAATAAAATGTATAACAATGTATTAGAGAAGAATAGAGGACTTATTATACTAACACAAGATGCCAGTAAGGAACTTCATAATGGTTTGTCACCCAAATCACTTTGAGTTTATTAAGAGTATGCAACTCAAGACTTTGAAGCTTTGTACAGTAATTGATATACAGACACTCAATCAAAGGACAACCTGCAACTAGGTTCTCAACAAAAGGATCATCTGCATCAACGTACGACAGACTCAATTTTCCAAAGAAGACATTGTCACATTAAACCTCGGTTTCTCCAGCTTACACCCACTTAACTCCAAAATACCTAGTGATTTTTGACATTACTATCACAAGCACGAAAAGTTTATCCTCCCTGTGCGACGAATTCGCAGAGTTCGTTCCTAATACCTCAATATCCTAACATTCCTTATATAGACATTGTCAGACGCATACAATTTTAGAAAAGGAAATGTAAGGCACACTTGTTTCCATCTTTTATACAGTATCACAGTCCGTATAACTTCTTCCAGCGGCAAGAACGATTAAATATGATGTATTAACGGCTCAGGCAAGGCAGATATTCTGTCCACCACGTTTTCCCTGAACCACCAACGAAGAAACTTTCAGGAAACCAATTTTTCTAGAATCTTCGATTTTCCAATTATTGGGAGTTTAAATAATATCTCGAATAAAATAAATCAAATAGACAATCGAATCATTCAAATTATTTTAACTAGTATTAAACAAAGGAAAATTTTAACAATGCAGTAACGAGAAAAAGAAGGAGCTAACCTAGTAAATGATGGTCGGAGGAGGTGAGACAGATGGAGAGAGACTGATTGAGCGGCGACCGTCGTTGGGCGGTGGCTGGCTGGCCTGATTTTGATATTGAGAAGTGCGAAATTAGCATTAGGGTTCTTTCATTTTTAAATTCCTGTGTTGAGTGTAGGCAAGCGCATGGTAAGAAGCATAACATACCCATTAGATTAACACCACGTGCCAGAACAACAGATGTTTTGCATTGTGGGCCACGTTATGGACCTTTGGTACCGCCAAAACCCATCAATTTTTTAATTACAATTCTCGAATCCAGACATACGAAACTTCCCAGGATGAGTCACAGAGGTAACAGCCATTGAAGAAAGAACTGAATATGGCAATCCCTGCTGATATTATCAGTAGATAATTGCAGGAGAATTTACAAATGAAATCAGAATTCCTTGTAACCCTAATAAACATTTGCTAACATTAAGCAAACATATCTTAAACAATCAACAGTCCATTCAAACAAAAGAAAAATCTACTCGAAGTTTTTCCATTATTGTTTACTAATAATAGTGGAATCACAGGTGCAGAGTCAAAAAGGCATTCGGCTCCAACACCCTTTCCAGTAACTATAAAACACTTCAAAAAATCCACTTATTAAGTTCATATATGATTTCTAGTAGAATTGGAAAACTCAAATAGAATTGAAAGTTTAGTGCTAACAACACTACTACATCAAAATCAAGCAAAGCAGATTCTAACACTTGTATCGGTAAAGATTCTTAATCTTCTCCCAGATCTCTTCATCATCAAAAGAATACTGTTTCACTTTGTTTCCGCGCTTCCTCATTATGATATGCTCAACCTCAACTTTCTTAATACAATCCTTCCAGCACAAGACGGGAAGGGCATGACAGCATCGAGAAGACCCTCCTTCGTAAGTAATTTCATTTTTATACGAGAACTGAAATCAAATATAAAAGTCAGTGAGCAACATTTGAGACAATAATTTGACATCTATATAATCAATTAACCATACAGCAAACTAGATATCAATTTGCTGAATATCATCAACAAAGAATTTACTTCACAAGTATTGTAAATTTGAGGTAGAAAGAAAAATAGCATCTCCAGATGCAAGCAAAATTATATATCAATTCTCACTGCAGTTGTAATAACCGATAATCTATAAAGGATTTCATAAATCAAACCATCTCATCTGCAATTCCTACAAATAAAAAATATAATGTACCTGGAAAAAGAAGGTCTCACAGTAGTGATTTCTAAATTCTAGTGATAAGGTCTCCAGATGAGATGAATTCCAAAGCAAACCATCCACTAGTTCTGCAATAGAAAAATCCTTGACTTCCTCATCTATTGTAAACTTCAAATGTTTTCTACCACATAACGGTGGCTGTAGGTTTGACCTTGCTTCGGTCGGCACAATCACATTCTTCAGAAAAGAAATAAAAAGATTAAAAAAGAAAGTTAGGGCTTCTGAATTTATGATAATAAACTAGTCACCTAGGAGACAGATTTTGAGATGAAAAAGAAGTTGAGAAGCGTAGATTTACCTCGCCAGTGTAACTTTGCAAATTCAATACTTTGGAAAACGGATGTAACACAGCAAGCAGCTTATTATATGCAATAAGCCAATCGATATCAATATCCATATTCTCCTTGTATACATAGAGATCAGTTTCTGACAAATTCAGAGCATTTGCAGAGACAGAAATTATATTACCAACATATTTGAATATGCTCAAATTAGGAGTCTCGAACCTCACTTCACTCAAATCAGCACATCTAAAGATCAACAATTTCTGAAGAGAAGGATTTGAAACCTTAATTATTTTTAACTGACAACAGTCAGTTATCCTCAAGTACTCAAGGAGACGCAGCTCAGAAATTTGGTTGCTAAGTTGCTCACCAGGCATGTAAACCATATCTAATTCTAAGCATTTCAGACTCTTGCAAGCAGCAATGTTGATCTCACACGTTGTTGGCCCATAAATAGCCACTGAATTAACATTCACTATATTAACATTCATCCATTCGAGTTCAGAATTCCTACGTACCATGATTTGATCCACTCTACTATCACTAAATAACTCTAGCCTATTAAACCCTTCACACTGATCAATTGTCAGATACTCAATTGTCGGACACCGCGCAACTAGATCATCAATAACTCCATTTTCCGCCTTAACATGCTTTAGCAACAATTTTCTCAGAGAAGTTAATCTCAAACTACTTCCACCTAGCTCAAAGTTACAACCTTCTAAATCCAACACAGTTATTGAGCTTGCACATAAAACACTTTGAGGCAAATTGTACCACCACACAGAACCCCAATATAAAATTTCCAATTTCAACTCCTTCACATTACATCCAATGGCATAGCATAATGACCGATCTATGAACGATGCTGACTCCAGATAATTTGATAACTCCATACCAAATGACAACTTCTTCATACTTATCTTCTCCCTAAGGCGCTTCAGCAGAGTATTCTCCATGCATTTCAACGTCTCCTTTTTCCTACTAATATTATAACATACACCAGTGAATTCCAAAGTAGGGTAAGTATCCCACGCTTGGTTCCATATCTTAGACAATATACTAGTTTTAACAACTTCTTCAAATGGCAGAAACGACATAATGTGTTGCAAAATCGGTTCTGGCAATGCGGAAATCAAGTCCCCCTCACCATTTCTCTCCCCCATAGTAGCAAAATTTTCCTGATATAAACAAATTTAGAACATCGTACATACTTACAGACATACAAGATTTTGATTACTCCGTGTTCTACAAATCAAAATAAGCAACCACACAACAAGAAAACACTTTCCCACTTAAAACTTCATCCCAAGCAACATTTCCAAGCCTTAGATTACTCTCGAGTTCTACAAATGAAAATAAGAAGACACCCACAACAAGAAAACACTTTCGCACTTAAAAACTTCATGCCAAGCAACATTTAATCAAAAAAAAGAAACACGCACAAAAGCAATAAAAACGGAAATACCTTTTTCTCCTCCAATCAGTTTTCTGTAACCACGGTTTCGTATATTGTTGCAAGAAGCTTTCAAAATTAAGAGAGCATGCAGAATTTTAGGGCTAGAGGTTTTGCAAGGAATTTTTGCTAGCCGTAGAAAGCGACTTCTTCATTCCCAATAAAACTGAAGAGTAACCACTCTTCATTCCTATTTAAATCAAAAGCTTCTAATGTTTCTAGAATTGTTGTAGATAAGTACTTCCTAATAAAATTGAAGAGTAACCACTCTTCATTCCTATTTAAATCAAAAGCCTGTAATGTTTCTAGAATTGTTGTAGATAAGTACGTAAATGACTATTTTGTTCCTATGGTGTGGTATTTCACATGGGCAGTAGAACCATTTTATCACGAGATTATGTACTTGTTTAAACAAAAACCTCACTAAAATTTCATAAAAGCTTGAAAATTATTTAATAAAACCTTATTAATCTTGTGCTAAAATTACATGATTCGAGATTACATAGAGATTTATTTGAATGAATTAGATCAATTTAATCTCTTTTTAAATACATATCCAAGCACTGAGTTGCCGAATTCCTCCTTGTAACAAACAAAAATAACACTAAAGTTTTTTTATTATTTGGACCACCATACCTTGGGTCAAAAGAAAGACCAACTGTGAAACAATGGAAAACACTTACACTTTATTAGGATATAACAACAAGTGTCATTGTTGATGCAAGCACTGTTATAAGTTGAGAACAATTTAATCATAAATAATCTCCTAACCATCTCAATTAAATAAGTAAAAAATTCCTAAAACATCATAACATGATGTGTTTCTAATGTCAATAAAAAATAATTAATTTAATGATATTTAACATTTAAAAAATTGCCTAATAATAAACGTTCTAAGTCGACATATTATAAATACCTTCTTGTTCCAAGGCATTGCCAAAAAAAAATTATAGCCAAACTCTTTTTTTATACGGCATTTAACTTAGAACCACAACATCCCTTTACTAAAATCAATGTAGTTGTATGTAAACAAGGAGAAATAGCATGATAAACCAAGAAGTCTCCAAGATCTATTGTCAAGAATAGAGAATTACTATTCTCATTAACAACATTTAACCAGCCAGGCAATCACATGCTTCGACCTGCATTCACCACACTTTTAAGAAGAGCATGCTAATGCATTGCAACTTTGACACCATTTTTGCTCCTATTTAAACCCTTAATATTACAAAAGATCAAAGAGGTTGACCCCTTTTTTAATCATCATATACAGATAAAAATATCACGATAAATACACACTGAATCACCAAATGGGCAAGCAAGTTTTCTTGAGTTGCTATGGATTTTGCTTTCCTGGTAAAGAAGAATCTTTGTAGTTAATACTTATAAACTAAGACAAGATGATGTGAAATAAAATCATCAACTATCAAGTACACATCATTGTTTGTCGCTAAACATTTACTGTCAAATAAATAATATGAAAATTGAGCAGAATCATGACAGACATACATAATTTACATGACCTAGGATTTTTATTTACGAGAATCATTTACACAACAAATTCTAAAAAACATATTCCGTACAATGAACCAAAGCATAGATTATGAAAAATCTAATTCCATGCCAGCTAACAACTTATCATATAGCTAGAACAATGGCAACTTGATTCTTTTTTCCTTGTTTCTTGGGCAAATTGAAATGAAAAACATAATGTAGACGGTATAAAAGTTGAACTCGTAACCAAACTGTTGTGAATCTAGAAAAGCCAATGCTTTCTTCTGGGTTTCCGAGTTGGAACATCTGTACATATATGCAATAGAAGAAACATGCTATTGGTCAGACAAAAAAAGAAGATACTAGGAACAAAGAAAATTACACAAGAATAATAGTTGGATTCACCTCCACTTGCATATATTGAATTATAATGTACTTCACACCAGAAGCTCAGCCAAAGCTCTAAACAACAGGTAGAAGTTGCATATCCACAACAATAAATAAAATAAACCAACAAAAATATAATATTACCCAAAAAAAAGATGAAAGCGTATTAAAAAAGAATAGAAGACTTATATTAATACAAGAACTAATGATATCTACCTCTGGTATGATTTCCATCTTTGGGGATGATCTCGATGTAGCAAGTGTCTCGAAATGAAGTAATTAGACAAATTTTGGATTCAAACTACAGAAATGCTAGAGGTCAGACACCACTCAATGAAGAATTCAAAGAAAATGATGAAGTTAAGAAAAAAAAAGTTAAGAAAGAATGATATACATGATTCAATAAACTAAATGTATGAAAAAAAATACTTAAGGGTACCTAGTTCAAAGTATGACTATGCATGAAATTTAGGAAAAAGTGCTCAGCTCTACCCCTTTATAGCCATTTGTGATGAAATTATAGCTGTAATTGTTTCTGAAGTATATGATGCCTGAGAAATAAGAACCCCAAGCATGACATGAAATCTTCCTACTCTTTACTTTCTGCCAGCCATATCTTAGCCCCCAATCACTTCCAGCATCCAGATACAACCAACAGCCAACCTTCTTTCATTTACTCATTGGCGTATCTTATTTTTTGTTCCCCCTAAGCCAATCACTTTAGTTTTTGATATCTACAGTAGACTGTTGTTGTCATTCAAGAAGCAACGCAAAAACATACTCAAACACTACTCCATTTAGGATCCATCACTTAAACCCAGTGATCACCTATGCAAGTATGCTATGCCAAAATTTCAAGTCTATTGAATGGTTTACTCACTGTTAAAAAAATATTTGAGAAAACCCTGCATAATGCAGACAACTACTATATTTATCAAACCATAAAACCTGAAATAAGGTCCCAGTTCATGTAAGGCAGTAAAGCACAACATAATTTGGCGAAGGCTGGCCAGTAAGCAACTTTTCATTTGAATGTAAATTACATTGAATGACTTGTACACATATTTGAAGTCTATAAATTTATCATAATCTCTTCAAACTGGGGCTCAAAATTAATTTTACCAACAAAGTAAATTAAACAATAACTTGAAAACTGTGGTGTAAACTAGAAACTAGTGCTATGAGAGCCATCAAAAACTAGTCATATTCAGCAGAGAAAATTATTATAAATTTCAACTTACTCGATCTGCAGCTGCCTGCAAAGTAACATGATCTCCCCATTCACCCGATCTATTGGCATAGCACAAAAATTGAATTAGTATTCAGCCACATCAAGAGTCATGCACAGCATGCTGCCTAATTTGTCTCTCAGAAAATTAATAGGCATCATGATTGATGTCTAACTTTTTCATTTTCTTCAGATAGCTTTTATAATTCATTGGGACATAGCCTTCATATAGTTTTTTGAAATGCTTCAGCTGAAAAAGAGAACAAGGAATTACAAGGGAAAAAAATAATTAATGAAAAAAATGTACAGTAATGAAATTATCACAACCAAATAATGCTATAATTGAAAAATGAAGAGACAGTATATATGTGCATAAGTTGTTTCTGCACAAACAAACAAAACTATTGCTTAATCTTGAAGAATTGAGTGGATGAATAAGTTGGATAAGGTTAGAGCCTTCTACCATAATTTTCCTGAGATTACTTGTACTAAGACATTAAGACACGCCAGCATTATCATTTTGATTCAGGTTTGTCATTGAAGGCGATAGAAATGAGACCTAACCCATTGACAGCAATAATCACGACAACCTAGAAAATTCACCTAAGCATAATAAGATAGAATATTTGTTTCCACTACAGATAAATGCCATCATCTTACAATCTCCAATGGCCAGATAAAAGGAACTGTATCCACTAGTTGGGTTCTATACCTGCTTGACAATTTCCTTTCTTACATGCTTGTGGTAATCTGGACTACGAAACAACTGATCTGCTAATGCTCGAAACTGCCCCACAACACAAAAAAAAATTGCGGAAGATAAACCAGGAAAAAAAAGATTTAGCCAAAGAAAGTAGCATACATAAATTGATGGAAAAAGTACTTTGCTATAATTCATCCTGAAAAAATGGTTTATATAGCCGTGCATATAAAAATCTTGAAATATGGACAAAGAAAGTAAAACCTGGCAATTTCCATCACCCTCGATCTGAAGTTCAGCTAAACCATATGTGGTCAACCTGAATGACAAACAAAACCGTTATGAACAATCAGACACAAATAACCATCCAAAATGGTAAATGCCAAATCTTCAACTAACATTCCAGACACTAGTGAATAGTGATGCAATAATTTATACTGTACAAATCATATATACATGCAGCAGAAATGCTATGAGAGCAACACCATCAGTTAGTCAAAATAACATGCAAAAATTAATTTTACCAAACCTTGTTAAAAAATGCAAAAAGAAACTCATGATGAAATCAAAACCTTTCAGACAGCCGCTCATGGTCCAAGGTTGCATCATTCACATCAGGTATCTCCCCATTTATGCGAGGTGTGTGCTGCCAGCATAAAGAATCAATGAATATTTACACAGTCCACTGCCAGTATACTCAGGAGTATGCCAATAGCAAATAAAAAAACATATTCCCGTTCTTGTGCCTCTCTACCACATAATGCAACCAAGAAGAAAAATACAATTAATCACAGAACATCAAAGCAAGAAAAACATTCTAGGAAAGAGGCATTAAATCCGTTAAACTCCCTAGAGCACAAGCAGGTTATGACTATTAAATTAAAAGTTAATATGGAAATTTTCAGTACTTATCTCCTGCAGATATTAGCATTTTTAAAATCTGGATTTGGTGCATATCAGCATACTTGGTGCAAAACCATGCTGCATGACTCAAAACAGCATTATCCTGCACCAAATCCACATTTACTAAAATGCGGACGTTGGAACTTCATAATTTCTACGGAAACACTATCTATTTCATACCCATTGGAATTTTGAAAAAAAAAGTACCATTACAGGAACAATTGAATGCTATAGAGAAAGAAGAAAAGATTCCTACTGGGATAGAGTCCAAATGTGAGAGTCTCTTCCCAAGCTGCTTGCCTTCATTTTTGGAATTTTCCTGTTCTGCTAAGATGCTTGCAACGGTGTAATCACCCTCTGTATCCGGAAGGCTGCTATTCAAACTTGAGGTCGAGCTAGCACTTGCATTGCTGTAGCTCTCAGTCATGCTATCTCAACCCTGCCCGACTATAATTTGTTAGCAATAATAGACATTTTCTTTAACCAACGACCAGATTTGATGATGCATCACAAATATAAAAGAATAACCTGCCAAATCACAGAAGACTGAATCCGGATTCTCCTTGGAACAAATAGATAATACCCACAACTAAAACAGATAAACGAATCAAATACAAGAAATGAATCAACAGATTATAAACGAATCCCCAACAAGGACAGAACTGATTCACACAAAAAAACAGCAAAAACAAGGAAATAAACAATACCCAGAAGCTAAAATCGAAAGGAAAGAGTCCAACGGACGGAATTTTCAGTAGCGGAAGTTGGGTTTTGAGTTTGTTTTCGGTTTTCTGTTTTCAAGTTCCTTTTAAACAGAGCAAAGCGAACGGAAGTTCGGTGGAGAGGAAGAAGTGCTTTAACTCGAAAGTGATTTTTCGTTTTGGGAAAGCAAACAGATGAAAGAAAGATAAGCTTTTAACATGTTAATAAAACTTGGAGTCAACTTGGACTAAACGTAAATTCATCATATTCCCATGGGACAAGAAACCAAAGAAGCAGCAGAAGCTATTGTTTACGCAATAGCGTGGGAAGAACGAAGAAGAACAATCAAACTCTTTACGTACTATCGAATCAGCTTCCTATGAATTATTTATCTGTCTTTTCTCAAAATCGTAGAAAACGATGCTAAATTTTGTTGTTCAACTGACAATGAAATTAAATTCATACAATTAGCTTTAATTTAGTTGATGAATATTGAAGTATGAGGAAGTAGAATACAATACTTAAATACTTTTTTCAAGTTTCTGATAATTATTTTAAAATCAAAACACATTTAAATAGTTGTAGCTAAACTCTATGAACTCACCTGGCCAAACCGCAAATTTATTGGGCCTGATTAGTACTGTCTGACCTCAATTTTAAAAAGTAAATGAATGGCAGCATGGATTCGAGGGGCTGATTACTCGAGGCCTCTCAAGTCTCACAAGAAAACTAATTACAATATATATTTAAATTCTGAGCACAGAAAATAAATTATTTTCGATTTTGGTCACTAATACTTTGAAAAAGTAACACTTGACCCCCTAAATTTTGGCAATATTTTTAATCTTTGTGTTGGGGATGTTCTCGAAGAATAAAAACCGAGAAATAGAAGCATTGGGGGTTCTCGAAGAAATAAAGATTCATCTGCGTTCCATTTCTTCCACACTATAATAAATTTTTGTTTCAAACCTCATAATTCACATAATTAAAATTTTTTAATAATTAAATAATATTTGCCTCCAGAAGGTTCTATTTCCACGTTATAAATCAATTAGAGCATTTCACTCAACCAAAGAAACATGCTCATTTGACCATTTCCTCAGTCTGGGGAGAATTTATCCATGACCCCCTTTTTTGATTTTGGATTTTTTAGTAAAATACTATTCATACAATGTGACCGACCACAAACGATCATCAATTTGAATACTATTTATCCAAAAATAATAATTATTATTATTTTAATTAATAATTTAGTCGAAATTTTTTTGTCCTTTGTTGATTTCCTTGCTCGCGACAAAGTGTTGAAAGGTAGAAGTGGGCGGTCCACGTGTCCTTTCAAAGTGGTTACCTGGCAACAAGCAGCTATACAGCGCGCGTTTTATTTATCGTTACGACCACACGCTTCTAAGAAGGAAATAATGTTTCGAATGCTATCGATTACAGACAAAATTTATTCGATAATATCAAACAGGTCCACGTATGCATTAAAATAAATAAATTATTTTTTAAAATTTATTAAAAATAATATAAAAATAAAACACTGCAATATGATTAAAAATTATTTTTATTTTTATTAAAATTTTAAAATTAAAAATAATTTTTATTGTATTTTCAAATTTAAATGTCCCGGATAAGGATATTTTAATAATTTTAGTGGAGATCGCAAACTTATACAATTTAGGAATCTCAAAAATATTTATATAAATTTAAATACTGGATTTAAGAGGAAAAGGTTAACGTGTCCGCGTCAGTAATCTCTATTTTGTATTGTATTCAAATTATACAATACGGTTTGAAAACGACATCGGATTTCTAATAAACCCTCCTTCTCCTGCTGGCTTTAGTTGAAGAATTTCCTTGCTTCCGTCTTCCTTTGCACTGTTAACAGTCTTCGCAAACCCATTCTTCACGCGGTGCGGCTGCTCTGCTTCCCCACTTCTCCTTCCAAGAAACAACAAAACCTTCATAACCACTCCACCATTTTGTTACAAATTATTCTATATATACCTTCGGCTACCACCAAATCCTCCATCGCCTTCATTAACGACTTAATCTTCTTCTTCTCCTTCTTAGATACCTCTGTTTGTTAATTTGTTTGAGATAACTCGTTAATATGAGTTCCTACGATCGCAACAAGTCGGCAGCAGCAGCACCACCAGCACCATCTACGACGGGGGGCCCTTATGTTATGCCGCCACCGCCCGCTGGGTACCCAACCAGGGACAGCGATCATCCGGGATTTCCTCAAAACGCCGGTCCTGTTGAAACCAAATCTAGGGGCTTCTGGAAAGGATGGTAAGCGAACAACTATGTCACTGTATAGGTGACTCAGAATATTGATGGATCGCTGATTTGGTTTGTTTTTGAATTGCAGTTGTGCTGGCTTGTGTTGCTGCTGTGCTCTGGACATCTGCTTCTGAGATTATTCCCCGACATTTGATGATCTGATCATATGTGATTGATTCATTCTTATTCCCCTGTACAAATAAAATACTTGGAGATTTATGATTATTACTTGTACCATTCTGTAGACTTTGGATGTTAGAATTCTCTGTCATTCTTCATACATTCATCTAGCTAATTATTCATTTTCAGTTATAGATCGTAATGCCATTGCCAACTTGAATCGTCTGTTTAACTTTTATAATGGCAAACATGGCATGCAAATATAATATTTCTCAAGTACCGGAGCCATGCGTCACAGGCTAAGGTTGTGTACGTTTTTAAGAAAAGAAATAATAAAGAAAAATAAGAAATGAAATTCTTCGATTCAGTTGGTAGATAAAATAAAAGAAAAAAATTGTTTTAATTATATTTTATTTAAACAAAAATATATTTTAAATTAAAATACAAAATAAATTATATATTTACTAATTTAAAATTTAAATTAATTTTAAAAATTTAATTTTAACTATATTTTTAAAGTTTTAATAATTAATTTATTAAATTAATATTCAAATTTTAACTATGAAAATATTTTTAAATTATACAATAATCTTTTAATTTTTTTATAATTTAATTGTTAAAAACGATCACTTGCTAATTTTATATTTAAATATAATTAATTTATTTTTAAAAATTTTAATATTAAACTGCAAATATATTTAATAATTTATCATCAAAAATATAAAAAAAATCTAATTTTTAAACAAAATAAGTTTAGAACAAAAATAAATATTTATATAATTAAATTTATATGAAAATAAAATTAAATACAATAAAATTACAAAAATTTTTCTTTTGACTCTTGAAATATAGATTTCTTACTAGTAATGAAAGAATCCGTATTAATTCACTTTGAGGAAACAAAATTCAATTTTTTTCTTGCTCTCTCTTTATTTATTAATATTTTTTATTTTATTAAAATATAATAAAATTATTTTACGTAAAACTTTCTCTTAAATCAAAAGAGTGTATTCGGGCGTTAAAAAGGGCCCACAAATATAAGTAACAAGAGAAAATAAATTATAAATAGTTAAAGAAAATTGTATACGTAGGTATTTTTGCCGTATAAAAGTCCCTCTGCCGCTTCAGTGAATTGGATCCTGCTTCTATAAACCACACATGAGTGATTATACAGGGTATGACATAGCAATAGCCACTGTGAAACGGCGGACAGTTGAATAGTTGACCAGTTATGTTAACGTGTCTTTTCAAGTAACGGAGCGGTTATGGATTGGATGTGTCATTTTAACGAGTTGGCGTGTAATTGGTTGGGCGGGTAAGACTATGATTTTCTTTTGTTGTTTTTATGTTTGATATTTAATTAAAAATTAAATTAATAAATAGCTGTTTTTCACTATAACAAAAATACAGCTTTCGGGTCAGCCTGCAAAGCCCATATCGGGTCAATCCAATATGGGATCAATAGCAGAAACCATGAAGTCCGGCCCATAAAAAATGGGTAGCTAGGGTTTCATACTATATATAGAGACAGGCATCTTCTTCATTTGCTCGATCTTAGGGTCTGCACACAGGCACAAGAGCAGAGAAACGCGAGAGCGAGAGACGCAGAGGGAGTTTTAAAAATGGTGAAGTTTCTTAAACCAAACAAGGCCGTAATTGTTCTCCAAGGCCGCTACGCTGGCCGCAAGGCGGTGATCGTTAAGTCCTTTGACGACGGCACACGCGAGCGTCCATACGGCCACTGTTTGGTTGCTGGGATTAAGAAGTACCCGAGCAAGGTGATCAGGAAGGATTCCGCGAAGAAGACGGCGAAGAAGTCACGCGTCAAGGCTTTCATCAAGTTGGTGAACTACCAGCACTTGATGCCCACTCGTTACACTCTCGATGTTGACTTGAAGGACGTCGTGGGCGCCGAATGTCTCCAGAGCAAGGATAAGAAGGTGACCGCTGCCAAGGAGACGAAGAAAAGGTTCGAGGAGAGGTTTAAGACTGGCAAGAATCGTTGGTTCTTTACTAAGCTAAGGTTTTAGATTTTCTGCTAAAAAATGACTCTTTTTTTTGCTTTTGTGTTTTGTCTTAAATTTTTAAAGTAATATGTCGAACTTGTTTGGATTTGGAGCGGCATTATGTAGCGTTTTTTGAACTTATTTTATTCTGGATCTGTTTCAGTTAGATGATATATTGTTGGGTTTATCAAAGCTGCTGATTTATCCTTACTCGTGTTGGTTTGAGAGGCTGATTTTAATTGTGGATGTCATAGAAATTGATCGTTTGAGATGTTGATCTTACTATCTCTCTGGTTTTTTATGTATTTATTCGCTATAGCGTTGAGCTTATTACGGTGAAAATGATTTGAATTTTCCATTTAAATCAATGATTTTTGTGTTAGTTCTAAAGGTGAAACATTATCTGGCTTTATACCCGGTATCATAAAATTTGTGGTTTTTTATGTGACCGTGCAACATTTTCTTGCATTATGGTCAATTTGTGGTAGATGGTCAAGCTTTCAACTTGCATGACCTTCAGCGCTCTCTTTTGAGTAGATCCTGTAAGTTGAAAGAAGGCAAATCAATTGTAGGATAGGCATTATAATTTGAGAGGAGTAGGTGAGGAAAGGCCAGGTGAGATAACACACTTTCACTACTGCCAAGTTGGTTTGCAGCCTCCACAAAGGCCTCATGAAGTTCTGGTGTCCAACGAATGTGTGGCTTGGCAGGGGCATTATTTGCTGAACCGGGTGGGATATATGTAACTTTGTGGTTAT